>BFEA01000374.1:771369-821651 GCA_003427395.1 Chara braunii
TAAGTTTCCATTATATGAGATGCAACCATATCACAACCCAATCGTGAGACAAGCAAAAACGAGAACAAAATCGATATCGGGGCCAAATTCTTATCCCATCTACAGCCGCATTAGGTGCCGGTAAAGATTCGACACAAACAAAAGCAAGGACAAGGATTCTCAACAAAAAGATAGACAAGCAAGCATAGCATCGATACATCCATACATTCAGCAATCATGCACACAATGCAATCGAGACGGACATCCCAAGGACAAGTGTGAGCAAAAACCCAAAACCAGATTCCAGAAAGCCGAAACGAAAACAAGAACGAGCAAACCGCCCGGAGCCGCAATCAAAATGTATGTACACAGATGAAGAGGGGGAAGGGACAAAGAAACAGCAAATCCGCGTCCATCGACCTCAACTCTCTCCTTCTCTCTCTCTCTCTCTTTTTCGATGCGGACAGTCCGTCGTCACGCACCAACCCACGAAGTTGTCACCCCGCTTAGTCCTCCCGCACCCGTCAGATTCGCCCGTGCCCACAGTCCGTCGTGGCCCACGTCAATCCCGCGCGTTCGGCACCAGCCTGTCGGGTCGCCCAACTCTTACTCTACTCACCTCTTACTTCGCTCGTGTGCCGACCCTTCCTGATCGCGCAACCCCGAGCTTCCAACAACGGGTTAAGAGAGCTGATCAATCGCGCATCCGAAATTTATAGCGTGCATGCATGCGCGAAGAACACGGAATTACCAGGACTTAGAGCGGGGATTAGAAAGGGAGCGCGTGCGTTCTGCATGATCGGGCCGCGGCGTGGGGGACGTAGCCCTTCTCCACGCATCGATCTGAGCATACAAGCCCCGACTTACAAGGATTTCAGCGAAAGAAAGAGAGGGAGGGCGGGAGAGACGAAGTGCAAGAAGAAAGATACAGTTACAATGGCGCCCGCCCAAAATTACAGTTACACACACGATTAAGGGCGCCCGCTAATCAGAGTACCGTTGCAGCCGCATGAAGAAGCGCGTAGACAAAAAGGCNCGCCCGCCCAAAATTACAGTTACACACACGATTAAGGGCGCCCGCTAATCAGAGTACCGTTGCAGCCGCATGAAGAAGCGCGTAGACAAAAAGGCGCCGCGCGGCAAGAAAAATCCTAATTACTGAATTCCTTAATTCCTACCTAATGCGAAGAAGCAAAAAGCACGAACTTCAGGGAAGAAGTCTGAAATTCCGAGAGTCATCGGGGCTCGACAAAATTCGAAAAAGACTCAAAAGGAAATTCAAAAAAGAACGAAGCAAATTCCCGCGCGACGTTCGCGCCCAAAAGGTCGAAACCGAAACGAAGGAAACGACGTCAACATTTATTAATCGCGCGCGTGGGGGCGCGCCAGCCATCCAGTCGACCAATCAGTCAACCGGCCATCCCAGGACACACCCAGCTCCGAACCCAGTCATCCGAAAAGAAGTGACGGAAAAGACGAAAAAGCAAGGACTCTGATGCAATTTTCCACCGATCCCGATCTCCCGTAATTAGCCCAACCTTCCCAGCTTAGGACCCCTCGTTGCATCCGCGCAGAAAACGCGCGTTACAGGAAGTGGTTCGTCACAACACTACGAAGTTTAGAATGAACCGAAAGAAGAGCGAATGGGCTAAACGTAAAGTATTGTATTTAGGCCACGTGCTAGATGGAGATGGAGTCCGACAGGAAGATGCCAAACAATCGCTAGACCTCTGTGTAAGTTGTTGAGGAAGGAAAGAGTTTGGAAGTGGACAAAGATTGTACCTCAACCTTCAAGAAATTAAAGAAATTGCTAATTGAGTACCCGGTCTCAAAGATTGCAAACTCATCACTATCATTCATCATCAGGACTGGCGCGAGCCAATATGAAATGGGCACTATACTCCAGCAGAATGATGGAGAAGGGAACAGGCCCGTAGAGTTCATGTTTTGTAGTCTGCCTAGTGAGAAGGTTGCCACTTCGACGTACGAGCTTGAATTGTTCTCCCTTAGAACAGTACTACATCATGGGGGGGAGATTCATAGCCTCTATCCCCATTGAAGGGAGAACTACGTCCACCTTGCGAGGGACCACGACCCTTCCCGCCCACATAGTAGCTACCTTCGCCACTACCCCTCTGAGTAGCGGGCCCTTGACCTCCACCTCTTCCACGGCCTCCTCTACCTTGTCGCCCTCCCCCACGGGCTGCAGCAGCCTCCTCCTCCCATCTCCAGGCTACTCGGTTGCTGTTTTGGTCCTCCAATCCGTAATCTATCTGAGCATAGGACAGTGACTCGATCCCCCTTCCTCGAACGTGACTAGAAGACTGTCCTTACCTTCTCTATATTACCGGATATTGTTATGTTTTTCCACCAGTTTCCTCTCTCATCTTTCCAATAATGGCAATAATTTGCCTCCTGCATGAAACCGGCCTGGTATACGACAATTTCGCTGAATTTTTCGTATGTCATCCCCTCCTCCTTAGTGCGGGGATACAATTGGGTCTTGACTGGATCAGGAAGTGCCCTCCCAAAATTATTCACAATTTGTGTGGGGGCCAGTCCTTGACCTGGACACTGCAGCAATTCGTCCATAGTAGCCTTAAGGGCCGACACTCTTTTCCATTTGCGGTCACTTATGTTAAGGATCAAGCATTTCGTTCGGCGGGCGAGGTTCTTGTCTTCGCCCGTGTCCTTCACTGCCCTCATGAAGTCCTCAACGCGGGTCTGCTCGAAATATTGCACCATCGAGGAGCAGCCTGCCCTCTTTCACCAACGATATCATTTAGTGGGCAGCATCCCCACGTAGGCATGAACAAGTCATTAACACACGGTCCCGATACGGTACATGTCCATCACTGCCTCCCACTAGAATAAGTTTTCTTCCTTTTTCCAAGTGTATGTCCAAGGAAGTTGTACCTTCATCTTCTTTCTTCTCTCCCCTCCCTCAGACTGCTCCTCACTTCCCTTCTTTCCCCCAACTTTCCTTGGACCTTGACCTTTCTTGTCATCATCACCCCCACCATCTTCATCTCCACCTCTACCACCGCCACTCAACTTCACTGCCGCAATGGTGCTTGTCAACTTTTGCGCGACGATACCATCCAGTTTGCTTGCATAGTCAATGGTTTTTTCATCAATTTTATACGAAGAAGCGAAAAGGAAATTATTCCAAGTACTCTGGAATTCCCTTGGTGGCTGTCAATCTTTCCTACGGATCTTTGGAGTGCAGTGAGTTCCTGATTGGTGTGCAGCAAGGTGTCATTCAGGAGGGTTTTTCATTCATTTCAACCTCCTTCCCTTTCTTCTCCCTGAGTAACCGTTGAAGCATTTCTCACTTCTCCTTCATCCTTTACTTTTCATCAAATTATTTTCTCTTTTGGGCCAACAATCGTTGATTAAGGATACTTCTTCTCTCTTCAATCAGCAATCTTCTCTCCTCCTCATCAATAATTGTTGCCAAGTTGCCAACCACAAAAAATCCCTCACCTTAACGAATTTTTCTAGCATCTCAATGCGGAATTCAAAATTTTCCACCCAGTTCTCATCCTCAAACTGCTGGAGTCTCAACTGTTCGGCCTGGCTGCTCTCCGCAGCGTCTTGAAATTCTCGACCCTCTCCTCTCTTTTCCCTTCTTCTTTTTAATCCTTCTTCTTCTTCTTCCTCCTCTTCTTCAACATCCAACTCCTTGTGTAACTCTTCTTTCTTCTTCATCTCTTCTTCCAATCTCTTCCTTTCCTCCTCCACTTGTTTGGTGGAACCCAAGAGGAAAGACGAAACGGAGCAACAACCCCCATATCACAGACAAGGCCAAGAAAGTGAACATGGGGGAGTCATCCATGGCCATAGGTAAGTAGACTCCGCCTCCATACTTAATCTACACTTATCCTAACCTAGATTAGGGCCTGACCTAATTTATTTCCCTTCCCACAGTGTCACTACAACTCTCCTAGCAGTTGGTGAGCAACCAGCAGTTTAAGGTCAACCAGCAAGGATCTCAGGAATTCTTTAACGACACAGACAAGGATCGTTTCTCAAGGATCGTTTCTCAAGACTTAGAGCTCCTCACTGTGTCAAGGATCGTTTCTCAAGGATCGTTTCTCAAGACTTAGAGCTCCTCAAGGATCGTTTCTCAAGACTTAGAGCTCCTCACTGCGTCAACTCTTGTTCGGTCGCATGCCAGTCAGTATCGGTGCTAGGGCTAGACGAGTTGTTTTACGAGCGATCACCGCTCATGCCCATGCTCCCTACTTAAAGGGTGATTCATCCAGCTGTCGAGCTTCTACCCTAGATTTGACCTAAAAACATGCACGAGCATCGACCTCTTACGGGGCAAGGGTCCCACTGGGTATGCATATGCCCCCAAGTAGGCCGACAACCACTAGCCACTTCCGCATAAGGGAAGGAGCCTTTCCTTCAGGAGAGAGTCCGTCCTCTAGACTGACACACAATCTCAAGCAGATCAAGATGGTGACACAAGACACTTGCAAAAAGATGTCATCAACAGATTTGACCAGCAGCAGCTTCTCCAAGCTGTGGGAAGGTACTCAAACTCACAAAAATTCAACAACAGTAATTACAAGGCTTAGGGGGACGAGGCACTTCACTAGTAAACGTTCCCTTATTGATGCTCCACAATGGCGCTCCTTGCATGCAGGTACGTGCTCTCCCTTTCCCCCCGACAGGCCACTTCTTCTTCGGCCTTCAACCCTAGGTCAACCCGAATTCCCTTCTCGACAGCCTTGGGCCTTTCCAGCGCCAACTTCCACGGATGCAGGGGGATCCTGCTCTGATACCAATTGCAATGAACAACTTATATTCACACTCCAGTCACATACACCGTGAGAGTTCACACTGAAATCCACACCAAAGTCCAGGGATGGAGAGACCAGAAATCCTCAATCAATGGTTATATTATACAAAATTAGAGATCGAGTCACGTAGCGCTCAACAGCGTGATAGCCAGCAGCTATGTAACAGAGTTCATTCCTCATGTAACTCTCTCTCTCTCTCTCTCTCTCTCTCTCTCTCTCTCTCTCTCTCTCTCTCTCTCTCTCTCTCTCTCTCTCAACCTCGTCTACTATGAGAATCATTCACTGGATACATCCGCCTCCGACTCATGCGCTACTACTACTACTATACTACCGCGGCTATGGCCGCCTATCTTCCACAGCTTAGCGCTGCCCAGCAGGGCTCTCTGGTGCTCAGTCAACTCGTGATAGTGCACAAGCAGCCAACAACGCTTCCACCTTCTCACGAGTGAACAATCCGCCTGAATGGTGTTGGGTCATGTTGACTGGACTGGGCCTTCACTTCACTTGGCCTTCGCTTGACTTGGTCTGGGCCTGACTTGGCTGGTACCAAGCCACCCGCTGCCTGTTTGCCTTGGAATTTTGAGGTCCGGTACCTTACAGACTTTCTTGGAGCGCTGCTGCGTTTGGACTGTGGGACTGGGCTTTGAGGCCGGCTACCAGTTGAATTTTGACTTGTGTGGTCTACGGGGTACCCCACACGACCTTTTTCTGTTTTGCCTGTTCGTCCTCTTTTTGACTTGGGCATCTTGACCCTGAAACTCGAATTTGGGGTCTGCAAAGTGAAAATCCTTTCAATACCTGAATCTGGGCCACATTTCAGTCTAGATCCCGCTATAATGACCGTACGTGTTACTTTGGTGAAGTAGGTAGTGTCCTAGGGCACTAGGCCATTCAGCCACTTGCTCTTGGACTCCGCAGACACAAACAAACAAACACATACACAACTTATGCCAAAAAAGCAACGAGTGTATACTTCACGAAAAACATTGGCCTTTGTTTGCATAGAAGCAGCATTCACTAAGGGCAAGCCATGTGGAACTCTGGACATTTGGAGACGCTGAGGAGTTAGACGAGGTTATGCGAGGTAAACAAGGACGTAAGACTAGAGAGGGAAGTCACTAAATGTCAACAGTATCCTGAGGGCTCCACGCTTATAAGTAGCGCCGTCAGGTGGGGAATCTACCCCATCCATTGTATTAAGGCTCTGGCCTGTCTATGTGTGTGGATAAAAACTAACAAGCAATATGCAAGTAAGAACAACCCAAATAACTGGGAATACCAAGCCGAGACTGATATCCTTGACTATCAAATCTATAGACAGAGCCAACTCGATCACCGATGCACTTCACTCCTATCAAGAGGTGAGTTGTCCTCCTGTGCCCATCACAGATGCCCATGGAATGTCGTGCGAAGTCCATGAAAGCAAAACACAGTGGCGCAAAAGACAGGGAGACAACAAGGCATTGGATGACAAGAGTTGCAACGCACATAGGCTGGAGGATATGGGTGAGGTGGGTGGGCAGACAAACAACACCAAAATAAAAAGGGGGGCGAAGGCACAATGTGCAAGTACCATGTTGAAAAAACAAAGAGCAAAAACAAAACAACTGATGATGACAGACTGTTTCGTCGGACTTGCACCGACTCCTCAGGAGGCTGAACCCTCGACAATCTGTGGAATCCCCATATTAATGTTTTGGGTCAGGAACCCTTTGACCCTCATCGAGGGCAGACTGCCAGCAACAACGCCACAAGCAAAACACAACAGCGAGCAATGGCTCAGCAAAGCACAAGGCAACACTGTCAAGGCAACTGCAAGGAAAATAAGCAAAAGCGAAATGACAAAACTCCAGATTGCAAAATCACAATGAAAGCAAGATAGTCGAATGTTGTCCAGAAAGCATAAATGCACTGATACTAGGGGACCTGTTGCGGCTACACTCGCAATAAAAAAGGAATGTTTGCCAAGAAGTTGGACCCTCTCTCTCTCTCTCTCTCTCTCTCTCTCTCTCTCTCTCTCTCTCTCTCTCTCTCTCACGAAGGTGGCGATGGACTCTCTCTCTCTCTCTCTGGTGCGCGCACAGGCTTGCAGACTTTCCACTTTTTTTTCTTCTTTCTAATTGGTCCTGTAGCGGACCTCTGGTTGGCCTGTGAGACCAGCCCCTTGGCCTGTTCTCACAGGCCTGTGTTGTATACGGGGCAGTCCAGTCTAGGCCGGTACCTCTGTCGGTACCAGCCAGTCCAGTCCAGTCCCGTCAGTCCGCTGGGGTATACCCCAGCTGTTGTCTGTTTTCGGATTCATTCTGCATTCGCACAGTTTGGAGTACGTGCGTTGGAGTCTGACGTGGGAGCTGCGCTGTGCCACCTCGCTCCCCTTCTTCCTCCATCTCCATCTCTGTCCCAGGCAGAGCACCACACCTGGTGAGTCCGCCACACTGGTATCGGAGCGGGAACGTTCCCCGCTCCCCCCCCACCCACCGCACAGCAGGGAAAACAGCAAAACCCGACAGCGGGTTTTTTTGCTGTTTTTCGGGCGGTTTTCAGCGAAAACTAGGGGGAAAAAAGGTGCAGCAGGAAGTGACACGTTGTGAGGAAACCTGGGGAGGGGTACCTACTGTTCGCTGAAGCCAGAGGCAACAGCGCCTGTCACTCGCTGCGCCCGCTTCAGAGGTCCTCAGCGACCAGCAGGGAGTTGGGGTTTGGCCCCTACCTGTCACACCGCCACTCAAAGTTGCACTTAACTTTTATTTGTTGAACATTCAAAAGTGAGGTGACAGAGAATCAAATCAAGCTAACACGATCAGATCCACAGATTTGAGGGTAGGGTCATAATGGTCCACTGGTCTCCCCCCCTTCTCAAGGACTATTCTCCCTTGTTTGGAATGACCGGCGACACAGTTCGCTCGTAGAGAACAGGCTTCAAACTGACTTGGAAACTGGTAGATTGCACGTGAACTTGCCAACACTGACCATCAAACCGTTTGAGCAACCTGGAAACCCGGATTTTCCCCCCTTTGTCCCCAGATAAAACTATAGAGCACAGTCCCTCTTGACTAGGGGAACGACAGGGTAATTCTGTCACAGCACCACTTGATGCGATTTAAAACCCGCAACAGAGTAACGAATAAATAAATAAATAAAATAATAATTTAAACAATAACAAAAGCTTTTCTCAAGCAACTGCGGGTATGATTGTACTGCAACCACCCCAATGTTGGTTAGACTACTACCTTCTAACCCCTTTTGTCTACCATCGTTCACTCCAGAGTCCTGTTGGAGAAGTACGCATCAGCGCATTGCTCCCTGGTCATGCACAGCAGCTGGATGTACATAATTTCCTGACGAGGGTTCTTCCCTCATCCCGTTTCTGGTACTGTGTATAGCTTCTAGTTTGGATTTCTCCCCCTTACCTGCTGATTGGGCAGAGACTTCGAGTGAAGGTCGTCAAAAATTCTCACGCGGACGTAGTGACTGTTCCGATCGAAGGTTGATTTTTTACAGAGGCTTTCACTTGTCTGACTTCTTTGGAATTGAAACTGCAGGATGATGATTACAAGGCCACCTGGAAGCGTCAACCTTCACCGTGTAAAGCCCCTTAGTTAGGCCATGAATGGAATCTGAACTTTATTCAAGAAGCAATTCCAACAGTCAGTCCGCCGTCTTTGAGGCTCTCTAGGCGAAGAGAAAAACAAAAGGGGCGCAATCGTCTACCCGCTGGCTCTCAGGGCCCAGCGCGCAAGCAGTCTCCTGTCCCCTTTCATCTGTTGCGATCGTTCGGCCTTGGGCTGAGCACGGTTAATGATCCCGTTTCATCTGAGTAGACTCACTAGATTCCCTTTATTTCCCTTTGTAATCCAGTTCACACTACCATCATCTTGAGCGAGCGTGTTTGGYCGCTAGSGGTGTCGGTCGCATGAATCTAGAGGTAGACGCAGCGCTCTCTTTCTCACACTCCCAGCACCCTGTCTGGAGTGCCCGGATCCCGCTTCACATGTAGAACATCACGGTCCCACTTTGAATGTACCTGGTCGCTTTTAGGACTAGATAAATAAATTTCATTTACCCGGCAGTAGACTTGTTCCCGTTCTCACACACGCTGCCTCGCCCGCTCTCCCTTTCTCATAGGTGCATCCCCTCTCATACCTTATTTCCCCGGCTCGATCTCTCAGATTCGCCTTTCTGCTCACGCATACAAACTCTCTCTCCCTCTGTGTCTCTCTTCCTCTCTCTCACACAGGCACCCCTCACGAGCTCTTTCGCCGCCTCACATGTCCTCACTCTAGCACATGTCGAAAACGCGCCTCACATACGCTGTTTCGCATTGGTTTAATTCGGAAGCACAGGATTCGGTACGCGTCCAAATGAGCACAGACAGTTGTTGTCACTTCTGTTCCCCCCGAACTCACTTTAGAGAGTTCCCCCTTTTCTCATGCTCCTAATCCCTCCCCTTCCACTCTACTGTCCGACGCACATTAAGACTAAGAAGGAACTTTCAGCCAGAACGGAGAGAGTTTGGCCATACCTTGTTCTCTGCGAGTTGGACTATAAGGGTTTTTGAGAAAACGAATCGTCACCGGGCTCTCGGGAAGACTGTCAGCTTGCTTTTCTTCGCCGTCGGTTCACTTGTCTGATGGCGCCCAATTCCCGGATGCCTCCTCTCTCTCTCTTGCAGTCCTCTTCCCTCGTTCTCCTCCTTTCGCCTCACTAGTGTGGTTTTCTCTGGCTTGTAGCGCTGTTCCTCCACTAGCTCAGCATCACGAGCGACACTCTTCAGATGCTAACAGACAGAACGAGGGGCAGAGCACGCCTCACACATGAAGTCAAGCCTTTCATCCTTCAGCCCCTCATCAGTCATGCTCGAGTCCAGACGGCCCGCGCCTGTGTCAATGGGGCGTTCTTTCCAAGCTCCCTGCGGACGCCTGACTCGCTGTGTCCCAGCTTCAACCGCGCAGCCTGCAAGAACGACTGAGCATGATTCAAACTGCCCGCAGCTCGCCAAACACGCTTAGCTCGTTCCCCATCTCACTCTGCTCGTCTTCCTGCGCGCCCAGACTCCAGTAACGGGTACACGCCAAGCAACCTCCAGAAGAGCAATCGCACCTATGCTCCTCTTCCCCGGCTCCTGCCGCGGTTCATTGACCCAGCCTGCATCGAGCTGTGATGCGGGGTACACCTTGCATACTCTCCCCACTTTTCCCGCTGGCCTTGGCTATATCGAGTTTTCACCACTCCTCTTTGCCTCGACCAGTCTGCTGCTGCTGGGCCGCCCGCAGACCCGCTGACAGTTCAAGCAAAAAGGGTACTGGTAATGGAGGTACCAGCGGTTTCAAGGCCCCATAAGTGTTGCTGGGCCTGTCCTAGTATCCACGTATCGTGCCTACTGTTCCGCAGCGAGTACCCGGCCAAATGTCTGGCCAAGAAAGGCACTGCCAACCGTTCCAGGGAGGCCTCACTGTCGTGCCTGAATCCCGAACCAGTGTACCAAGTCACAGCAGGACTGGTACCGCCAAACCTGGTGAGCGGCGACAATGTCAGAGTTAACCAAAGGTTGTACCAACTTAGTCAATTGTACCAATGTTGTGCCTTGTCGTGAGATGCCAGCGTCAAACCGCCCCGTAGTTTCTCCTATCCAGTGACTGTTTCAGGCCAATACCAGATACCATATAGTGCAGCGTCGTGCCAACAGCGGACCAGTTGCCGCACCGAAATACCAGGACCGAGGCCGAATCATACTGCTCCCAGACCCAACGGAAACTTAGCATGGCAAGTCTCAGATCATATCAAGAAGAGCTCGCCGGTCCTGAAAGCCAATGCCGTACCTGAAATAATCCTTCGGAGTTGCTGTGACCCATACAGGGCCCATGTCGAATACTGTACAATGTGGCAATGCCGCGATAGCACCGAACCTGTCTCGAACCAGAGTGTCGTGCCCAAATCGAACCAGCGGCCACACCAAAGTAACCAAGCCGAGCGACACATACCAAGGTAGCACCAGCGGCAACACCACACCGACCATGTGACTTCACTCACTCAAAACACCCAGATCACGGCGAGCCTAGGAAATAGTAGGAATCAAGAAAATCAAGTAAATCAGATAAATCCTGCGAGGGTTCACAATTATCGGGAAATCGAAAGAATCGCCAGACTTGGGGTAAGTAAATAATTCTGGGCAAAAATCCATCGCGAACGATTTTAATAAAATTTAATCAAATAATAAATAAAAATCCATCGGGACTAACTTTAATTAAATTAAATTAAATAATAAATAATCATTGGTTTTCTTTTCTCTTATTATTTTTAATTATTTTTCTCATTTTTAA
This sequence comes from Chara braunii, assembly GCA_003427395.1. Lineage (NCBI taxonomy): Eukaryota > Viridiplantae > Streptophyta > Charophyceae > Charales > Characeae > Chara > Chara braunii. Next base: position 782,480 of record BFEA01000374.1, read on the forward strand.
TTTCATCATCGGAAATAATGAAAATAGTGGATAATTTCCTTAAGAAGGAATTTCGATAAAATTTAAATAAATAGCAATTATCACATTTTTCTCATCCCTCCTATTATCTTCAATTCTTTTTCCCAATTTCAATTTTGATATTGAAATTAATCAGATTCGAGGAGTCATTTCCCCTTCAATCGTACGATGCAAAGGAGTCGTGCCAAGGCCTATTACCGCATCTCCGTACCGCGGTCGGCCGCTTCTGGAACAGCCTCGGAACGGACGAAAACGATAGGCGCCAGGCGCGGCAGGCGTGGCCACTCCTTTCGTTGTTTTCAAGGGCCAGTGTTAATACTTGACATGGAGAATATTAGCGTCTCTCTCCGACCCCTGATTTCTCCTGACGGTTCGGACGGAAGTCCCGGTCAACCCCTCTTTAAGCAGTTAATCTAAGGGTTAATCCGTCAGTTTTCGGGGGGCCGACTAACCTTCGGCCGCCCGACAAACAAGCCCGGACCTCCTCTCGACGTCCCCGTCGAGCCCGCACTCGGACGAATCGTACAAGATTTAGACTGAACACTCGCGCGCGGTTCTTATGTCTGCGCTTATCTGTCTGGCGCTTGGGTTTCTCAAAGACTCTGGGACTGAGTGGGTGTTTCTTGCCTCTCTTGCATCGCGGTCGTTTGGGCTTAGATATAGGAGTGTTTTTTAGTTTCTTCTTTCGTTGGGGTAGCAGTGCCGGAGACGCCCCGCCTCGTCTAACGCGGACTCTGCGTCTAGGTCTCCGGAGCACAAAAAACCATTTCCTTTTCTTTCCCAGAATCAAGCCCTTCACTTTCCTGGTCTCTACTCTCTTTCTCTTTTTCGAACTCTCCCCTGTCTCAAATTGTCTCGTCGGTCCTTCATCCGCCACCTTCACGTTCCCCTTTTCCTTAGGGTCCGATAGTGTCCCCGCAGAGGCAGGGGTTTCCCTTGGCCTAAACAACTTCAGTCTAGCCCCTTCCACAGGATCCTTCCACTTAGACCCATCTAACTCAGCAATCATATATGCTCCCCAACTAAGTGCGCCGACTACACGGTAAGGTCCCATCCATCTATTCGCCAACTTTCCTGACCATGTCCTTTTTAGCGCTGCATCGTAGAGAAGTACCATGTCACCCACAGTTATCTTCTCCTTTCTAACCCTGACATCCTTATCCCATCTTTCCTTGCCTTTGCCTCTCTCCACCGCCAATCGATCGGACGCAGTCATCAGATTGTCCTCTAACCCGTAGGCTGTCTGTCTAGTCCTAGCTGCCAGAAACTCCTCTCGTGACATACTATCCGCCCAGTCAACTGGAGTCCAACTATCAACGTGAAACTATGTGGGCAGAGGGCAATGCCTCCCGAACCATAGAGTGTAAGGTGGGTATCCTGTGCTTGCTCGAACTGTGACATTATCTGCCCATATCGCATACCGGAAATATTTTGGCCAGTCGCTATCCTTCCCTCTACACCACTTGGATAGGGACGCTATCAAGGACTGATGGCCTCGTTCTACAGGTGCGTTGGATTGAGGGTGATAGGCAGTGGCTATTGATACTCTAGCTCCCGCTTTCTTGAACACGTTCTGCATCTTGTCTGCTAGGAACTCCGCTCCTCTGTCCATCACAATCCTACTGACACATCCGTATCTAGACAGGTACTCCAGAACAAAGTTCTTTACTTCTCTAGCTGCCTTGGTTCTAATAGGCTTACCGTCAACAAACCCCGTGAAGTCATCCCTGATGTTCACGGCATAATTCATATTGCCTACTCCCTTCGACATCTTAACCAGGTCGATGTGGACCTTCTCGCCCGATCGAGTAGGATAGGACGGATGAAGCGACTCCTTGTATCTCACAAGCGATCTCTTCTGACACTCCTCACAGGTCATACAATGCTTTTCGACGTCTTTGTACTGCCCTTCCCACCAGTATAGTCTTCGGACCTTCTCATTGTCCCTTCGACTCCTTGATGTCCACCGACCACTCCGTCATGTAGTTCCGCTACTATGGACTGCTTCTCCTCCGGGTCACAGATCACTCGTAGAGGCATCCCTGATCCTGTAGGCCTGCGGAACAAATGTCCAGATCTAAAACAGTATTAAGCCGCCTGTCTCCTGATCTCGGAGTCCGAACTCTCTTCTCCTGACAGATGTAACCCTATCGTTCGGTACTTATCTTCATAAAGGTTGACTAGGAATCAATCAGTCCGTCTAGGCTCAGCCATAGTCAGCGCGGCTGACACAATCGGTCGCTCCGCCTCAATCGGAATTCACGAGAGCCCGTTGGCTATCGCATTCTTTGTTCCTGAGATTCTCTCCACAGTATAATCGTAGAGTCGGATTCTGATCAGCCATCGCGCAATGGTTGGATCGGTCAAATTGAAGCCCTTTTGTAAAACTGACGCTACCACCGTAGGATCTACCTGCAGAACGAATCGTCTCCCGTATATATAGTGTCTAAAAGCGTACAAGCACCGTAGGACAGCTAACACTTCTTTCTTGAATTGACTGTAGTTGCGTTCAGCGGTGTTGAGCGTACCCTCCAACTGAGCACGACCCAGCATACGTAGACACTATGAACGGTCTGTTGGTTTCATCCTCGAAAAACGACACAACTAGGATTCGTCCCCCTTCTTTAAATTCTTCCTTGAGGGTTAATACCGCAAGCTCCTGAGGAGAATCCCAGTAGAATCACTCAGTTTTCCTAAGAAGAATCCGTAGAGGCTCTGCCTTCTTCGCGTATCCCCGTATGAAGATCCGCCAGTAACCTACGACTCCTAGCAATTGGCGGACTTCGGTAGCGCTATGTAACGGGGTCGGCCGTTTAGGAGTTTATCTAACTTTGCTGGGTCCGCTCGACGCCCTCTCGAATCACATATGAACCCTAAAATCTTGATCGTCGAGACTGCCCACCGGCTCTTCGTCCCACGGACCATTAGATTAGCTTCATCTAGTTGTTCCAAGACCTCGTAGATGTCCGTTAGATGCTGCTCTACAAATCTCCTGACGCCAGGAGCAACCTCCGTCTCATCTTTTAATACGGGCCCTTTTATTGGAAAGTCGTCAAAAAAGACTTCGACTTTGTCAGGAATGAAGTCTTTTAGAACAGCCACCATAGCTCTCTGGAAGACCTCAACCCCATTGGTCCATCCCATGGGCACAACCATCATCTGCACTAATCCGAGTGGCGTGTGCATGGCAGTGAGATGCCTGTCCCTAGGATCCAGAGGTATCTCATCATAATCGAAAAATAGATCGCAGACAGAGTCTGTGTAACCGTTTGAATGCCGTGAACGCGCGTTCGCGTTCTAATGTGCGTTTGAACGCGGATTGCGCGTTCGCGTTCAAAATTGAACGGCGTTCAAATTTTTTTATATTTTTTTATTAAAAAAAAAAATCATTTTAATGCCTAAAAATAACTTCTTTTTCTGATTTTTTTTTTACGAGTTCTGTATGATGTGAGGTACATGCCTCTCAATTTTGGAGTCATTTGGCCAAGGCAAAAAAAAATGAAAAATCGCCAAAGATGGCGGTGTCAAATCATGTTCGCTCACTAATTTCAATTATTTTTTTACTTTTTTTTGTTTTCTGTTTTCTATTTGTTTTTCCAATTTGGTAACGAATTTAGATGTAATGCTCGGGCAAACGTTGTTTATTTTATTTTTCTTCATAACATTTTTGATTTTCGGAATTTTTTTAGGGTTTTTTTTTTTTTTTTTTTTTTTCCCGCGAGGAATTGAACTCCTCGTTCGGTCCCGTTCATTGAACGCGCGTGCATTCCGTTCAATTTCTGAACGGAAAACCCACATTCAATGAACGCGCGGTTTCACAGGACAGAGTAGATAGATCTACATGTCGCTCCCTCTGCCAATAGGTCTGTGTGCGGTATGGAACCCACATCCCGAATTGTAACCGCATTAACCTTATGAAGATCTTGAATCCATCTAATCTTCCCGTTAGGCTTCCGTAAAAAAAAATCACTTGTTCGCATAAGCATTATCAGACGGTTCCGCCACATGCGACGCCATCTTCTCCTTTAGAAAGGCGATTACCTCTTCCTTCTCCTTCTGCGCAAACTTCCACCCTGCATCATTCCATGAGGTATGCGGAATCGTGTAGATCCTAGCAGGTTTGGCATACCTAGGATCGATCCTTCCTCTTTCCGCGTCACTAAAGGCTATGGCCTTATCGCAAGTCTTAAGAACTTCTAGCACACGCTCCTTCTCTTGTTCCGTCAAATTCCCATCTCCTATGTCCATCTCCGCTATCCTTTCTTCTGTCAACCATTGCAGCTCCCTCTTCTTCCTTTCTTTAATCTTCCTAGCGATCTCCTCCTAAGATATCCCATCTAGTGCGGATCGCTCTCGGGCTACCGCCGCCGGCTTAACTTTCTGAGTTACTGTCTTGTACTTCTTTGGTCGCCCCCCGCAGCCCTTAAAAAAGACACAGAGATCATACCTTCAAATTCCTCGCCTTCTCCCTTAGGGTTGGAGTTCTCTCCCACCAGGACACGAATACCTAAGTCTTCGACTTCCGCTATGCATCCTTCTTCTTCTGTGAGCAATGCCCCATACTTCTTTTCGTGGAATCACAAAGAGCAACTCGCGAGTGTGACCGGCTTGCGGCCACCACCAGCTGCTAGGGCCGATCTGTTCCTCGGATCACGAGGCTCGACTGTCTCTATCATGATCCGTCCACCATCTGGACGCTTAATAGAAAGCATCTGGCTTCCGTCCGGTCGCTCGATAGTAACCGCATGAACATGGCTTAACAAGGTCCGCCCTAGTAGTAACTTCGAACTGCAGTCCCTGACTGCGAAAACAGGCATCAACACGCGCAACCCTTCGACCTCAATGGCCACCTTGTGACAGACTCCGGAGATCTTCTGCTTTCTTCCATCGGTTGTCTCTATCTCGAACAGGTAAGACATGTCGAGGTCCAGCCCTAATCGCACAGCGAGTTCCTCGTCTATGATGAGAGTTTCGCTGCCATTGTCAATCACCCCATGGAGGACTATCTCGTCATTGAGAATGGTCTCTACTGTCTCGCTCCCTAAAATGTAAAACTTGTCAGGAGGCACGCCTTCCATTCCATCCAAGTACACTGTCGCCTCGCGTTCTGCCTTTGCGCACACTCCCGATACTGCCACAGAGGGTACCTTTGGTTTCGAGGCCATCTGGACTTCGTCTCCCAGAGGAATGCGCGTCTTGCGCGTGATCATCTGTAGCTTATCTCGCGTGGGCCTCGAGGCCGCCAGATGCTCTAGTATCGTGCACTGCATAGGTTGCCTAAGCGTGCGTCAGAGAGGCTCCATTGTATCGATATCGTCTAAGGAGCTCTTCATAGTAAACTTTCGGGCTCCGCGCTTGCGCGGCGAAAGTATGACTTCTTCTCCTTCCATCCTCTGTCCATCATTCTCCGCCATCACATAATCCGTGTCAGTCTTCTTAGAGGAAGATCCCCTTGCGGACTTAGTCGCCGTGACCCGTATAGGCGTCGTAGGCGCCCCGTCATCAGAAGACAAACTCATCCGCACACTCTGGCTCCTTGCCACTTCTTTACCCTTACCTGGTCGTACACGCCTGGCCTCAATGTTCTCCTTCATCGAAGGGAACATCGATACGTCGCCGAGGTCATCTGCCCACTTGATGTACTTGCGATCATCAAGTACGACAAGTCCTTCATCTATGGTTCGCCTAAGGTCAGGACAGTCCCTCTTCACGCGATCATCTGCCCTGCAATAGATGCAGGAATTCCTAGGAGTAGGGGGTCTCTCTTTAGTGCCCCTAATAGCCGGCCCTCTCGCAGGACGGTCCCGGGGACTTAAGATAGTTGGAGATTTTGGGTACCCGGGCGACGCAGGATATCCTCCTCGATCATACTGCCCGCATGGATCTTCCCGACGACCTCCACCTCGCTCTGTCCTCTCTTAACCGCCACGATATCCATCACGACGGTCCCTGTCCGATTCCCATTTGCCGAGTTAGTCGTCTCTGTCCCTCGGGTTAAAATTACCTGGGCACTGGTATCCTTCCATGTTCCCTCCATATGTGGGACTACGGGGGTATTGTTCCAGCCTTCCCCCTCGGCTACTCCGCGATACCCGTCACCTCGCCAGTCTATGTCAATCTCCTCATCCCTACGTCGCCGGGCATCGTCTTCCCTCTCTCTCGTGCGATAGTCCGCTAGTGTACGAGGGTTTCTATCCTCCATGCTCCTCCATGGGTCGGTGTTCCTGCGATCCCATCGCAAGGAATAGGGGGACCCTGGCTTGTCTCGATAAGTAGTGGCTCCAGTCTTTGTCTCGATATTGGTCATTTGCCAAGCCAATCCCTTCATCATCTCTCTCATCTCTTTCACCTCGTCTATCATAGTCTCTCTGTCTCTCGGTCGTTGTGGTTTGTCCCTATCCATTAAATATCGTCGTTCCGCAAAAAGCCGATCGTTAAAGTCTGGACACCTCTCCGCATCATACTCTCGATAGAGGGAAAAGTCCCAACGTTACATTCCTCTCCAAACTAGGTCCTTGTTGTCGTCGGCCTCAGCCTTCATCGTCAACTTGAGTACCGCCGCAAAATCTAACTTATCGTGAGGCATCTCTCTCAGTACTCCCTTCTGCTTCCCTCTAGGTAGTCGACCGATGAAGATCGTGCATCTCTCGACCTCCAACAGCTTCCCTTTCACAATAAGGGCATCAGATATCTTCTGGAACCGCCTCCTAAAAGCTTGGACAATCTCGTCCTCCCCTTGAGTCATCACCTCCAAATCTTGGATTGAATACTTGACGTCTTCCAGCTTAAAGAGCTCATAGAGATTGGCTTTGTAGGTAGTTCACCTCCTGTCTTTCGGTCCAGCCTCTTTAATCACTTGACTCAAGCTCAGGTCCGTGTTAAATAAGAAGTTATCTATAATTCCGTCCTCCGACCATTGACTACGATATGCGTGCAGCTCCCACTTCTCGAGATACTCGGTGATACCGTATCTCTTGAAAATAGGGGGTCTGGTGTCTAACTCCGAAGGTTGGTGCGAGATGATGTACCTATCTCTCCTCTCGTAAGGTAGGAAGTACGACTCGCCCGTCTGCGGGTCGTAGATCTGCCTGGGCGGTGTGACTCTCTCTCTGTCTCTCCAAAGCTGCTCCCGGATGTATTGGTCCCTCCAGTCATCCCTACCTCGATCACCTCTAGCGTCTCTTTGTTCGTACATAGATGAGCATCAAACAGTCGATTCTCGCCGGAAACTCGAAGGCTCGGTTCTGCTCTCCATCCGTACCGCTGTGGCGGCCTTGTTTGGCTCTGCAATGACCGGACAGGCCATTACCTCTGGCTCCCCATCGTCGGGTTGCTCAACACATCTCAATGGAGCATTCTGTCGGATACGCTCCTTGAGGTCTTGAAAAGCTCGATCGGGTGATGCTCGGTACACCGTAGTCTGTTGTTCCTCATCCGAATGTGGACCCATGGTGTCAGACTCCATACACTTTACTCCCCCTTCCGGCTTGATTTGATTACCCTTATCACCCGAACAAGCAACCCGGACCTAATGTCAGAACCGGTGCCGCGGATCTAATGCCAAAGCTGGCAACCCGAACCTAATGTCAGAACCGGCAGCCTGGAGAGCTGGCAGCCCGGACCTAATGTCAGAACCGGCAGCCCGGACCTAAAGTCAGAACCGACAGCCCGGACCTAATGTCGGAGCCAGCAGCCCGGACCTAATGTCAGAGTTAGTCCTGCCGATCTCTAAATACCCTAATCTAAATCTCAACCGCCCTCAAAATCACCGTCAGTCTCCCGCTCTCATCTCGGATCTCGTGCGTCCCTTCAATACCTAGTACCCCGCTGTCAAGGAAAAGTTGTCCTTCCTGACCTTCTATATAGACAACACCTGTCCTGACCTCTAACACTCCTGTTTCAGGGCACCTGACTCCCCTATAAATCGCACTCCCTATAGCGCGTAACTCCTCACGAGTACAAGCTCGCAACCGCTCTCATAAATCGATAGATGTCCTCCTCTCCAGATCGGTCAGCCCTTGCCGTACTGCACTGGCTCCCGTCAACGGGTATTCACCTCCTCTTGCCATCAAACTCCTGACGTCGTAAGGCGAGTTCAATCACAGTGCCGAGGTTTCCCTTCTGCACAATTTGATACGGTGTTGGAGGTTTAGGAAGTCCCTCAAAGATCATTATCCGCGTGTTCCAATTAACTTTTCTCCCTAGCGAAAGTAACCTATCTCTTTCGCCTTCTACAATCTCCTCCGCACGCTCCCAACATCGACCGTACACATGATCTATTTCTCTCTCCCTCGGCAGATGGATCCTCACATCATACACGTCTAAATGGATAAACCTAGCGGTCATCACATAAAGACGTATCTCCTCCCATCCACTATCCACAAACTCGTACCTCTCTACCTCATACGGAATCGTTTCTCTCTTCCCAAGCGAACTCAACAGGCCACATATAGTCGCTAGTCTCTCCTCGGACGGTCTGTTCCCAGCAAGAAACCTCTCTCTCCTCAACTCTAGGTCGCGATTAGAGATGTTTCTCCCTTCACTCATTCCCACAACCTATTCTCTTCTTGTCGACTTCTTTGATCCATTCCTTGTTCCGACTGTCCTAGCGAAGTCTACTACCGCCTCCCATCCATTTCTCTCTAATCCTCGGTCCGGAATCGGCGGCCTTGGCAACCCGTCGAAAATCGAGATGCTGTCACAGACTTCAACGGTTTTCCCTAAATCTTCCAATCTCTTCTTCTCTTCCCTCAGCTTCCAGGCGGCTATCCTCCAGCACCTCATATAGACACAGAACTCCTCGCAGTCCCTAGGTAAATGTATACCTACGTGGTATACCCCTAAGTCGGAAAAGTATACGGTCATGACATAAAACTGATTAATCGTGCTCAAACCTTGGAGTACTTTCTCGTGCTCAAGTTTACTGGGTCCGCTCCATCCCGAAAACTTCCACCTTCTCCGCGCTAACTCCTCCTCTAGTAGTGGCATCTGTCATCCGTCTCCATGAGCCACCTAGCATTCCATTGCGATTAATGCTAAGGCCAACAGGATTCTCTGTGCAGAATCCTCCAAGAATACATAGAACGTCTCGAAATCGTCTATATCCCCAAAATCTTCAACATCCTCTAAGGTCTTAATAAACTCCTTCCAGTACCGGTTGTGAGCTTTGAGCAGAACGAAGTTGTCTACTAACTCTTCAGCTACTTTCGCCTCATACTCTAGGAGTCTCTCAGCCTCTCTAGGGGACTCACGGCACTCCCTACACAAGGGTCGCTCATCGAAGGGTGACATGCATAGTACGTACTTAATCAGACGCACGTTCTCCTCTCCTACCCAGAGTCCGGTCACTCGCGCTTCCTTCACAGCTCGTCTGGTGCACTCTGCTTCTTCGATTACGCTGAGTCTCTCTAGATGATCTAATTGTATCACTACACAGGCCACCGATTCATCTAACTTCCCTACGACATGCATGGAAAATTTATCATTGGTATACTCACTCGTTCCGCTCATCGTCTCCTTTCATTGCCCCGACGTTCCTTCTACATCCTCCTTTTCTTTCGCTGCTGTAACCTTTGACGACTCCTCTGACCTTTCCGTCGACTTTAATAACCGCTCTGATCCCTCGCTATTATAATCTCTCGCCTTTACGCTTTCCAGAAAGTCTAGACGCCACCTTCTGAAGAATTCTCTGTCCTCTCTAAAGAGTCTCTCTAACGCCCTCATCGATGCTTCTATTCTACGCAACTCACTCTCACTCTTGCTGTATCCGCAGTCCCAAATCTTGTTACCCAGCTCCTTGACTTGTTTTGACACCGGGTCTAAGATACGATCCTTGACTCTCTTCAGCCTCTCTTCTATATTTTCCATTCTCTGCAGCCCATCTATCTCTAAGCTCCAAACGCCTATCACATCTTACTCCAAGCTTCCGTGGGTGTCTCGATCTCTCGCCTTTACGCTTTCCAGAAAGTCTAGACGCCACCTTCTGAAGAATTCTCTGTCCTCTCTAAAGAGTCTCTCTAACGCCCTCGTCGCTGCTTCTATTCTACGCAACTCACTCTCACTCTTGCTGGATCCGCAGTCCCGAATCTTGTTACCCAGCTCCTTGACTTGTTTTGACACCGGGTCTAAGATACGATCCTTGACTCTCTTCAACCTCTCTTTTATATTTTCCATTCTCTGCAGCCCATCTATCTTTAAGCTCCAAACGCCTATCACATCTTACTTCGAGCTTCCGTGGGTGTCTCGTCTCGAACTATCTCTAAGCGCACTCTTCCCTTCACGCAGACAGTCACCTCATACACCATCCAACCTTGCGTTGTTACTTCTCTCAGCGCTCCTAACCTCTGCTCTCCTATGACATCCTCGGCAAGTTTTTTGTATTCACTGTCCGGTACTTCCTCATTTATACTCACCCTCAACAGAATCTGTAGTGTCCTGTCGTCGCGTGCTAAGTGTCTAGAAACAGCTCGAGCATACGGGAGTCGTAGCAAGGAGGACTCATATCGCTCATCACCTGGCAGACGACTCGTCACTCTCCCATGAGCGGCCCATCAAGGATTCCTATCATCCAAGCTCCTCTAGGAGCCGGATCCTCTGCGATCCCACCGGAGAGAGTACGAAGCCCGGGGTCTATGTCGATATAGCACTGACTCTCGCTCGGTCATGACAAAGCAGCTCGACTCATACCCTGCCCCTGGCTTCCACTACCGTCTCGTCAAAGAACAACTCCGCACGACTCCTGGTCGGTACTCACGTATGAATTCTCTGGCTCGTCGAAGGCACTCCTGTTCTGTCAGGTCCTCGTCTATGTGTGCTCTGAGTAAGACGGTCACTGTGAAACCTTCGTTCACTACTTGTCGGCTTACATTAACCACTGTAGTCGTCCGACCTGGCATACCTCCTATCGCTGGTCCTCAAACAGATACCTTAGCTCCTCCAAGCCAGCGTACCTGTCCTCTACGTGTTTTCGGCAATAGTCGATCAGATCGACCGGCCTCGGACAGTCTATCCAGCAAGTGACGTCGATCAGATCTCGTAGCGTCTCCTTGTCCAACTGTCCCCACCTCACGCAGACTGCGTAGTAAGCCTCCTTAAATCGAGGTGCTAGCCCTAACCAGAGCACGTACAGCGTGTGGTTAACTGCTTTAGTCAGGCAGTCCACGGTTCCATAGGTTTGTTCTATCACAAAAGTAGGAAGAGTCAACCTCCAACTCTCTACAGGATAGTAGACTGGGTGCGGGGGCCCGATTACAACGCGGATGGTGAACGGCCTCTCTCCTGCAAAACTCGTCAGCCGTCGTCTCACTAGTAACCCTGCTAAGATCTCGTACTTCCACCAGTCCCTGCTAACAGCGGCGAGTGCTAAACCTATCTCAAGGTCTCGTGTCTTGTCAAACACAAGATGCCCTATCCCTTCCAGTCGTCGAGGGGTATCAAATCCTCTATCCTCTAAGATCACCGTCCACAAGAAGACGCCCCTAGCCAACCAAGTACCAAAGTGTCGGATCGGTACGCTCGCTATCTCCTCTAAGCGCACCGGAATAGGAATATCGTACCCTACAGCCGTCTCTCTCGGCCCTATCAACTTCCTCACTCTATAGGAGTCTGAATCGCGCGTCAGAACGTAAGCCTACCATATGTCCGAGTCACTCTTCATCACGCTATCCGCCTCATCGATGCAAGTGCGAATATCCCTGATCTCTGATCCGTGTGACCAACTCTATCATCTCGTGCCATCCATACCTCGCTAGGTTTTTCCCTATGACTGGAGGAACCGGAATCCCTTCAAACACTTCGATAGCAGTATCCCAACTAACTACCTTCCCTTCTTGTCGTAATTGTACCACCTCTCCTGCCACCAATCCAGTAGCGCTCTTCCAAGCCTTCTCACTAAGTCCCCCCCTTGCCCGGGTCACAGGAATATAGTTTCGCACGTCGTACTCATCTAGGCTAACAAAGCGATACGTAAGAATGTACACACGCCAAGGATATATCCCTCCTCCCTGGACATAGTCGTATGTAACGAGCTCGTATGGGAGACCCTCTCTCCTCGTCTTCTCGTTCAGGGATCGTATGACGTCATTGCTTTCCTCTTTTGTAGGGCCTCGTCCCTCGGTGAGTAGCTGGTCCCAATATACCCGCCTAAAGGACAACCATGTCTGCCCATCTGTAATTCCCACCATCGTCTCTACCTCTCTCTTGGCTTCTTTCTCCTTCCGCCACGAGTAGCCTCCGTCAATGAACCTCGTCTGCGTCTACCATATCCACATCAGCATGCTCACCTATCTCGCATCCCCAAGGGATATGATCCTGCCCCTCGGCCCGGTGGAGGTGCCCCCAACGGTCCTCGTCCGGTAGCTGACCAGCTTCGCGGACCTCCTCCACGTCCTCTCGGTCGGCCCCACGCTCGTCAAGTCTCGGACCTACCCAAGGCTGGCCCTGATCTCCCCAAGGCTCTATGTCCTCCAACTCCTCCCACTCTCTATCATCCGCGTACCAGCCAAGGTCCTCTCTCTCCGGGTATATCCGCTGATAGTGCTCCTCAACCTCCCAGTGCGAAATGAGGAGGGCAGGTCTGCTATCACTAGTCTCGCTCAAAAGCCGCCCCACACCCTCTAAGTAATCCGAGGGTCTCTGAACCTCTCTCTCTAACGCTAACCAAAACTCTGGGGGCTGGTACGGGAAACGCGACTCATGGTCCTCGGACGGCGCTAGAGTTCGAATGAACTCTATCAGCTAGAGCCCTCTCTCCCCAACAAGGGGCCCCCCGACGAACTGCACGTAAGCAATCCAATCTCGGTTCGTCGGTCCTCTACTCAATCCATCCAACTCGAGGCTGGCAAAATAAGTATCGGCAATGTGGCCCAGACCCCAGAGATCCTCCGCTACAAAAGTCGAAACTCCCACCCCCAGTCGCACACTGGGGAATGGAAAGACCCCTCCGATCCGGAGGGTCGTCCTCATTGCCCTAGCTGGACCATACAAGCTCTCAACCTCCTTGCGAAAGCCCTCTGCAACATCCGTCAGGATGGCTCTTGCCTCCTGCTCGCCTCGCCAATGATCATGGACTAGCCCCTCATAATAGACCGTCGCCCCTACCGTGCGCGAGTAATAAATATGGCCTGTTACCTCTATACTCGTCGTCCCGGGTGCTCGCCACCGCTGGCTGTCGGACTTGAAACTCTCAACCACATAGGTCCACAAGTCTATGTCGGGCTCTAACAGTGTCGACCTCCACCGGGTCTGAAGTCCAGATCCAGGTCCAACCACACTCTTGGGCGGTAGATCAAACTCTAATATGTTGGGCGTGACGATCTCGGGGGGTCTAGGCCATCTAGCATCACCGATGGGGAGTTCAACTCTGCCGACCGACTCTACCATCGGATCACACTCAGCAGCTACCTGACGCCGATGACTCGCTCCACTCGATCGCCACCTCTCCGGCTCCGTACTATCCTCAGAGTCACTCCCTCGTCAACAGCCCTCAGATCTGAATCCTCCCTCGCACATTGTCGGAGGGCGCGGTGTCCCGGCCCTCCTCTGTGTGTGCCAGGCTCCTACTCAGTACCGGTTCCTCATTCAGTCGCCCCAACTTGTAAGCATGTTCCCGAACCTCAGCAACCCTCTGGTACCCGAGCTGTACCCCGACGTGGACCGTTTCTGTTGGTGCTTACCTTAACAAAAGGATGGGTGCGCCACAAAACTTTCCATTGGTCCACGTAGGCTCGGCGCCGTGCTGTACAGCAGAGCACTACCGGCCTGTAGCCGTGGTAGCCGTCGGGCTTGCCCTGGGACGCGAAGGTAGAGGGACGGGCGCGGTCTTTTCTACTGCGCGCCGAGTGCCCCTCTGCTAGGTTATGGGTTAGGTGCACGAAACAGGTCACTGTCAAAAAGAAAAGGGCTGAACAAAAGAAGTAAAAGAAAGTAAAATGTAAAAGTGAAAAGAAAACTAAGCGTCTGAGCGGCACACGGATCAAGGCCTTTGTTTTAATTAAAAGTAATCCAGCGATAGTTGGTCACTGTATTGCTGAGTTTTCTTTTCCCTCTATTATTATTATTGCTATTATTATTATTATTATTATTTAATTTTCCTTTTCGCACGATTTGTCAGACCCGGTTTTCTTTTGGCCTGTCATCTCAAGGTGCCAGCGGGTCAACTCTGAAACGCGATCGTCGTATGATGGTTCAGACTGGCTCAACTCTTCGCTGTTTCCCTGTGCCAGGCTTGTCCGACTGGGCTTTGTGCGGTAGGACCCCAAAAGAGGGGCGACCCGCGTCCGCATCGGTAGGAGGCTTATCACCCCCATGGAAGGTCATAAGCCCCCTCCTTGCCATCGAACACGGGTACCCGATAAAAGTAGGTAGAATGGCTCGTTTTTGAAGAAAAAGGGGCAGTTGCCTGTGTCCCGTTATGGGACCACTACGTTGAACCCGCGGTCATTTTTATATTAAAGTGAAGGGACTAGAGGCTGACAAAAAAAAAAGTGAGTCGCTTGCTTTATGACCGTTGGAGTTCGGCTTCCTGGTTTCTTCCTTTTCTTTTCTCTTCCTTTTGTTTTATTCGCTTTATTAGGATCTTCAAAAGACAATCTTCTTAATTTACAGAGTCGGAAAAAGGATATTTGCATCCCTCGTTTAGAGCACAAGGATTGCGGTAAGCAGCGACCCTATAAAGGCTGGGGGAGACGAGCCTCTGGAATACTTGGACTTGGGCATCCCTGTTATGCTAAGTACGGTGGGCTGAAGAAGGGGGTCGCACACTGAGGTGTGCACACGTGTTTGTCTCTGTGCGAGGGCCCTGAGTGTTAGAGTGTGGCTGTTCCGGAACTCTGCGTCCAGGGACTGTGTACTGTCCGGCAGAGAGGGTCAGCTATGGTACGTAGCAGCGGGTTGTATGGGTATAGGCCAAGGTGCCTTCAGTTTCTTTGGAAATGGGAGCGGATGTCTGGCGAAGGGACTACGGTGACGGCTGTACTGGATTACAGTTACGGAAAGCGGGAGGCTAAACTAAGGGTGAACGTGGAAGGGGGAAGAGAAGAAGAAATGCGGGCGGATGAAGGCCTGCAGATGGCGATTTCAGAGGCTAAGGACAGAGCGGAAAGGAGGTGTAGAAGGGACGGGGTCACCGACGAGCTGAAGGTGACCGTGTCGTACCTAGAGGCAGAGACCTCAACTGATACGATAGAACGAAAGCAGCGGCACCTGGACCGCGACACAGAGACGGACAGCGATGAGAGTGACTTGGAGGCCACGACTCAGTCCTAGCACGGGTGGGAACAGTGGAAGCGGGACCACCCGTCGACTGGACCGGTAGAGAGCGGCCCAGAGGCCAGTTCACGACGACGAAGAGGCCAGGACCGCTAGGCTACCGAGCAGAAGGTCAACGAAAAGAGAGAGGCAGGACACACTGGGCGGTCGCGGGACAGTCACGTACGAGTCAGTCACGCGTGAAATCAGGCAGGTGAATGGACAAGCAAGAAAGGAGGGGGAAGTCGTTGTTATGTGTGTGATCTTCACGAGTCATGAAAAAAGAGGAGGCGCACCCCGGGTGATTAGTAGGAGAACGACATGATATGGTCACAGAAAAGGACTGAGGGAGGGTGAGTGATCTGCTATCGGGTGTGGTAGAGTGAAGTGGCACTTGCTATGGGGATGCCCACTGCCGACTAAGATCGGAGTCGCCTAAGATCACTAGAGTTGTCCGACCCCTGAACTCATACACTCTCTCCGAGAGGACGAGATCGAGAACTCACTGGCGCGCCTGACCAACTCCAAGGACCAAGTGGTAGTTGGCACGCTTCTTTCAGCGCTGTTGCTGACGTCATCATTGTCTCTCGAGGTAGGTGAGGGACGAAGCTTCCTTCTCCCTGAGAGACACGTGGACTGTCACATATGGTTTGAGAACTTACCATTTTGAGAAGAGTGAGATTGACGACGGCAGGCTACCAAGAGCTAGCCGTGACACGAGAGAAAAGAGGAGTCAGACCTCTACGGCGGATGCGAAGATAGCTCCCTTCCTCTCATCATCGCGACCACAGCAGTTACCAGTTTTGTGTGAGTTCCTCGTCACTGATATATCCTTCTTGAATGAGTGAGTGTGCCCCAAGAGACTCTACGTGATCTGAGTGCGGAGGAGTCTTGCGTGAGAGAGAAGGGACTTAGTCTGAGCTATTTTGGGCGTTGGATAATGTTAGCAGTAATGTGACAAGGCTGGTTCTCAGCAGAGGAAGAAAAGGACGGAGGGAAAGAGTGAGAGCAGTGCAGACGCATGAGAAAAGGGAGTGTGGATGGACACGATCCAAAGTGAGGGATGCCGTTAGCCTTCTCACGTCTCTCCTAATATGTGTCTGTCAGTTCGATATCTGTCAGAAAGCGCTTCGGCGTACTTATACTGGTGAAGAGGCCAGCTCTGTAGTGAACCGCGTGCGGAAGGAAGATGAGTGGACCGAGCTATACCTTGATTCCGATTAGCACCGTCTGCCGTGAAGAATGATCTTTCGCCTCCCTAACTGGACGTGACCCGCAAGCCGTAAGGTGGTGCTATCTACTAGCTCTGATGCGTGATGAACGGACGTGACGTCTGGTTTTCTCGAGGAAGCGAGAGTCAATGCGTTTGTTGACATCTCTGGTGAGGGTGTGTGATAACAACTCTACCCCTTCTTGACCTGGTAATACAGGTGCGATCCTTGTAGTAAATGGCCAGGTGAAGGTGGGGAGTGCAGACGGTTGTATCAGGAGTGAGTGACAACGACGCCCTCCGCAGGGTAACCCAAACCTGATGGCGCACGAACGGCATGATGTTTTTCTTGCCTGCATGAGAAGCGCGACAGTGTAAGCGAAGTGATAGTTCAAACGAGGGAGGCTAAGGTAAGTATTACTTTATTAGTTCTAAAGGCTACGTATAGCAGGGGTGAGTTTACGGGGTTGAGAAGGAACGAGACTGAGCAATCTTTAAAGCTGACTAATCAGAGTCGTCACTTCTGCATGCGCTGTTACTTCAGTCACGGGACTTAACGAGTCACGCTGCTAGCTCATGTGTACCGTAGCCACTCGTCGAGTCATGAGCAAGAGGAAAGTTTCGGAGTATGGATTATCATCTCTTAGGGCGGTAATCAGTGGGCAAGTGTAGGGATTAATAATCAGCGTCACTGCGAAGATCTTCCCTCTTGAGTACTGTTTTTCTTTTATCCCTCCTTGTTAGACTCTCACATCCGATAGGGTGAACGAGCCTCGGTTAGAAAATTGCTGAGATTGAAGCCCCTGATGATGACCACGCATCTTTCGTAGGTAGGAAGTGGTGACGAAATCAGTCTTGGTATGATCAGGACTGTACAATCGTCCTTTAAGGGGACGTAAGCCTAGTATCGATGATTTGATTTAAGGTGACTATGGGTCCAATGGATTGATGCCTACCCGTGCTCACACTCTATCCGGTAGATGGGGAAAAAGAAGGTAATGTTGAGACAAATTTCTTTTCTCCTTGCAAAATTCCTACTTGATGGTGACTAAAGGGTTATACCCTGTTTTGGAATGTAAATGGTGACAATATACGTCTCTGATCCGTACGATTAATGGACAGGGGATGTTGTATGATGGGACCCTGTGTTATGTGTGAGGCGTGAGAACGTGTGGTTGGAGCTTTGCATCAACGAGGACCGCGCTGGGAATACCCGATGCTATAGGTGAACAGGGAACACACGGGGTAGAGCGAACGGAGAGTAGTTTCTCATAATCAGCCTGTGCTATTATAAACGTCAATTGGGACCGATGACTTCCTTGCTGAGTGCGTATGGGGCTCACCCTTGGTAACTCAATGCTCTCGGGTTCTTGTCTTGTGTTAAAGCACAGGCTTTGCCTCACAGGCAGAAATGCCATAACTAAAGCACGTTTGCCTTTGCGCTCGTAGTTTTGAACAAGAAAGAAATCTACGCCTGGGGCTCATTGCGTTGAAAATAGAGTAGCCCTGCAATTCAACCTAATGAGTCGAGCTCGGTCAAGGGCAAGTGCCCCGATCTTTCAATAAGTGCGACTTGTGACGAGCCCTGCAAAGACATGAAGAGTGCAATTTGATTCACGTTGTTGAAACAGGGATGCCCAGCGAGACTGATTGGTATGTTGCCTCCCTAAAACGAAGTATCCTGGACAGTACTATTATGTGTGAAGGGGCCCGATAACAGTTCTAGCAAAATCCCAAAATTACCCTCCTATCTTAGAATATACAGTAACCAGGGTGGTGTAATGCACGATGTGGCTCGTGCATACTCGCTACCCGGAGTGTGGCCTGTGAGACATTCTAAAGGGCAGATCATTACTGAATCAGTGCTAAGGTCTGTTAGTGAGTGACTCTTCTAACCACCTATCGCCAGAATTCATAAAAGAGCTCAGTCCCCATACAAATCACCAACCGCTCTGAGAAGGACCTGCCGCGACTTGAACTATTTAAAAGCAGGCAGCTTGTGAAAGCCATTACTGTGGCTTGTCGACGGGCTGGTACTATGCAAGTTGTAGTGGCAGCCAAATACAACATGTTCACTAACTGTGTCAACGACTAGTGGTTGCTAAATGGCACAAGTTGCAGATCAATCAGCCTGAGCCATAGCAGTTTAAGCTCGCAGCTTGTCACTGACTGTAGAGTGGGCACTCGTCGGAACCTCAGATTTCTCATCCCTAAAGACCAGTTAGAAAAGTTTGAAGGGTGAAAGGAGGAAACAAAGAAAAGAAAAAGGAAAGACGGGTTCTCCCTTGCGCTGCAAAGGGGACAAGTTCGCAATCGAGCGTGTGAAGTATCACCGAAGCCAAGATTGTAAGGCTATCTATATGATTACCTCATTTCAGTTAGTCGAGGTCAAAGCATAAGCCTTGGTGAGCGAGCAGCTGGCCGTTGCACAACCCACGATCAACCGAGACGTCATTGTACCTAAGCGGTATCCAACCAGTGCCCCCTTTTGGTCAGTGTCAAACCTAAATTCCCATCAAGGACATCATGAAAGGCGACCAAGTCTTGGTAGTAAAGTCCAGATCTGACAGAGACAAAGAGGAGGGATTAGAAGAAGAAGCATACCGAGATATGGAAATACATAGGAGAGTTCAACGCGAGCACGCAATCTAGATGGTGAAAGGTGAAGTGTACATTGAGTACGTGATCTACTTCTATGGGCACGACGGCGAACTGCACAGTACTAGTTTGTCGTTAAAGACGGTAAAACAGGCCAGGGCAACGCTCGCATGAGCTCGGCTGTGTCTGATCTACCTTCTCCGAAACTCCACCAACATCTGAACCGGCAAGCTCTCATCAACAGTCTGCAGTTCTTTCTATCATGTAAAGGCATGTGAATCAACAATTTGGTGGCTCAATATATCAGACATCAATTAGACGACATTCAAACAACATTTACACGACATTCAAACAGTGCTCAAGCAGGTATTTAATCAAGGTTTAATCGACAATCTTCAGTTTAGACCGTTCGAGATTTACAGTCCAAAACGATCGACATAAGTTTACTTTCCTTGTTCTACTTCAGAGATCAGTTTCATATATTTATCACAACACATGAGTACAGTACAATACCTCTCAGTTGCAGGGCCAATATTGGCCAGCCTCAATCAGATTGCGCTCAAGGAGGCCTTCATTACCGGTATGTCAGTGCAGTGGGTTTCAAACGGGAGGATCTGTCAACCTTTGTAGTCCTTACTGTCTTTGCAGAAGAAACCGTCCTGTCTTTGGAGAAGAAACCGTCCATGACTTGAGACCCTACTTGAGGAAAGGTAAGGAGACTCGTGAGCATTTTGACTCAGTTTGGACTGCGGCAACCCGGTACATTGAAGAGAGAGAGAAAAAGCTAGATGAGAACGAAATGAAGTTGATCCGCAGCTTCGGACCCAAGCTCTATACTGATTATCCGAAGCCTCCGGTTCCTTTTGCTCTCACAGATGGCTCTAACTGGGGTGACCTGGTGGATCTAGCTAAGAGATACATTTCTCCGGCAGTGATTGACTACGAGGCAGTAACGGAGCCATCAAAGTTTCGACATCTCAGGCGAGCGATCTTCTCTCAGCCGTACCTTCCCACACTGTGGGAGAAGTTTTGTGGTATGGTTGATTTTCGTATTATGGGACTTGGCTGGAAAAGCTCTGAGCTTGCGGGCTTCAGGTGGCTCTACATACGAAGGCCACAACCTCATAGAGTACGGGGACATGGCACGAAGCACAAGAGACATACAACAAAATGAGAGATCGAGAGCGTGACTCTGAGGGATGAGCGAGGACTCGAGACTAGCGCTGGCCATGCTCTCTTCCACGTGTACTTTCTGAGACTATTATGAGTTCTCATTCCTCCCTCATTTAACCTTGTTATTGCTCGAGTCAGTCAGTCATGCTTCTTGCATTGACGTTTGTTTGATGATTGCACTCTTTAATGATTCTGTCACAGTTCTCAAAATTAGTAAATTGGCAGAGTTGATACATGCATGACACATTAAGACTCCCTAATTATTATTGCATGATTTTGCTATTCCGAATCAAAATAAAAGATTCCCAAGACCGGGGACCGGCGAAGACCGCAATTAAAGGGTCTCGCTCGAAGCCGGACGCACACAACAGGAAGGGATTTGCTTTATTTAATCTAATTTATTTATTGCAAACATTAAACAAATCCTGCGTGACAGCCTGTTGGCTTTCTGGTCGCCTGAAGTGGCCCGACTGGAGAAAACTGCGACAACGTGCTGCTTTGCACCCTCTCCTAGGCCCTGACGGCGACTCCTATCCTAGGGAAATGAGCGTCGGCAACGTCGAGCTCCTCTCCTGACTCAGCGCCCTCGCTATCGGAGTCAACCCAATCAGGCTCCCAGACCTCCTCGTCGTCGTCCCTTACCCACTCGTCGTCGTCCGGCTCGTCCTCTATACGGTACGGAGGGAGTCGTATCGCGCGACAATACCACGACAACTGGAGGTCCTGCGTCCTCACTCCACCAGTTGCCCCAATCCTCCGAGTAGAGTCTGCCTATATAGGTAAAATACTCAGGTCCTGCCCGGAGCTCCCGATCCAACAGGTCCCACACGTACGAGGGCGGGGGCACGCCCCTCTCGCAATCGTCTCCTAAGGAGCGGATCAGCTCTGTGAGTTGAACCCTCTCGTCCCCCCAGCGAAGCCCTGCGGTCGTGAGGGAGTAGTATATATAGCAAGTGTCGAGGTATCCTCTGGCGAAAAGCGCGAACTCTCTGAATGTGAGGTAAGCCTCAACCAAGCCACCCACTCCTCCGAAAACTGAGTCTACCACGAAAGCGGGGACAACCGCTCTCAGGCTAGTCCCCGAATATGGAAAAACAATGTCTCGTGCTATCAGGAGATCCCTCGTGATTGTGAGGGGAGGTCGCCCGTGAAACAAGGTCAACGGGTCCTGCTCGTCGTCTGCTCGAAATGCGTCAACCTCCTGTAAATACCGTAGGGCTCTACTGATGACCCAACTGGTCCCCCACGTCACGAGACTCAAAGCAGCCTCCTTGACCGTCTTTTCCCCAAGGTACATGTAGGCTCTCACTAATCCACCCGTCAGGTCCCCCTCCTCTCCCCTCTGGTGCTCTCTGTACGTCCACAGCCAAGCACCGGAGGACAAGAGGACAGACCTCCACCGGAACTGGCCGTCGTGTCAGCGAGTGGGTCGCGAGGGGAGCGTGAACTCCACTAAGTCCCCCTCTATAAGCTCGGGGGGTTCTACTTCCCATGCACGATCAACCTCATACACCTCCACGTCCTCGAGCCACCACATCCAATCGACACTACAGAAGTCAGAGACGGTGGCGTGAAGACGGAATAAATGTACTACAACGTAAAGGAAGAATAAAAGGGTCGGAGGAAGAAACAAGAAGTGAAAAGGAGTCCCAAATCGTAGGAAAAATTCGGCAACGCTTCGCCTCCCTCCGTTGGGATGGGGTGCGGGAGGTCCTCCCTGAATAAGCGCTGCCTACCTAAGTCTTAGACATGCCTCAGAGTCGTCTAGATAGTCGAGGCGCGGAATCTCAAACTCGAATTGGGCTAATAAGCGTTATACTCAAGTTCCCTCGAATATAAGGCGCGTGCACAATTCGAGGGGATCCCACCTACAGTCCCAAATCGTAGGAAAAATTCGGCAGCGCTTCGCTTCCCTCCGTTGGGATGGGGTGCGGGAGGTCCTCCCTGAATAAGCGCTGCCTACCTAAGTCTTAGACATGCCCTAGAGTCGTCTAGATACTCGAGACGCGGAATCGCAACCTCGAATTGGGCTAACAAGCGTTATACTAAAGTTCCCTCGAATATAAGATGCGTGCACAATTCGAGGGGATCCCGCCTACAGCGCCTTCGAACATCCGTTAGGTCAACCGACGCTGCGACCTACTCCAAAACCATAAACAAGAGTCACATATGCTTCCTTCCCAAATTCCTTAACCATTTTCTTATTTTTAGGGAATTTATATTGTTTTAATTCCGCATAAATTACTTGTGCCCATGAAGAATTCACTGCCCCGAATTCAACGCACAGGAAAAAGTGAGATAACCCCTAGCGAGTAGCGAGGTAGGTTTGTTCTTCTTTTCAACTCTCGTTTTTTATTTATTTTTATTTTTTTTAAAATAATTACGAAATAAATAATTTTAATTACTGAAAATTCCCCTCACTTGCCTCAGCCTCCGTGAATAGACCAATAGGTCCACCTGAATACAGATCACTGCGGCTGGTTTCGCACTTCGTCCTCTAGGGGATTTTCTTGTATTTTTTGAATATAAATAAAAAAAAAGGATTTCGTTAGGAAAAACTCTCTTTCTTAATTTAGTTGTATTAAGACTCTATATATATATATATGCTTGCCAAATGGGTTTCTAGGGGTGAGAACTGATTTTTCTTATTAATTAACTAAGAAAAACCAAATTAAAATAAAAATTTCACAAAATTTCGGAAGCAATTCCCCTCCCCCCGTTGGGATGGGGTTCGTGAGAGAGTCCCTCGAATGAGCAAAAACAAATAAAATGAGGAAACAGTGGTCTTACTAAATTTTATATATTTACTTCAACTTTTTCTCATTTCAAACAACAAAATTTGAATTAAAATAATTTATAAAAATTTTCGTAGCGATTTTTCTCCCCCCGTTGGGATGAGGTTCGGGAGAATATCCCTAGATTAAAAAAGAGAAAAATAAAAGAAGTCAAAATCTTAGGTACTTGAGTTTTCATAGATTTATAATATTTTTTTAATTTTTAATTGTTTAATGTTACAAAATTTTTGGAATTTTTTTTTTTTTTTTTTCCGGATAAATTTACACAAAATTGTCCGCAACAAAACGGAAAGCAGAAGTTATATCTTCACTCTATTTCCCCGATTCTTTCTAAGTTTATATTAGGGTTTTACCCTAATTAGGGTTTTCACGAATTAGGGTTTTGGGTTTTGCGCGCAACCGCACGCACACCGCAAACCCCCGACTGATTGTGTGAAAATTTTAATTTGATTCTACTACGTTCAAAGAAAAAACTGAGGATTACTTTTTCTTAAATTTTCCTCTTTTAATTTATACAAAATTGCAAAGAAATTGCAATTTTCCTCTAATTCTTCTTTCCCTCCCTGTTGGAGTCCGCCGTTGACTCAAACGAAGTTCGTTTCCACCGACCAAGATTTCAAAACGTCGGGGAAAATAAACTAGACAACTTTGATCCAAGGGGTATTCTTCAGATTCCGCCCCTATTTTTCGTAATAATAAAAAAAAAACGAAAGATTTTGAATTAATTAAAACAAAAATAAAGAAAATTAAATTTATGAAAATCTAGCCGTCAGAATTTTCTGAAAAGGGTCTCAAAATGTTTGCCTCATCGGGAGGACGAACTTTGACCCGAGCGCAATTCGCGCAAAACAAGCAGATTGGGAGATATTTAAAAAAAACTAAATAAAAAATTATCAAAAATAAAAACTAATAGAGTAAAACCAATCAATCAAGTTAATCAGCCCTTGGCTAATCAACCTGTGCACCCCCGTTGGATAGGGGAAGGTCGCGGCCTTGGAGGTGCAATCCCCTTCCCCGGCAACGACGCCAAAGTTTGTGAGGAAACCCGGGCAGGGGTTCCTACCGTTCGCTGAAGCCAGAGGCAACAGCGCCTGTCACTCGTTGCGCCCGCTTCAGAGGTCCTCAACGACCAGTAGGGAGTTGGGGTTTGGCCCCTACCTGTCACACCGCCACTCAAAGTTGCACTTAACTTTTATTTGTTAAACATTCAAAAGTGAGGTGACAGAGAATCAAATCAAGCTAACACGATCAGATCCACAGATTTGAGGGTAGGGGTCATAATGGTCCACAGGTCTCCCCCCCTTCTCAATGACTATTCTCCCTTGTTTGGAATGACCGGCGACACAGTTCGCTCGTAGAGAACAGGCTTCAACCTGACTTGGAAACTGGTAGATTACACGTGAACTTGCCAACAATGACCATCAAACCGTTTGAGCAACCTGGAAACCTGGATTTCCCACCCTTTGTCCCTAGATAAAACTACAAAGCACAGTCCCCCTTGACTAGGGGAACGACAGGGTAATTCTGTCACAACACCACTTGATGCGATTTAAAACCCGCAACAGAGTAACGAATATATAAATAAATAAAATAATAATTTAAACAATAACAAAAACTTTTCTCAAGCAACTAAGGGTATGATTGTACTACAACCACCCCAATGTTGGTTAGACTACTACCTTCTAACCCCTTTTGTCTACCATCGTGCACTCCAAAGTCCTGTTGGAGACGTACGCATCAGCGCATTGCTCCCTGGTCATGCACAGCAACTGGATGTATATATTTTCCTGACGAGGGTTCTTCCCTCATCCCGTTTCTGGTACTGTGTATAGCTTTGAGTTTGGAGAAAAAGACTTTGAGTGAAGGTCGTCAAAAATTCTCACGCGGACGTAGTGACTGTTCCGATCGAAGGTTGATTTTTTACAGAGGCTTTCACTTGTCTGATTTCTTTGGAATTGAAACTGCAGGATGATGATTACAAGGCCTCCTGGAAGCGTCAACCTTCACCGTGTAAAGCCCCTTAGTTAGGCCATGAATGGAATCTGAACTTTATTCAAGAAGCAATTCCAACAGTCAGTCCGCCGTCTTTGAGGCTCTCTAGGCGAAGAGAAAAACAAAAGGGGCGCAATCGTCTACCCGCTGGCTCTCAGGGCCCAGCGCGCAAGCAGTCTCCCGTCCCCTTTCATCTGTTGCGATCGTTCGGCCTTGGGCTGAGCACGGTTAATGATCCCGTTTCATCTGAGTAGACTCACTAGATTCCCTTTATTTCCCTTTGTAATCCAGTTCACACTACCATCATCTTGAGCGAGCGTGTTTGGTCGCTAGGGGTGTCGGTCGCATGAATCTAGAGGTAGACGCAGCGCTCTCTTTCTCACACTCCCAACACCCTGTCTGGAGTGCCCGGATCCCACTTCACATGTAGAACATCACGGTCCCACTTTGAGTGTACCTGGTCGCTTTAAGGACTAGATAAATAAATTTCATTTGCCCGGCCGTAGACTTGTTCCTGTTCTCGCACACACTGCTTCGCTCGCTCTCCCTTTCTCATAGGTGCATCCGCTCTCGTACCTTATTTCCCCAGCTCGATCTCTCAGATTTGCCCTTCTGCTCACTCATACAAACTCTCTCTCCCTCTGTGTCTCTCTTCCTCTCTCTCACACAGGCACCCCTCACTCGCTCTTTCGCCGCCTTACACGTCCTCATTCTTGCTCATATCGAAAACGCACTTCACATACGATGTTTCGCATTGGTTTAATTCGGAAGCACAGGATTCGGTACGTGTCCGAATGAGCGCAGACAGTTGTTGTCACTTCTGTTCCCCCCGAACTCACTTTCGAGAGTTCCCCATTTTCTCATGCTCCTATTTTGTCCCCTTCCACTCTATTGTCCGATGCACATTAAGACAAAGAAAGAAGTTTCAGCCAGAACGGAGAGAGTTTGGCCATACCTTGTTCTCTGCGAGTTGGACTATAAGGGTTTTTGGGAAAACGAATCGTCACCGGGCTCTCGGGAAGACTGTCAGCTTGCTTTTCTTTGTCGAGGGTTCACTTGTCTGATGGCGCCCGATTCCCGGATGCCTCCTCTCTCTCTCTTGCAGTTCTCTTCCCTCGTTCTCCTCCTTTCGCCTCACTAGTGTGGTTTTCTCTAGCTTGTAGCGATGTTCCTCCACTAGCTCAGCATCACGCGCGACGCTCTCTAGATGCTAACAGACAGAACGAGGGGCAGAGTACGCCTCGCACATGAAGTCAAGCCTTTCGTCCTTCCCCCGGCTCCGCCTATGGGTGGACCCCATATCCAGAGTGAGCGCTTGGCTGGCTACGCTTCAGCCCCTCATCAATCATGCTTGAGTCCAGATGGCCCGCGCCTGTGTCAATCGGGCGTTCTTTCCAAGCTCGTTGTGTCCCAGCTTCAACCGCGCAGCCTGCAAGAACGACCGAGCATGCTTCAAATTGCCCGCAGCTTGACGAACACGCTTAGCTCGTTCCCCATCTCACTCTGCTCGTCTTCCTGCGCGCCCAGACTCCAGTAACGGGTACACGCCAAGCAACCTCTAGAAGAGCAATCGCACCTGCGCGCCTCTTCCCGGCTCCTGCCGTGGTTCGTTGACCCAACCTGCATAGAGTTGTGATGCGGGTTACACCTTGCATACTCTCCCCACTTCCCCCGCTCGCCTTGGCTATATCAAGTTTTCACTGCTCCTCTTTGCCTCGACCAGTCTGCTGCTGCTGGGCCACCTGCAGACCCGCTGAAAGTTCACGCAAAAAGGGTACTGGTACTAGAGGTACCAACGGTTTCAAGGCCCCATAAGTGCTGCTGGGCCTGTCCTAGTATCCACGTATGGTGCCTACTGTTCCACAACGAGTACCCGGCCAAATGTCTGGCCAAGAAAGGCACTGCCAACTGTTCCAGGCAGGCCTGACTGTCGTGCCTGAATCCCGAACCAGTGTACCAAGTCACAGCAGGACTGGCACCGCCAAACCTGGTGAGCAGCGACAATGTCAGAGTTAACCAAAGGTTGTGCCAACTTAGTCAATTGTACCAATGTCGTGCCTTGTAGTGAGATACCAGTGTCAAACCGCCCCGTAGTTTCTCCTATCCAGTAACTGTTTCAGGTCAATACCAGACACCATATAATGAAGCGTCGTGCCAGCACCGGACCAGTTGCCGCACCGAAATACCAGGACCGAGACTGAATCGTACTGCTCCCAGACCCAACGTGGCAAGTCTCAGATCATATCAAGAAGAGCTCGCCGGTCGTGAAAGCCAATGTCGTACCTGAAATAATCCTTCGAAGTTGTTGTGATCCATACCGTACCTGGCCCATGCCGAATACCGTACAATGCGGCAATGCCGCGATAGCACCAAGGTAGCACCCGCGGCAACACCACACCGACCATGTGACTTCACTCACTGAAAACACCCAGATCACGGCGAGACTAGGAATCAAGAAAATCAAGTAAATCAAATAAATCCTGCGAGGGTTCACAATTATCGGGAAATCGAAAGAATCGCCAGACTCAGGGTAAGTAAATAATTATGCGCAAAAATCTATCGCGAATGATTTTAATAAAATTTATTCAAATAATAAAAAAAAATCCATCGGCACTAACTTTAATTAAATTTAATCAAATGATAAATAATCATTGGTTTTCTTTTCTCTTATTATTTTTTATTATTTTTCTCATTTTTAATTTCATCATTGGAAATAATGAAAATAGCTAGGCTACCAGCCGGGCCGCCCGGGTCCCGGGTGGCCAGCCCGCGCAAGGACACCCAACAAAAAAAAAAAAAAAAAAAAAAAAAAAAAAAAAAAAAAAAAAAAAAAAAAAACCGAAAAAAAATTATGTTATGCAGAAAAATAAACTGAACAACTTCTGCCTCAGGGTCACATCGAAATTCTCTACCAATTTTAAAATAAAAATAAAAGTTAAAAAATATTATTATTTTTTTAATCTTTTTTATTTTTTTTGGCCCGGCCGAGCAAGTGACCCCGGGCCACTCTGGTAGCCTAGGAAAATAGTGGATAATTTCCTTAAGAAGGAATTCCGATAAAATTTAAATAAATAGCAATTATCCCATTATTCCCATCCCTCCTATTATCTTCAATTCTTTTTCCCAATTTCAATTTTGATATTAAAATTAATAAGATTCGAGGAGTCATTTCCCCTTGAATCGTACGATGCAAAGGAGTTGCACCAAGGCTTGTCACCGCATCTCCGTACCGCGGCCGGCCGCTTCAGGAACAGCCTCGGAACGGACGAAAATGATAGGCGCCAGGCGCGGCAGGCGTGGCCACTCCTTTCGTTGTTTTCAAGGGTCAATGTTAATACTTGACATGGAGAATATTAGGGGTCTCTCTCCGACCCCTAATTTATCCCGACGGTTCGCACGGAAGTCCCGGTCAATCCCTCTTTAGGCAGTTAATCTAAGGGTTAATCCGTCAGTTTTCGGGTGGTCGACTGACCTTCGGCCGCCCGACAACGTGGCAAAACGTCACGATGCGTGCGCGCAAGCGCCAAGGCCGCCGCACACGCACACGCCCACGCACACGCATGCGCCATGTGCCCCGCTGCCCCGCCCCGCCCCGCTCCCGGATTTATATTATCAAGATTCGGGACCTTGCTGCCGTTGGGGTTTGAACCCAGGCAGCCACTGCCCTTGCTCGTGCGTGGCTGCTCCAGTAACACACTCGCCATACTGTATGTATGGCTTTGCAGTGTGGCACGTTGCTGTTGAAGAGGTGCGTGCCAGCTATTTACCCCCCCCCCCCCCCCCCCCCCCCCCCCCCCCCTCGTGGCTGCTGCTTCCTTTGCACGTGGCCATCTGCAGTGCCACGTGGCAGTCTTCTCTGAAGACTGAAAACCCCCTTGGCTAGGGGGCTGCGCCACATTATTTTTTTGTACTATTTTTCTACTGCTGTAGCAACAGTTGTGCAGCAGCTCAAGCTTCCCCCCCTGGCTAGGGGGCTGTGTGACTGTGGCAGTTGGGTGGCTGATCAAGATCTCAGTCAACCCTAGATCATCATCATCATCCTGTTATTGTTGTGGCATCAGGCCAGCAACACCTTGAAGGTCAAGATCCTGTGGATCTTGGTAGTGCTTTGCTCTTGGCCAACCAAGAGCCCGGTATTATCTCTCTCTACTAACCTACCCTCCCCCAACCCCTTTTCTCTCCCCCCCCATCATCTAATCATCCTTTCTTACTCTACCATTACCGCACCTCCTCCCAACTCCCTCTTCCCTCATCCCCCACCACCTTTTTCTCTCCTCTCCTCCCCACCCACCATCTTCTACTAATCTCATCTCCCCCATCTCCCACTTCACTCCTCTCTCTCTCACCTATTTCTCTCTTCTTCATCACTCTTTCATCCCCTTGCCCCCCCCCTACTTCGAATTTTTCTGTTTTTCTTCTTTTCCCTTTCTCTTTGATTTCAATCTTCTCTTTTCTCCAAAAATTCGAATGATCTTATTTCCCCCCCTCCCTTCTCATTTTTTGATTTTTTTTTTTTTAATTCTAAAAATTCTAGGCTACCAGCCGGGCTGCCCGGGTCCCGGGTGGCCAGGCCG
Organism: Chara braunii; assembly: GCA_003427395.1. NCBI lineage: Eukaryota > Viridiplantae > Streptophyta > Charophyceae > Charales > Characeae > Chara > Chara braunii. The sequence goes on from BFEA01000374.1 coordinate 812,086, forward strand.
TGCAAGGACAAGAGAAGGTCCCAGCNAAAAAAAAAAAAAAAAAAAAAAACGCAAAACATCCGAAAAAAAAACGATGTTATGCAGAAAAATAAAGTGAACAACTTTTGCCTCAGGGTCACATCCTCATTCTTCACCAAATTTAGAATAAAAATAAAATGTAAAAATAAATTTATTATTTTTATTATTTTTATTTTTTTTTGGCCCGGCCGGGCAAGTGACCCCGGGCCACTCTGGTAGCCTAGTAAAAATTCGAATTTCTTTGCGGCACCCTTAAATCTGACTAGGAGTTGGTTTTTCTTGCTTTCGGCACACATTTTGACCCCGTGGGGGTAACGAAGGGCTACCGCAATTTTCTGTTTTTCTTTCACTTAATCTTTCTCGGCACACTTCGACCCAATGGGGGTAACGAAATGCTGTCGAAATTTTTGAAAAATCAGATACTTCATTTCTCTCCACCTCCTCATCCACTTATTCACTTATTTATTTATTTATTTATTTATTTATTTATTTATTTATTTATTTATTTATTTATTTATTTATTTATTATTATTTCTGTATTTATTTTTGGAAATTTTGAAACCTAGTGTGCTTATCTTTGTCTCTCCTTTCCCCTTGGCACATTCTTGACCCCATGGGCGGTAGGGAAATGCTGCCGAAAATTCTAAGAAAATAAATATTATTTCTCTTCATATTTTGTTTCCTTATTTTTAAAATTATTTTTGTTATTTATTTATTTCCTAGGCTACTTGCCGGGCCGCCCGAGTCCCGGGTGGCCAGCCCCTGCAAGGATCAGGTAATGTCCCAGCAAAGAAAAAAAAAAGAAACAAAATCCAAAAACTCTGAAAAAAAAACTATGTTATGTAGAAAAATAAACTGAACAACTTTTGCCTCAGGGTCACATTAAAATTCTGCACCAAATTTAAAATAAAAAATAAAATTCAAAATTAATTTATTTTTATTTTTTTTAATTATTTTGGCCCGGCCGGGCAAGTGACCCAGGGCCACTCTGGTAGCCTAGTTTATTTCCTTATTTATTTTTATTTTTCTCTCGAAATTTCGCTGTTTATTTATTTTTCTCCCGCCTTACCCCCCTATGCTTACTATTTTATTTTCTTGATTAGGTCACCGGTACCCTACCCTAACCACTCAAACTCAGGTTAGGGTTTTCTTAGGGGTTTTCTAGGGTTTAGGGTTTTCCTAAACCCCCTACTTTCCCTTCTCATTCGGCCACCCTGGATCAGAACCACCCCTCCCTTTTTGACGACGCCCACGCTCGATTTACTAGCGCCGCCCGTCGCTTTCTATCACAGACCTCCCCCTACGCCCTCCGCTCACGCGGACCTCCTCTGGCCCTCCCTAGTCCGGCCCGTTACCTCCCCATGGCCAACGACGTGTCACAAGCCGCCGAGGCGGCGACGACCTCGGCATCCGGCTCCACACCCGTGCCGACGGACCAGGGCCACCAGCCCCAGGGGGATCTGCACACCCTCATCACCTCCCTCCTTGCGCTCTTACAGGCGCAAATGGCGACTCTTGCCGCTGGCCTGCCGCAACTCCAAGACGCTGGTCCTCCTCCTCTCCCCACTCTCTCTCTTCCCCTAGCTACCAGTCCAGGTCCTACGTCCTCCGACATGGTGGCCACGTCGGAGCTTCCTCCTCTGCCGCCCCTGACCCGGCCATCCTGGTGACCGTCCACGCTCCTACCACGACGGCCGCCATGGGCCAAACCCTCCCTCACCTTACGGGCGCACCCGGCTAGGTTCCGGTCACTACGGCTGCAGGACCACAACCCGCTGCTGGGGTCTCAGCTTTTCCGGGTGCCCCACTTCTCCCTCCCCTTCGCACGACCGCAGCGCCACCTGGCTCTCCCCCCTATGGGATGCCCCGCGCCGCTCATGCGTCCACTTCCCCCACTCTTCCTCCTGCCATTCCTCGCTCAATCTACGTTCACTGTCTCGGCCGAGCTTGCCCAGACGCGGGCCGACCTAGCCCTTTTACGCCTTCAACTGCCCCCACGCTCACAGGTGGCCGCCCCTTCGGGCGCACCCCGTTCTTCCTCTACTCTTCCATTCTTGTCGGCTCGTTCCCCCGCCCTGCACCCCCTCCACCCCCATCCTACCCCCTTCCTACTCCCTCGGCAACTGCGACCTCTTCTACCGCAGGTCCCTCACAGCCTGCCGCTGTTCCCCCCGCCGCTCCACCATGCGGCCCGGGCGGACAGTCAACTGCACCCGCTTCTCCAGGACCTGCGCCGACTTACTCGGCCCTAGCGCAGGCCTCTGCTCCCCGCTCTCCTCACCGCCAAAACGGTGGCGCACCACTCGTCCGCTTGACGGACATTGCCTTCTATGACGGTACAGGCATACGCGTGTCTCGGTGGCTACTGTCTACCACCCGCACACTCCAGCTCATGGGCGCCCCACCCGACACGTGGGTGACTCACCTCTCCACGCGCCTGCGTGGCGGTCCTTTTGATGCCTCGGAGGATTTTTACGCTTACTCCCGTGCGGGTCGGACTTTGACCTCCATAGATTTCCAGACGTTCCTCGAGGATCGCTTCGGAGCCCGACATGACGTGACTGACGCCTTCGAGCGTGTCGTCACTACGCGCTGGTCCGGCTCTGGTGGCGCTGCCGGCCTGGATCGCCACATCCAGGTCTTTCAGGACGCTCGCCTCATTTGTGATGTGGCGTTCCGTCCCGAGGCTGCCCTTATTGATCGTCTCTTGGCCAGCCTTCCGCTCGAGTACCGTTCCGAGTTATGGCGGTACGAGTTCACATCGGCCCCGCAGGCTTACGAGGCCGCTAGGGACCATCAGCGGATGCGGGCCCGTCTTCAACACACTTCCTCCTCCCAGCCTCAGCGTACTGGTTCCGCCCCCTCCTCCTCTCACGGTACTTCCCAGCGCCTTTCCCCTTTCCGCGGTCGCCTCCGCCGTTCCGCGCATTCGGGCCGCCACTTCTCGCGCCGCTTCAGCGCGCTTGAGTATGATGAGCAGGACGCTGTTGCCCCGCTGTCACCAAAGGGTGACCATAGCGACAACCTCGACCTCGGCGAGGCCGTCCACTACCACCTGGAGGACTCTACTCTCCCTATAGCCGAGCGCCTCCAGCTCATCCTCTCCGCCATCTCCCGGGCACGCAGCCGCCCCGGTCACGCTGGCACATCGCCCCTAGAGGTCCCTCAGCAGGACCTCCCTCAGGGCTTTGTCCCTCCTCACGGTGTCTTTTCCGCTGAGGAGGGCGCGGCTATTTTGGGCCGGCGTGGGTGCTTGCGCCGCCGCCAAGACGGTCATACCTCCTCACGGTGCCCTTACACTGCCGCCCTTGACCTCCACTACGCCGACTTTTCCCGCCAGCGTCGTGCTCAGTTTCCCCCTGGCGCCTCGCATCCCTGTGGCGCCTCCTAGCCACGGTGCAGTGTACACCTGCGCCCTCCTCAGGAGTCGGCTTTCCGACATCCCCGTCCCGGTTTGCCCCTCTCGCTACTGGAGTTAAGGTCTTGCAGGACCCGACATAGTGTACTCAGCCCTCTGTTGCAGTACCGTCTGCGCCTCCACATACCACCATCTCCCCTCCTACCCCGCCGAGACTACCGACCCGTCGAGCCATTCACTCAGCCCGTTGCAGCGAGCAGCTTGCGACTCGTGAGGACGTTGTATCCTCTCTTTTGGACTTGAGCATGCTCCAGGCTCGTCAGGAGCGACTCACCCTCCATGTAGCTGCACTGCGTCGCCTTCTCACCATTCTCTCTGACCTTGATCGCACCCTCCCGATCATTCCAGTATGATTGGGGACCTCCACGAGGGTGTACTCAGCTCTGTGGGATTTCGGTTCTCAGGGCGACTTCATTCACCCACGTGTGGTGAAGGAAGCCCGCTTACCCACGACAGGGTCTCCGACTCCCATCTCTGTCACCCTAGGGGATGACAAGACCCAGTGCTTCTTCGATAAGACGGTCACCGACCTTCCTTTCTTCCTCACTCTTGAGCCGACTGATCGTCCCCCGGCGTCTCGTCGCCACCGCTCCTCTGCACATTTCGATGTGATGGAGATGGGGTACGACTTCATTCTCGGCACTCCGTGGTCTCATCGGTTCCGCAGCACCGAGGCCGATTGGGCGACCAACACTCTCATTCTCAAAACGAAGTGTGGACAAACGTATCGCGTACCTTTCATAGGTACCACTGCGACACCACACCCCGATCCTCCTCCCCCGGAGCCTTCCGTGCCCACACAATCTCCTACGATCACTGTCACCTCGCCTCGACAGTTTTCTCACTTCATCCGACAGGACGACGTGACCTTCTTTATGGTGAACGTTACGGATCTCTTACACTATGATCCACCCTGTGCGGACGCCGAGCTCATCCCTCTGGAGCCAGATCCTCCTTCTATCTCCATGGCTACCATCTCTACTTCCCACCCTCTGCCGTCCGTCGAGTCCACCCCGCCATCGCGCACTGACGCTGACGCTTAGGAACTCGCACGATCTACGGCTGACCTGGAGTCGTGACCTCGTTCGAGAGTACCACGACGTTTTCCCATTGTCGTTCTCGTACGCCGGCATTCCACCGATGCGTGACGTCGAGCACTCCATCCAGCTTGTGCTTGACTATCGTGTTCACCACCAGGCACCCTACAGACTCTTGATCCCCGAGGCCACTGAACTCGAGCGTCAACTTAAGGAGCTCCTGAGACTGGGTTTCATTAAACCCAGCAACTCCTCGTAGGGTGCACTCGTCCTCTTTGCTCGCAAAGCGGATGGAACTCTCCGTCTCTGGATCGACTATCGTGGTCTCAACCGCTACACGGTTAAGAACAACTACCCCATGCCTCGTTCCGACGAGCTGTTTGACCGCCTAACAGGCAACCGCTTCTTTACGAAGATTGATTTTCGTAGCCGTTACCTTCAAATCCGCGTCGCTGCAGCGGACCAGTCGAAGACGGCGTTCCGATCGCTCTTCGGCCACCACGAGTTTACGGTGATGCCATTCGGCCTCACCAACGCACCCGCAACCTTCCAAAAGGCGATGAACGACATCTTCAAGGACATCCTGGAGCAGTATTTTCTCGTCTACCTCAACGATATCCTGATCTACAGTCGTACCCTTGAGGAGCATCTCAGACACCTCCGCAACGTCCTTGACCGCTTGCGTAGACATGGCTTCTACGCCAAGCTGAGCAAGTGCCGCTTTGCCCAGCATAAAGTGGATATCTTAGGACACTACGTGTCTAACCAGGGTCTCTACATGGACGATGTGAAGATCACTGCTATTGCGGAGTGACCCATCCCCACATCCGCCAAGCAGCTTCGCAACTTCCTAGGCCTTACCAACTACTATAGTAATTTCATCCAAGGATACGCTCCCTCCTCCGAAAGAACCCGCCCTGGGCTTGGACACCCCTCCACAAGGACGCCTTCCGCGCCCTCAAGAAGGCGGTGACATGCGTACTGGTTCTTCACCAACCCGATTTTAATCGCCCTTTTATCCTTACCACCAATGCGTCATACTTTGCTATAGGAGCAGTGCTTTCTCAGATTTTCCCTTCCTCTCCTGATTCCTCTCATCCTCATATCCCTCGCCTGCCACCCCCTAACTCTACCACTGCTTCCCGCCTGACGCCTACTCACCCAGCTACTGACGAGCCTTCTATTGACTATTCTCCTACCATCGCCGAGGACGGCACTGTCGAGTCTTGCTCAGGTGATTGTCTGATAGCCTTCTACTCCCGTCAGCTCCTGCCCGCCGAGATAAACTACATTGCGCATGAACGTGAGGTTCTCGCAGTAGTTTATGTCGCTCGGCACAGGCGTCACTACCTGCACGGGGCGCCGTTCACAGTGCACACGGACAACTCTGTTGCCCAGGCTTTCTGACAAAACCGAAGCTCACTCCTCGACAGGCTCGTTGGTGGCGCGACCTTTCCGAGTTTAGTTTCACCACTGAGCACATCAAGGGTGAGACTAATCGGGTCGCAGATGCCTTATCCAGAAGGCTTAACCACGATCAGGAGCAGATCCAACACGCTTCCATCTCGGTCACCACCGTCCACCACTCGGTGATCGACGAGTTTCACACTCAGTACCGCCGCTACCCCGACTATCGCGATATCCATGCGACCCTTCGGAGTGGCAAGACCGTCCCGAACTACTCTCGATGACAACGGTCTTGTGTACTGGTACGGTTCACAGGGCACCAGAGAGCCCCGTATTTGCGCTCCCTCCACTGGACAACTACGTGTCCGAGCAGTAGCAGAGTTCCATGATCAGGCAACCGCCGGTCATATGGGCTTCCACAAGACGTTGGCTCGTGTGAGCCGCTTGTACTTTTGGCCGAAGCGCAAGGACTCTGTGAAGGACTACGTCGCAGAGTGTCCCACCTGTAAGGACGTGAACAGTGCGAACCACCTTCCTTATGGTTTGCTCCAGCCTCTTCCTATCCCTGACGGTTGTTGGCAGTCCATCTCGATGGAGTTTATCGATCCTCTTTCTCCTCCGACCCCCCGCTGTCATGATGTTATCCTGGTCGTCGTCGACCGCTTCACGAAGCGTGCACACTTTGTTCCGTGCCGCTATAACATCAGTGCACATGAGGTCGCCGACATCGTGTTTGACCGAGTCCTGCGCGACCACGACTTACCTCTGAGCATCATATCTGACCGTGACCCGCGCTTTCCCAGCCGATTCTGGCGACGGCTCCACGAGGTTTACGGCACCCAGCTCCGCTTCTTCTCGTCTTACCATCCTCAAACAGATGGTCAGACCGAGGTCACGAACAAGACTCTCGGAGATATTCTCTAAAAGATTGTTCGTGATGACCAGCAGTGGGATCTCCATCTTGCCCACGCGGAGATAGCCTACAACCACGCCGTCCCGCCAGCCACGGGGATGCCGGCTTACTATTGCGACCTCGGCTATCACCCTCATGTTCCCGCGAACTTCCTTCGACCGTCACAGATGCACCCCGACACGAGTTGTCCCGCACTGGATGATTGGGTTGCACACATGACGTCGATCACGAAGACCGCACATAAGCACATAGCCGCTTCCCAGACTCGCATGGCCGGACGTGCGAACCGATCAAGGATGGTTCATCCATTCAAAGTCGGTGATGATGTGCTTATCGACGCCCGCCACTTACAGCTCGAAGCGGACACGCTTCGCAAGTTTCGGCGTCGCTTCTTTGGCCCATGCCGCATCCTCCAGGCCGTCGGTTCTGATACGGCTTCTAGCCCGGTCAGCTTCCATGTGAGGCTGCTCGACTACCTACGCCAGGCTCGTGTGCACGATGTCTACCACGTCTCGCTACTGCGTCCTTACCGCAGACCGTCTGAGCGTTTCGCTGGATGACCATACGAGCGCCCTCCACCCATCATGGTGGACGGCCACGAGGAGTTCCTCGTTTCAGACATCATTGGTCGTCGAGTCACCAATGACAATCCTCCTCACGTCGAGTATCTCGTACGTTGGAAGGGTAACCCTGATGAGGAGGCTACCTGGAAGCCCCTCGAGCACTTGCAGCATGCTCGCATGTTGGTGCGTGCCTATGACCGTGCTCGCCGTGCTGGGTCGACTGCTCCCCCTCAACCCACTGACCCTCCTCCTTCTCCCTCGGCTGAGGAGATCGCTGAAGTCGAGCCTGCCCCTTCTGAGGCAGACCTTCAGCAGCAGCCGGATGCTTATGAGCGTCCACAGCGCACTCGTCGTCGTCCTGCTCGATACGACGATTGACTCTGACTTATCTTCCCACGTCTTTGACTTCTCAGTACTCCATCCACTCCAGTTTTGCCACTTCAGCTCGTCGACGTTACGGCTCTTCCTTGACAACATTCCGGACTTCTCATCATGGACGTCATCGGCAGCTTCATGGACTTCGTCACGATCAGCTCTGCCTCCTTCAGACGTCGCCACCCTCTTACCACCTTACCCTGTACAGTACCCTGGTTGTGTCGCATAATGGTCTCCCTTCACCGGGTTCCTCTGAGTTGGGCTTTCCCTTGGTATACGCATAGGCATCGGGACCGTAGCGTTGCCTTGGCTTCCCAACTTACGGATTCAGCTCCGACTTCCCCACCTTAGAAGTCATTTACATGATTCCCTTACCCATCACTTTTTCTACCCTCTGCTGGCCCTCATGCCCTAGTTAGGCAGCCTCACATGCTTCATCTAGGTGCGCCCAGTATACCAGGCTCCCTTGTTCCCTTGCATGGTCGACCCTCCATAGTGGTCACCCCTTTAGTCGAGCATTACCCGCCCTGATGGTCTATCTGTTAGGGTCATTGGTTCTGTTCGCTCCCAGTTCCCTACCCTCATTGAGCCTGATGACATGTGTTCCCCCTGTCATTATGTGTGGATGCCCTTAGGAGTTATCGACCCCTAGGCTGCATTCGCCACCCTCAGAGACCATTCCACCCTTTGGTTTGCGACACACTCCTCCTGTGACATATGGTTGTCTTGTTGTTGCTTTGTTGCTCTCAGACTGAGGCTACCGCCTCTGACATTTCTACGATTTAGTTATTTTGCTTGTGTTGTTCTTAGGACTTATACACTAGTCAGTTGTTCCCAGACTTAGGCCACTGCCTCCAACATTCTAGGGTTTAGTTGTCATTACTTTCTGCTTTCCTAGGACATGTATGCTAGTTAGTTGCTTTTGCTTTCACTTAGGCTGTTAGTTGTGACATTGCTATTTTTGTGACATTTTCTATTCTAGGTTGCATCGCATGGACTCAGCATGGCGCTTGCTCCGCATCCTAGACTACTCAGGTTTTCTTTTTCTTTGGTAGAGTTCGGCTTCTTGGCGGAAGCGTGCTTGTATCTAGGCGATCCATCAGAGGGCGAGGATCGTGTAGCGGATCTTTGGTTGGCCTGTGAGACCAGCCCCTTGGCCTGTTCTCACAGACTTGTGTTGTATTCGGGGCAGTCCAGTCCAGGCCGGTACCTCTGTCGGTACTAGCCAGTCCAGTCCAGTCCCGTCAGTCCGCTGGGGTATACCCCAATTGTTGTCTGTTTTCGGATCCATTATGCATTCGCACAGTTTGGAGTACGTGCGTTGGAGTCTGGCGTGGGAGCTGCGCTATGCCATCTCGCTCCCCTTCTTCCTCCATCTCCATCTCTGTCCTAGGCGGAGCACCAAACCTTGTGGGTACGGGACCATCCCGCTCAAGCCCGTGTCTACTCCCTCCCTCTCCTGCGTTTCCGTCATCTCTCTCTCTCTCTCTCTCTCTCTCTCTCTCTCTCTCTCTCTCTCTCTCTCTCTCTCTGTGGACCACGGATCATATATGAAACTGCATCTTGTGCACACGCTGCTGCTTATTATTATTATTTTTTTTTGTAAACAATCTCGATGGACCATGGATCACATACTACACTTAATCGTAGGGAGGGGGGCGGTGGCGTGTAGTTAGTTAGATTGGGGTCTCTCTCTCTCTCCCTCTCTCTTTCTATCTCTAGTCTCTCTCCCTCTCTCTTTCTCTCTCTAGTCTCTCTCCCACGTCTTGGGCGCGTTTAAACCATCTCCATGGACCTCTCTCTCTCTCTCTCTCTCTCTCTCTCTCTCTCTCTCT
>BFEA01000374.1:821766-838672 GCA_003427395.1 Chara braunii
TCTCTCTCTCTCTCTCTCTCTCTCTCTCTCTCTCTCTCTCTCTCTCTCTCTCTCTCTCTCTCTCTTTCTCTGTGTGTGTGTGTGTGTGTGCGTGTGTGTGTGTGTGCGTGTGTGTGGACCACGGATCAGATATAAAATTGCATCTTGCGCACACGCTGCTGCTTTTTTTTGTTTTTTTGTTCACAGTCTCGATAGACCATGGATCACATACCAGTACACTTGATCGTTGGGAGGGGGGCGGGTTGGTGCGTAGTTAGTTAGATTGGGGTCACTCTCTCTCTCCCTCTCTCTTCCTCTAATTAGTCTCTCTCCCGCATCTTGGGCGCATTTAAACCGTCTCCATGGACCTCTCTCTCTCTCTCTCTCGGTGCTTCTTTTTGTGTGTGAAAACAAAAAGGTCTTGATGGACCACGGATCAGATACGAAACTGAACGGAGCAGATATTATGCGCTCGACCCAGCGCCTATTTCCCCTCCCCCTCTCCGCCATATGCCGCTCCCGGTCCCGCTATCCCGCTCCCGCTCCAGCCATCTCGTTCCCACTCCCACTATCCCCACTTTTGCTCTCTCTCTCTCTCTCTCTCTCTCTCTCTCTCTCTCTTGTGCATGCTCGATCCGGCGCCCATCGCCCCCCCTTGCTTCCCCTTTCTTCACCTTGTGCCGCTCCTGCTCCTGCTATCCCACTCTCTCTCACACACCGTAGAGTAGTGAACACCGTTGAGCATGGTGTTGCCGAGCAGAAGAGTAGCATAGTTCAGGTCGAGCGTCGCAGCATAGAGTAGAGGCGTAGAGTAGAGTAGCAAAGTCGAAGTTGACCGTCACAACATGCAGTGGAATCACAGCGTCGAGCGAAGTGGGTCGCACACGCACACACACACACGAACACGCACAAACAAAAAGCGTGAAATAACTCACCTTCAGTCATGCTGGCGCACTCTAACGCACAACCCAAGCATCAGCGTCCAACCTTCTCGATGCAAAGCCCGTCCCGATGCACAGCCCAATCTCCAACACGACAAAAAGCTTAGGAGCAACAATCTCTTTCTGTGCACGTTTGTGTGTCATACACAAAGAAAGAGAGAAAAAGAGAGAGAGAGAGAGAGAGAGAGAGAGAGAGAGAGAGAGAGAGAGAGAGAGAGAGAAAGAGAAGAGAGAGAGAGAGAGAGAGAGAGAGAGAGAGAGAGAGAGAGAGAGAGAGAGAGAGAGAGAGAGAGAGAGAGAGAGAGAGAATATACTATGCCCGACTGTTTCGTCAGACTTTCACCGACTCATCAGGAGGCCGAGCCCCGACAGTGTGCCCAAGATGCAATAAGGACTCACCACATCGCCCACTGTGTGTGTGTGTGTGTGCGCGCGCGCACGTGTGTGTCGAACGCGTAGAGTAGAGCTTAGAGTAGCGTAGAGTAGGGCAGTCCACAACGTCGTTGAGCAGGTTAGCCTGTCTACGCAGAGCTTAGAATAGCGTAGAGTAGGGCAGTCCACAATGTCGTCGAGTACCTTAGACCGTCTAGAGTCCAGTCGCCGTAGCTTAGAAAGTATAGTCGACGTCTACTGACGGCGTCCAGTCTACCCACCGCGGAAGTGCKCAAAAGTTTGTTGCTATACGTTCTAAGAGCACACTGCCCCCGAATCTTGAGCGGTACCGGCGCTGGCCCGGTAACGTGCGATGGTACCCACACTGCCCCGGTACCGTGCGTGGTTCCTGCGCTGGCCCAGTAACATGCGGCAGTAGCATGCGACAACACCCGCGAGGGCGCGTGGACTCGGTACCACGCATGGTACCGGTGCTGGCATGCAGGCCCGGCACCACGTGTAACGGTTCAACTTTTAAGAGAAAACGATCAGCAGACGATCGGGACTGTCGCAGAGTGTAAAATCGAAGGGCCCCAATTGTCTGCTTGTCACAGGCCGAAAATTAGCGATAGTTATATACGTAGTGATGACACAAATGGAGAACCAAAGCAGCAAAAGTCAATGAAAACATATACTCGCCACCACCAACAATGCACTCGAAGCTCTTCCTCCTATTGGCGCTCAACGCCCAGACTACAATCACACAACTACTCTATCGTAAACTACATAGTGATGAAGCAACCAGTTGACCAGCAGCAACAACCAAAGTACATGCAGATGTCGACCGTGCAGACCATCCAAGACCAGGTACATTCCCTCACATCCTCATCTCTCTCTCTTTCTCTCTCTCTCTCTCTCTCTCTCTCTCTCTCTCTCTCTCTCTCTCTCTCTCTCTCTCTCTCTCTCTCTCGTCTTCTTCACCCACGTCTCCCCCTACAGGAACACCACCACCATTCCCCGCTAACCATGTCCAAGCCCGAGCCCGGCTATGGGGGCTGGGCTAAGGCGCTGCCACTTGCAGCGCCCCACTTCCTCGCGACCACATTCTCGTGCACGAGCACCTCCGCTAGCGCACAGCAAGCAGCCCGCAAGTGCACACTCCAGCAGCGCTGCCGCTTGCACAAGCAAGTGCCCGAATGGGCACTGCGCAGCCCACCCCTTTCCTAAATGGAAAGCGGCGAGCCCGCTGCCTGCTGCTTGCCTCGTGGGACCGAGTTTCCAGTAGCTTCACTCTCAGCCAAAGTGTCTGCGCCCAGCGCCATTCAGACAGTGGCCTGGGACCAAACTGGTTAGAAGAACCCAACTACCCAGGCACATATGTGTGGTGTGCCTTGCTTTGTCTGCTTCCGAAAGAGCCTGGAAGGCTCACGTGCGTTTTGCTGATTCTCACGAGCAGGGAGGATGTAACCAACCGGCGCGTGTCAACTGTCTGGCGCCCACAAAACTTTACAAAATTGGTGATTCCAGGCCTCGTTGAAAATTCATGGGCCCGCCTCCACTTAGGGTGGGCACATGCTTGCTGTAAGGGCCTTATGTAGGTATGCCGAGAGCTAAAATCCTCGCACTCCCTCCTCCTTTACGTCAATAGTCATCTGAGAAGTTTTCATTCTACAGATTTCTTCCCCTTTAGAGTTCTTTCGTAATTTTAAACAATTTGTCGAGCTGTCTTCATTAACTCTTCTCTTGTGAACCACTGATCTTCTTTAGGATCAATATGATGTATGAAACGCACTCGATACTCTATCTGCGGTTTAAGGGGCGTCCCCTGCCTGGAGGCTTGGGCACAAGCATAAGCTTGTGTTCAACAATGTCGTCAATGTCCATCCATGGTTGGGCGCAGCATTGCTCTCCTGGAGGGAAGCTGATTTGTTTCAGCGAAAGGAGCCAACTTGGATGCCTGGTGGGATGTGAATGACATACAAGGGACCATCTCATTGATCTCCGACTATATCCAAAACTTCCACGATCCAAAATACTGTGGCATCATCTTTTTGGAGATTCCCAATCCTTATCCCAACTTATATGACTTAACCCAGACCCGATCACCTACCTGAAATGCAGATGGTCATTTGTGCCTATTCTCATATGCAACCACGGCATCCTGGAACTTCTTTATGTGCTTGACAGCCTAATGTAGCAACTGTTCATACTTGACAATATACTCTATGTTGCCTGGTGCTGCAGTTGGCTGGTTCTCAGACAACAGAAAGTCAAGAGCAGATCTGGGCTTCCAGCCAAGATGAAGTTGGTTAGGAATCACACTGGTAGTGTTGTGCACAACCTTGTCCTACAGGCTGGCGATGAGAGGTTTCTCATCCTAGTCATCCTCTGTGTAACCGTTTGAACGCCGCGAACGCGCGTTCACGTTCAAATGTGCGTTTGAACGTGGATTTAAATTCGCGTTCAAAATTGAACGGCGTTCAATTATTTTTTTATTTTTTTATTTAAAAAAAAAAAACATTTCGATGCCTAAAAATAACTTTTTTTTTCGGATTTATTTTTTATGAGTTTTTTACAATGTGAGGTACATGCCTCTCAATTTTGGAGTCATTTTGCTAAGGAAAAAAAAAATGAAAAATCGCCAAAGATGGCCGTGTCAAATCGTGTTCGCTCACTAATTTCAATTCTTTTTTTACTTTTTTCTATTTTTTGTTTTCTATTTTTGTTTCCAATTTGGTAACGAATTTAGATGTCATGCTTAGGCAAATGTTGTTTATTTTATTTTTTTTCATAACATATTTTTTTTCGGAATTGTTTGAGGGTCATTTTTTTTTTTTTTTTTTCCCCCGCGCGGAATTGAATTCCGCGTTCGGTCCCGTTCATTGAACGCGCGTGCATTCCGTTCAGTTTCTGAACGGAAAACCCGCATTCAATGAACGCGCGGTTTCACAGGTCATCCTGACTTGGTTTGATATAGAGATGAACCAGGTGTTGCACTACCCATTTCATTTGCTCGACTTGACCATTTGACTCAGGGTGTTTCCCTGACATCACCTGCAGTTAGGTTCCTATCTGTTGGGCCGTGCTTTGCCACAATTTACTTGTGAATCTAACATCCCGGTCACTAATTATGGACTTAGGAAGACCGAAGTCTTGCACCCAATTATCCATGAACAGCTTGATTGCATGGTCAGTCTCCCTCTTCAACCTTTCGTCTGATCTCCCCACCTTTTGGCAATCTGCTATCCATCCCGCCCTCTCTTTTCGGATCCGGGAACTCAGCGTACCGATCTTGGACGAGGGCAAGTGGAACGGGTGGTGGAACGCCTACGTCGAGGTCATCTTTTGTTTGGTGTGCATGGTGTTTCATTGGGCGGAGGCAGCCCCGGAAGCTGAAGGGGGTGAGGTCCCGGACGATGAGGTGGAACTGTTGATCGTGCAAGCTTGGCGAACGAGTACGAAGGAAGAATTGTTGGGGATACTATTTGGCAAGGTGGAGGAAGGACATCTCGAAGCAATCACGGACGAGTTGCTGGTGTTTTTGGCGCAGCTGGTGGACGATTTACCTCTCGACATCCTGTCGAGGTGTGACGGAAAGTTGGGGACCGACGTGCTCGCTTGCGCGCTTGCACCACATCTTTTGTGGTCCACATGCACGGAGCTGGACAGGGATAACTGCTTTTACCCATCCCCGAGTCTCTATCTCGACATTGACGTCACCGATCTCACACTGTGGGACCCTTTTGTCTGGCGAGGAAACGCACTAGAGGCCGATGACGAAGAAGAAGAAGAAGAGTCAGGGGAAGAAGAATCGGGCACCGATCGAGACAATCCTGACTACATTGGGTCAGAGGAGGAGGAAGAGGAAAGTGGATCGGGAGAGTCGAGTAGCCGTCCCCCGCGAAGCAAAGAGGAGGAAGAAGCTGAAGCGCAGCGGGGGGGGGAGAAAGCAGAAGGCAAACGGCCAGTCGAAGAGTCTGAAAGGCCGCCACCACAGCTACTGCTAGGCGATCCGTCTCTGAATGCGAAGCCGCCGCGCGAAGAATCTGATGGAGCCGCGGCAAAGGGATCAGGAAGTTGACGCCGCCGAAGGAGTGAATCCCCGACTCCGTCTTCTCCGCCATCCCGAGCCACTCTTCGCCTTCATGGAAATATGGGCGATCGGGCTTCGTCCCCGGTCGTTATCCCGCCGTCCCCTTGACTTCCTCACCCCTCACCAACTCCTGGGCCGACCCCCTTTCCCTGATGGATGGTGCCCTTTCCCGCCCTCTCTCTTCCACCAGTTTTACGCCACCCGCCTTCTCATTACTATCGTCTCGCATTCTACCACTCGCTCCTTCGTCGCCTCCTTTCCTTTCCATGTCCTTCTTTTCAGCGTAAACTGGCGGGAATTTAATAATATCAAAATTTACTGCATTATCTCGAGCACAATTTCCGCCTGTGAAAATTACGAGAATTTTCACGCTGCTATCCCTTGCACCCTCTCCACCCTCTACCCCAACTATCTCGCCTCTCTCCCTCATCAACGGGAGCACCCTCGATTCCCCCGCATCCACCGCACCGTCCACTACACCCCGATCCCCACGAGTGACAGGGAAATCCGCCGCTTCGTACCTCCCCTTCCCCAAGTCCATCCATCACCTCCTCCTCCCGTTATCAGATTGCCCTTCCCCGGAAACGTTCGAGGGAGAGCCCACGAATGCCACGACTGAGTTACTTCCACACCTTTATCTTACGGTATGTGGCACGTGTGAGCTCCGCGTCGATCCTTGGGATATAGATTGACGCATAAGTGTGTGAGCAAGCGGGAGCTTGCTCAAGATTGGAACCCCCTGGGTGTCATATATGTGACGAGCTGTTTTTTGTAGTCGCCCGACTTTCTGCGCAAAGCTGCCTCGAGGAAATGGACGGGTCGGATGGACGAGCTGTGGAGAGATGGGTCGGTCGGGCGAATTGCATGGATGCCCTCGTTTCTTTTTGTTTTCTGTGGAATCTATCGGGTTGGTGTCGAGAAAGTCCCGCGTCGGCGATTGGGTAACCGCGCCTTGACGAGCGCGATGGATAACGGTTGCCATGGCTTCTTTCTTATTTTGTTGGAAGCACTAGGAATTTTTGGCGCGATCATCACGCGGGAGTATCGTTTTTTTTTTTTTTTTTCTACCGATGTTGAGCCCCCACGGGCTTGCAGAATTGTTTTTGGGTTTCTCAGAATTTTCTTTCTGCAATTAGGACTTCGACTAGGAATTTAGGTACTCTGAATTTTGTTGCGCCGCGCTTCTCACTCGCGCACATCTTGCGGCGTTGGAACTAGGCTCTGACTGGATCGCACCCTTAATCTTGTGTAACTGTCGTTTTTGGCGGGCGCGATTGTAATTGTATCTTTCTTCTTTCTTGATTTCCTTGTGTTTGCCCGACTTTTTCTTCTTTGTCTTGCATGCTTAATGCTCCGTCCTAATTGGCCTGAACGCCTGCACGACCGGATCGATGTGTGGAGTGCGGCTACGACCCCCACGCCGCAGCCTGGCCATGCAGACGTAGGCACTTCCTCTCTTTTCCTCCTGATCGCTTGGGCTTAATCCCGTATCTTCCGCGCAAGCATGCATGCTATAAAATTGGCAACCGCGATTCGTTTGCTCTCTATGAACTTTGGAGGTAGCAACATTGGTGAGGGTTGGCTAACGAGTCAGCTTGAGAGGTGAGTCGACGAGAGAGTTGGGCGATCCGACGAGCTGGTGTCAGGTATGCGGGGTTGACGTGCGGGCCGCGACGGACTGTGGCGCACGGGCGAACCTGACTTGCATGCTCGAACCAAGCGGGGTGACAACTCTGTGTTGATGCGGGGCGACGCACTGCCCGCATCGGGGAATGTAGAGAGAGAGAGAGAGAGAGAGAGAGAGAGAGAGTAGCTATGTGTGGGATGAAGTCTCTTCTTCCAACTATCTGTATAATTTTGATTTCTACTTTGGCCGATCTTGTTGCGGCCCTCTCAGACTTTCTTTGTAAATCGTTTCGGATTTTCTTTGTTACCTTTGCTTCGTGTGTATGCATGACATGGATGTGAACCCTTTTTCCTTTATCTTGTTTTGTGATGCATGCTTAATTATTTCGTCACTTTCTAGTATCCATCTGTGTCGACCATCCAACTGTGTCAAGCAACAATCCCGGGTCTGATCGAAAACCCTCGCTATGGAAGTTTTGGGTTTAATTGTTAGCCTTTGATCGTCATCAGATCACCGAGAGGGTCGTGATGTGCTATCCCTCGATGCCAGGACAATTGTCGCCCCCCCTCCCCTTCTCTTTTCCTTCGTCACCTGAATGACATAGGTGTGAATGAAATGACTGGATCTCATCCAAAATAACATAGGTAGGTGCATGCATGAAGGACACAATTGATACACCGACACGAGAAATCCGAGCCCGACCCACTTTCGCTTCTGTGCATGCTCACGTACGACCACGATCTCGAGAAAACCGAATCGCAGCGTACGAGCGCGTCTGCATGAGTCGACCTCGACCCTGGCTCACTACAAGGGATGTGAAAACCGAGTTCACTAGTCGGATATGGCTGTAGAAATTCCCTTTTGGATCACCGATCGTGAGAGCCCGAGGGACCCGGAGTATCGCGAATACTGGGAGGATGAGCATCTCAGACGACGGGCTTCGTCGTTATTAATACCAGTTTCCCTTCCTTCCATCTCCTCCTTCCATATCACCAGCTCACAGTGGTGTCATGGAATTCCATAGCTCGCTATTGGCCCCGCACATCGTGCGAAGTGTGTCAGCGGTACCAGGCGTACCGAGCTTCGGGATTTATCCGACGAACCCGAACCGAAGCCGAGCAGTGATTACACAGCCTCCGCTTACGACCAGCCTCGTCGGATTCCGATGCTTGTTACGAGCGGCGCGGACAACTGTTCGAACAACGCGATAGCCATGGTGTCCCACCGGTCCACCAAATAAGGGACCGGTCGCGGCGACGCAACTGGCAGAGACCATAGTCCCATCCCCGAAGGATGAAACGCCAGATACGATCTTCGCGTACCATCTTGCACCGTTGTCCCTAAACTTGCCACCGGAGATCTCAGTTCCAACCTGAGACTCCACACCCACTTTCCTAAAATCCTTGGCACACCTCCTTTTCACACTTTCGGGGCCCCATCCCACTCCGATCAGGAAGTCACGTTGGGCGTGAGGTTGGGCGTCACAGTACTTCCGAGAGGAAGCGGGAATGCAAGTGACATCGATGACGGCGGCCCATGGTAGGAGAAGATCGGCAAAGACTCGGGCTTTCTCTCCACCGTGATGCAACTCGAATGGAGTGGTACAGATCGCAGGGTGCACTGAAGTGTTATAGGCGACCTCGATGTCGGGAAGCCGGTCAACCCAATCTTTTTGGTCGGGATGGATGAGTGTACGCAACATCTTTTGAGCGGTTTGATGTGCTTGTTCTGTCTGCCCATCCATCTGCGGGTGCTGTGCGGAACTCGGGTTCACAGTCGAATCGGACTTTGCCATGAGGGAAGTCCAAAAGGTTGACATAAAGTGAGTGTCTTTGTCGCTCACAATGTCTTCCGGAACACCGTGGCAGGTAATCCAGCCGGTGTGCAAGAGTCGTTCGAGCTCGGGGGCTGTAGCATGATACTTGCATTGAAGAAAATGAGCGTACTTGCTCAAACGGTCAACGATCGTGAGGATGTCATCATGACCGAGGCGATCGCGGGGGAACGGGCCTGTAACATCCATAGCAATGGAGAGGCGAGGTGCCCGGGGAATCGGCGACGGTTTCAGATCGCCATAAGGGACATGAGATTTACCTTTGTTACGATGGCAAACTGCGCATGACTCAATGTACCTCGTGACGTCGCAGAGAACGTCCGGCCAGTGAAAACACTGGCGGAGGAGGGCCAATATGCATGTCACGCCAAGGTGTGTTGAAAGTCGTGCGTCTTAGAATTTGCCAAGGAGGCGAGTCCGTAAGATGCGATCTTGGGGCACCACTAACAAGTCCTTTCCTCTCGTGTGGGGGAGTAGGACCCCGTCGGAGATACGATAGTGACCGGCCGGCGGGTGATCCGATGAGAGCTCCGCGTATAGCGTGGAGTATGTCGGGTCGGACTTGTAGCCGTTGAGAAAGTGTTGCTGCAGATCGTCGTCGAGGTGGAACGTCGTAGTCACTAGGGCGAAGAAATCGGGTCGTCGTGAGAGGGCGTCCGCTGCTCGGTTGGCGGGCCCGGGGATATGGCATGGGTCAAAGTCGAACTGGTCGATGCAATACATCCATCGGCTGATTGTGCTAGTGACCGTGTCCTGCGTTTTGTAGTAGGCTAACCGATTATTGTCCGTGTTCCATCTAAAACGCCGACGACCGAGAAGAAAGTGGCGCCACCGTTTGAGAACAGTGATTAACGCGAGTAACTCTTTCTTCCTAGCGTCGTCGAGAGAGTTGACGAGAGGCACCTTTTGGGAGAAGTACTCGACCGGGTGCCAACCGTCCGGGTGGTATTGTTCTAACACCGCACCAATACTGTATCCGGAAGTGTCCATAGTCACTTCCGTGGGTAGGGTGGGGTCATAAATACGGAGGGTCGGCGCAGCTTGCATCGCCACCTTCAACGTATTGAACGCACAATGAGCTGCGTCGTCGAACTCAAATGGTACCTTCGGGGACTAAAGTCTCGACAAAGGGGCTGCCACTTTGGAGTAAGACTCGACAAAGCGCTGATAGTATCCAGCCAAACCCATGAAAGAGCGTACGTCCGTAGTGCAACGGGGTTCAGGCCAATCCACGATGGTTTGGATCTTGTCCGCTAAGGGACGAATGCCTTTCGGCGTTACATAATGGCCTAAGTACTCAAGCTCTTGTTTGGCAAATTCACACTTGTCGAGGTTTGCTTTGTACTTGGCTGCTCACAAACGATCCAAAACAGCACGAAGGTATACGAGGTGCTTGTCAAGCGTCCGACTATAGACCAAGATATCATCAAGGTAGATGAGGGCGGTACGATTGAGCAAGTCTCGGAATTCCGTCGTCATGGCTGCTTGGAAGGTTGTCGGGGCATTGGTGAGTCCAAATGGCATCACGACCCACTCAAAATGCCCATACCGCGTTTTGAAAGCGGTCTTGTACCAGTCTTGAGGCCGGATTTCGATCTGGTGGTACCCAAACTTCAAGTCCAACTTCGAGAAGTATGTCGCGCTGCCCAACCGCTCAAGGATATCATCGATCCGAGGGAGAGGGCCGACGTTCTTTACGGTTTGTGCGTTAAGTTTTCTATAGTCGATGCACAACCGTAGGTCCTTGTTCTTCTTCCGGACGAAGAGAACAGGTGCACCGTATGGCGAACAACTAGGGCGAATCCAGCCTTTGTCGAGGAGGTCGTCGAGTTGTGCGCGAAGCACCTCGAGTTCCTCTTCGCTCATGCGGTAGATGCATCCACGCAGAGGGACGGCACCAGCCTCGAGAGTAATCCCGTGACGTATGGGCGGATCCGAAACCGTTCCGGTGGGAGCCTCGAAGACGTCTCCATATCCATCTAAGAGGTGGGTAATGCGTGGGTCCGGCGGCGACGCGGCTGGTCCGTCCAACGAGGGGAGGGCGTGTAAGAAGACAAGGCCCATCTCCTCTACGTCATTCCGAGCTATGGCATCGCGAATCCTCACAACGAAAACCACGTAACAAGCATTCGAAGTGTGAGGAGTCGCCACTGTAACACTCCGTTCCGATCACGGATGTGAGCGGTTCGGTCATGAAAGTTTACCGGATGGTCGGCGCTACGCAACGAAGACATGCCTAGAATCATGTCGAACTTGGTGTCGAGGATGTCGAAAGACACCGGCTCACACGCACGGGGCACAAAGTACATCGGGACGCTGTCAACGCATCGGTCAATTGACTTTTGCGTGCGGCCGTCCACGAGTGTGATTTGCATAGGTTGCATCTTCCTTCGAACGTGGGGGCCGAGGCCCGCGCGGGCCATAAAGGCTTGGCTCATAAAGTTGCGAGATGCTCCGCAATCAATCAAGGCACTGCAACGTCGGTTTCGACGTACCTTTGGGTGGCGTACTCGTGGTCAATCTTCACAAGATCGGAGCGGAGATCGACAACTGCTACTCCGTCGTCCATCAACAGAGGTGGTACTACAGCATGCAAGTAGGAGCGTAGATATGCCATCAAGGCGTTACAATGCGGCTTTGGCAAAGATCCGGTGGAGGGTAGAGGCATCCAAGAGAAGTCCTCTCTCGTGAGCGGGTCGAGGTTCTCAAGCCTTGACCACGTCGTCGAGTCCTCAGAAATAAGTGGCGAACTGAACGGTTCTCTTGCCGACTGTGTACAAGTTACGCATATGATATCTAAGTGCACGTGGCTAGGCTGGTCCAATGGTGGCACCAACTGGGCGGCATGATCCTCGTATGTGTAACGAGAATCAGCGACTAACGCATGCTCCCCGACAGTGATATCGGTTGTTAGCAAGGCAACCGGCTTCGGCGGAGTGTGGAGAGGTGTCGCCCCTCTCCATCCGCAACTCAGTTTCCCGAGTTAGCTGGACGGGGTACCTTTGCCTCGTCCTTGTCCGGGCATTGTGCATCCAAAAACAATACCCATACCGTTGTCGAAGTTCAAATACTTCCTTGGTGATCTTGTACGCCGTCCATGGTTGCCCAGTCTCCGTCGCTGTCGTCCCTTGTGTCGCCTTGTTCTTCCGAATCCTTTTAGGACACTTCGGTGGGAGCGCTGCGACAACTCCTCCATCACTCAAGGAGGCTGCTGCAGCGTGGAGATCAGGTGATCCGTGAGCGATCACCGCATTGTTATGCGCCGGCCTTTGGTAGCCTTGCTTAGCCACATATTGCGGCTGGGACTGCCTTTGTTGGCGGCCTTGTCATCCGTTTGGATGACCAGGTTAGCGCGGTCAAGGATGACCTTGAATGAGGCATAGTCGTACTCGTTATCGAGTGCCGACCGCAGTCCTGCGCACGATCGTGAAAAGAATTCGGATCGCAGCTTTGGGAAACTTAAGTCGAAATCAGGAGTGGTTACTATCTTCTGCCACTTGATCGTCCAGTCTCGTGTTGAGATGTTCCCTTGCGAGCTGGAGTAGACGTTGTTCATGGTCGCCTTTACTACATTGCGGACCATGAATCTAGTGTGCCACATTTGCTCGAGCTGCTCCCACTTCATGTGCGTGTGCAGGTTGGCGATGGTGGTTCCCAGATTGGCCGCTGTGTGGTTCATGAATGCCTGTGCTCCTCCAATGAGTTGGAGGTAGAGTGCTGTCACCATCAGGTCATCCGACACGTGGTGGCAGGCTGCTTCGGTGACGAAGGCTTGAGTTGGAGGTAGAGTGCTGTCACCATCAGGTCGTCCGGCACGTGGTGGCAGGCTGCTTCGGTGACGAAGGCTTGCCACCATGCCAATGCATCCGTTTTGTTGTAGTCGTCGAACTTGTTGACATTGAAGCGTGGCATCTTGTATGCTTTCGGGGCAGCTTCCGGTCGGGACTGCAGTTTGGTGATGTCTGTCTTGATGGCGGCCACCGTGCTGCTGATCGTGTCCGGACTGGTAAAGTCAGCCAGGTTGCCTATGATGTTGACGACATGGTCGATGCGCTCTCCGAGCTGCTTCGCTATGTCCGTCGTGCAGCCTGGTGCTGCTGAGGGCTTAGCCTCAATGCTGTTGACGTGTGTGATAGTGGATGCCAACAGCTGTTGCTGTTGTTGCTGATGTTGTGCTGCTGCGCGAATGGCGGCTGTCAAGGTTGAAGACTCTCTCTGCTGAGTCTGTTTCAGCTGCCGTCCAATGTGCGCGTGCACTGTCTGCATCGTGTTGTTCCACATTACTGCCCTCATCATGCACAGCATCAGGTTAGCCAGGTTACTCCTTTCCGCCTCCGCCGGTGTCGGATCCGCCTGCTCGTCCGTAGGCACAAAGGTCATGCCTTGGAGTAGTGTTGTCCACTGACTCTCATTCTGAATCAAGGACTCAGCGCTGACGGCGTTCTGCTTGTCGAGCCGTTGCGTCAGCTTCAGCAGTCCGCTGAGCTTGGGCTGCTGCCTCATTGGCAAGCCTCTGATGCTCTGCTTCTGCTGCCTCTTGCTCTGCCTTTGCTGTGGCAACGGCATCTGTGAATGCCTGCACCCGCTGAAGGTAAGCTGCCAAAGTCTCATGGTCCCCTTGGACCGGACAGGCCGGGAGGAACCCTGCGGTGACCGGTACTGCAGCTGCTGCATTGGTACTGGATGCCGCTGGAGTCGTTCTCCTGCTGAGTCATTGTTGCTGATACTTAGCCCGTGGAGGTAGCACAGAGTGGCTACGAACTGCAATCCTGGCACTGCATCGTGGCAGTGCCCCGGTGTCCTGTTCCGTCGACATCAGCACCAGCTGATGTGGTACTTGGAGATCTCGGTGGTCACAGACACGGGGAGGGCAGGGAGGGTGGGAACAGGGGTAGAACAGAATAAACAATCAACATACAGTCCCCTGTCCCAGAGTGGACTGGACTCCTAATCAAAAGAAAAAGATGATCTTTTCCCCCCGAACAATTTAATTTCGAAAACAAGAAATAAATAATAAAGAATAAGACTAAATAATGATTTAAAATATGAAATTTAAAATGTTGACAGATCAGGTGTCCGTTGAGATCACCTATGGTCCGGGAGTTCACCGTTGTTAGTGAACTTCCCGGAAGTTGCAGTTCAGGGGGTAAACGATTTCGGACAGTCTGCCAAACGAGAAAAACAAATTCGGACAACTAGGGGAAAGGAAAAACACCCGGATTTTTGGGAAAAAAAAAACGTGAAGTTTCGGGAATTTCAACCTAAAATAGTCCGATTTTCAGAAGGCCGAAGTCCGCTTTCGGAATTTTCAACAATTAGGGGAAAAAAAAATAGCGATATTTTCGGACTCCAACCCTAATTTTCTGCGATTTCGCGGAAACACGAATTTTCCCCCAATGCGAAAAACCGAAAAATTATCGCAATCCTAATTCAATACCGAATAGAATACCGAATTTAAAAATCGAATTTTGCAAATTGAATCTTCGATAGCAATGCAGAACTAATTCGGGAAAAGACAATGCTAATTCAGCAATCGATTCCCTAATCAGAATTACCCTGCGAGCAGATCCACTTAATTGGTCTGCTCCGATACCAAACTGTTGCATACTACCGAAAACCTTCAACAAGTATGGGCAGAACCAAAGATCAACCAATATAGGATGAGCATATATGCAGCGGAAGTCTGAGAAATGGACTGACTCACATAGACTGAACTCACCTAGACTGAACTCAACACACAAACAATCGTGAGATGGCGGAGTCTGAAGCCATACATAGACGATGCTTCAGCCCCATACACCCATACACAGATGAATGGTGGGAGGAGAGACGATGGAGGTGGGAGATAGGGACAGCGCCAGATGTCACCGAAATAGAGTCCCGAATGTCACCGATATAGTAGCCCAAAATGTCACCGAACAAAATCAGAATGCCGTGGACATAGTCACCAATGTCGGAGGTACAGAATCCTGATGTAAACGATGTCCGATCTATAATGCCGCCAGGTATCAATCCCAAGTATCTCCAATCTCTCGAATCTGGTAAGTCTCACATCCTCCTACCACCGAAGTCCAATCACTGACCTCTGTCCATCTCGTACCCAAAGTCTCTCATCTGGAGAAGAGGAAGAAGGGGTCTGGAGAAGAAGAAGAAGAAGAAGAAGAAGAAGAAGAAGAAGAACTTAAGAGGGGCAGAGCATCGGTGGAGATGGCGAGTAGCCCTAGGCCCTACCTAATGATGCAACGTGGCGCCTTGGCTGCTGTTGGAGATGTCTGTGCTGCTGGGAGCTATGTCCCTCGGGGTTGCTGTCAGGTAAGTCTCCCTCCTCGCTCTCTCTCCCTCCACAGCCAGCGCTACACCTAGCGCTGCGCTGGAACAGAAATAGTGCAGCGTTTCGCTCCTCAGTGCTGCCGCACTCCCCTTCTGGAAATGGCTGTTGGCTGGGCCTAAATACCGGCCGGCGGCCAGTTCGGCCTCTGCCTCCAAAGGTGGCCTACGATCTGAACCGTCGGATCTATCATCCGATCCGCGGTTCAGGTCGGACCGGTTTTCGGGAAAACAGGCTGCCTGAACGGTGGCCTGGTCCAAACGAAAATGTTTGGCCATTTCCCGCCCAGGGCCTGCGGCTGCAGGGCCTGGTCTGGAACCGGTTGCGCAAGGCCAAAGGGGCAGCCTGAAAAGGTCCGGCCTTTGGGCTGGCCTGGCCTGGACTATCGCGTCCAGGCCCTAGTAACCCCTCAGCCTAGTTGTCGGGCCTGAAACGGCCCGTGTGGAATGCAGTATGTAACACTGGGCCACACGTGTGCCCTCTAGCCTGGAAATGGGGACAACGTGCCTACGCCCAGGCCCGTTCAGACAGTGCCCTGGGACAGATTTAGTTAGAAATGGCCAACCACCAAGGCGCAAACGTGTGGTGTTCCCTACTTTTCCCACGTTGCGAGAAGCGCCTCGAAGGCTCACAAAATTTTCTGATTCTCACGAGCGAAGTGCACGTAAAAACTGGCGCGCGCCCACCAAAGCTTTGCAAAATTGATGAACACAGGCCTCATTAGATTCCAGGGCGCGCCTTCACTTAGGGCGGGCACATGCTTGCTGCAGGGGCCTTATGCAGGAATGCCGAGGGGTAAAATCCTTGCAGTAAGCAAAAAATAATATGAAACCTTAGGGTTGTAGATCGTTTTGAGATCTACAATCGCATGGTTTTTATTCGCTTTTTTCAACTTTAAATCAAGGCTGGCAGCAACCGGCCGGATCACCTGCCCCGGTCCAACCAGGGCCGGACCGGTCCCGGGGGGGTGAACCGGCAAAACCGGATGCCCCTAAAAAATGCCCAGATTTTTTTATTTTTTTTCCTGATTGCAGCATCCGACTGCGCTCGCTGAGATCTGTCGGATTCCGCATTAAAACTTGCAAAGTCAGAATGTTTTTTTTGGTTGGGGGAGGGGGGGGGAAGGGGGGAGGGGGTTGGGTAGGGGGGGGCTTATGGCTCTGACTCAAAGGGGAGGGAAGCAGAGGAGGAGGAGGAGGAGGAGGAGTTGGAGGAGAAGAAAACGAGGAGGAGGGGGGGGAGGAGGAGGAGGAGAAAACAAGGAGGAAATGGAGTAGAAGAAGAAGAAGAGGAAGAAGAAGAAGAAGAAGAATCTGACCCCGAAAATGAAAAAAAGGAAAAAATCCCTATGGCTATGGCTCTGCTTCAACGCGGAGGGAAGTAGAGGAGGAGGAGGAGGAGGAGGACAGGAAGAAGAAGAAGAAGAAGAAGAAGAAGAAGAAGAATCTGATGAAAGATGAAAAAACAAAAACAAATCGCGATGGCTATGGCTATGGCTCAACGGGGAGCGAGGCGGAGGAGGAGGGAAAAAGATGAAGAACAAGAGGACGAGGAGGAGAACAAGAAGAAGAGGAGGAGGGAAAAAGATGATGAGGACGAGCACAAGGAGGAGAATGAGATGAAGAAGAAGAGGAAGGAGGAGGAGGAGGAGAAGAGGAAGAAGAAGAAGAGGAAGAGGAGGAGGAGGAGGAGGAGGAGGAGAAGAAGAGAAGAAGAAGAGGAGGAGGAGGAG
>BFEA01000374.1:858183-868405 GCA_003427395.1 Chara braunii
TTTTTTTTCTGTTTCCTCGGCCCAGAAATCCATAATGAACCTGTCAGGCCGCTGCCACTCAGTGTCACACTGGATCGGCCACAGTCCTCATATCCGACTGCTAATAGGACCTCGCCCCTGCACACACATAACTGGGGCCTTGGGGGTTGGGGTATGTGGGGGCGGATGGCTTAGAGGGCTTCCGGGTGGGCTTGGGGACTGGTGCCCGGGGGTTGGTGAGTGGCAGGTGGCAGGTCGGTCGATGTTGGTCTAATTCGGTGGTATAAGAGGTGCTTCAAGGGTTAGGGGATTTTCACTATTTTTTTATTTTATTTTATTTTTTGCCTAGGGCCACGTGTTCCGGACCCCACGCATCGATTCCGTTTTTCCGAAAAGCGCGGGAGCCGCCCGTTTTCGCGTTTAACGGGAATTCAAGGGGATTTGTTAGAATTCAACGGGATTCAACGGGAGTTTAATTACCCTGTTCCCCGTTAAAAAGATACACAGACCAGCATCAAAATTATGGAATTTTTTCCTATTACAACCTTAATAATCACAAGAATTCAGGGAACTCAAATACAAGTGCAGGAATCGTAACCTAAAAAGACAGTCGACACCTATTCTTCCCACAAGGAGAGAGGACGGGAGGGAACTTTTTTTTTTTTTTTTTTTTTTAAACAAAAAACACCCCCACCGGTGATTGTGGTGCTGATAAAAGCAGACACCACCACCACCCAGGGGGAGGCTCCATCTATTGGTGGGGAGCATCACCTGCTGGAAAACGGGTCCAACGTCCCATTTACAGAATGTAATCAGAGAATATCAGGAAAAAAAAAAACACGTGGGGGAATCCTGCCAGCATTGATTGCCCTGAACTACAGGGGATTGACTGAGCAGAACTACTTTTTTTTTGAACCAAGTCTGGGAAAGTAACTGAGAAGGTCTGCCTCTTCATCCGATTTGTCGGATGCCAGAAGTGCGTAGAAAACTAGCAGCCCGTTCGCTACCTCCTGTTGTGGCTCGGTGATCCGGAAAGAGACACTGGGGGGCTCCAGTGGGTCCTTTTTCCATCTTCCGGCCCATCTCGAGATTGGCTTTAAACGAGAATTTTTGTCAAGGAGAGGGCATGGGGAGGGAAGGGGTCTGGAAAATCCGTGGGGGACCGCAAAGGGAATGAGGGTTCCACCTGGGTCCAGTCCTTGAAAACTAGCCTATAGTCCTTTGTTGTTACCAGGTCCTTCTGTCCACCTATTCTATCCCCGCTCCATGTGACTTTTGCTACCCATCCTTCCCTTTCATCTCCCAACCAGCCTGTGCAGAAGGCTGTAACCACTCTCCTGATGTTTGTGACTTGTGTAAAAAGATCTAGCTGGGACTTCGTTTCAGACCACCTCCGCATGAGTGTCAGCTGTATTTGTTGTTTGATTTGTTCAATAATTTCCTCTCCTTTTATTCTCACTTTTTCCAAAGCCAAAACGCATCTCTGTCCCCAAAGAGCCCACATCACCGCCCTCCTTCCTAGACAAAACATGTTCTCAACAAAACCTGCGCTTTCCCTTGCCAAAGGCCAGTGTCCAACCAGAATGGCCTGCTATGACCATGGCCAGGGGACCTCCGCTACTATCTTCCGCCAAATGCGGTCCCACCATCGCCACGTGAATTGAGCTATTGGGCATTGCATGAAAATGTGCTCAGTACTCTTTGCCCTCTTATAGGGAGGAAACATGTTCAGGCATCGCTGATACCAAGGCAGTGCCAGGCCCCGTTGCTCCAGGTTGGTACGGTCTATTAACCAGTCATTTGTAGGTAGACAACAGTGCACTACTTGCCCCTGCAGGGAGGGGATTTTCGCAGGTTTGGATTTCTGGTCCTTGAACCAGGGGATCGGCTTCAGAAGGGAGCGGTCCACGTTGAGCTGTTTGGCCCAACAGTCTGTAACCACTCCCCATGGAAATTCCTGCGCCTATTCACGTCTCTACTGAATGTAAAAGGCTCACAAGAAACCGAGTGGATTACTCCTCCCCCCCAAAAAACAAACTCATGTCATTTCACTGCCTCCGCTGGAAGGCGCCCCCTCACCTCCCAGCCCCAGTTTAGAACAGCCCCCTAAATCACTCATGCTCCCTCAGCAGCATGCAATACCCCCTAGAGCATGCCTCCACAGAGTTGAAGATCCCCCTTCCCTCATGTCCCACCCCCTCCAAGTGAAACACCTCTCAACCTCTCACCTTGCTGGAAACAGCACGGCCCCTTGTCCTCCCTCCCAACCGTCGTGACTGATCCGTTCCAAATCAGCCTGGCCCAGAAGAGAACAAACCCACAATACCGCCCCTACCCTCTCAAGCATCACATCTCCCACCTTGTATAACCCTCGCAGGGAGGGGCTCCAAACCCTGAAGGAGATAGTTCTATCAGCACCTATGAGCCCAAATCCTACAATATCACATCTTGAGACTCGATTGTGACCAGTTTTTTCGAAATCCTTCAAACAGGTGACATCAAATATCGAATTAAAAAAATAAGAGCCCAAACTCGTGCACACAAATATAAAGAACTACGTCGGATTTAGAATTAGATCAAAGATGGATAAACGTAGGACATCCATTCCACTTTGAGAAAATCAATTTGTAACCCTTTGTAATTCAAAATTTAGTAATCATTCATTAGGATAAGAGCAAAACTTTGATTTACGAATTTCATATTAGGAATCTTACTCAGAAAATACGAATTAAGATTAAGAATCCTGGTAAAAAAATACAAATTTCAGATTATGGATCTTGCTCAGAACAGAAAATACGAATTTCAGATTTGGGATCAATTACATCCAAAAAACACCTAAGATCCCATGAATCAGATTTTAAACAAATCACAATTATAAAAGCGAAACCATTCAAAAACAACCTCTAAAAAAATATACGAAAAAACAGTCACAACTCAGGAAAAATCAGGGGAAAAAATCATGACGAATCAGGAAACAGACAATGATACCCAAAGGACACAGGCCCAATCACAGACTCTAGCTCCAAATCAAAATAGAGATGTGGCAGAAACCTCATGTGATGCCTCTCGTGATATCCCTATCACAAAATCCCGTGACGTCAACAGTTTGAAGATGAAACCGCCACCTACCGTCTCTTTCGTGATAAACAGACCGAGCAAAAGAACCTCCTCCTCCAGTTTACGTTAATCACGTTGCCCCGTTGTAACTATAACACCGCAAAGACCTTCCTTCCTCGCCCAAACTCACCCCCTCCATCTTCGTGGGAGGAAAGCAACCTCCCCCCTCTCCCCGCTAGCCATGACAGCCTCACCAACATGTGAAGCCCTTTCACCAGCGAACGAAGCACTAAACAGACACCATCCTGCCAAGCAGGAGATGCTATGGTCCGACCTCGTCGAGCCCGCTGACGAGTGTCATAGGAGGTTCAAGCCACCAAAAAAACGCCACAGAGCAACCTTCCGGGCAAAAAAGCCAAGGGGAGGAAGGGGCCGTGTCCATCCTGCTTGCCGCGCGCCTCCTTAGCGTTCGTCTCACCACCACCATCTCCACAGTTCTGGCCTCCAGGGATCATCTGCCATGCCCACCCAAACGCCACCTCCGAAGCCGTCATCCGGTCGAGATCAGTTTTGAGGGTGTGTCTGCGGCAGAGTTGTTGGGGACAAAGACATTTCTTTGTATAATAATGATAATTTTGGTGACAGTTTCCACATGTGTTGATTGTATCTCGGTTGTGGCTTCTCACGTGTGAACTCTCGTGTGAATGTATGCAAGGTGAAACTTGATGAGAGTTTGGTTCCCTTAAGTGGTATCGGAGCTGGTTCTCGTTGGATCCACTTGGAGCTGAGGCACTGACAAGGAAGAAGGCCCGGGGGCCCAAAAATAAAATAAAATGAAGGTCTGATTGTGAGGTGAGAGCCGAAGAAGAAGGGGCAGAAATGAGAAGAGCGTACCTGCGAGCAAGGAGTGTTGTCGACAGAGCGCCATCAAGACTAGTGAAGTGCTTCTAGCCCTGGCCTTGTCAATTCTGCATTTGTTTTGTAGGGAATGGTATCTTCCAGCGAATTTTCCCGGAGACTTCTGCTGCAATTAGGTCCATTCTTGTCGATGTCAGTTGGTCGCACTTGTTGTTATCAATTTTGGTCTGCTTATTGACTGGTGAGTCAAAGACCGCGAGGAAAGGCTCCTCCCCTTGTGGGGAAGTGGGTAGTGGTTGTCGGCCTATCTGGCGGCATGTGTACCCAATGGGACCCTAGCCCCATCGAAGAGAAGCTTCATGTATGAGTAGGTCGGTCTCGGGTAGGGACTGGCCAGCTGAAGATATCCTTAGACGAAGTAGGAAGCACATCAAGAGCGTCGGGCAGTCATAAAACAACCAGGCTTTGATTGGTGGCCACGACGTCTTAATTGCGTCGTTAAATAATTCTTGAGGTCCGTTGTTGGCGCGAATACCCTTACAAGGGTATCCGCCCTGGTTTTTGCAAGTGACAGAAAATAAGTTTGACATGAAATTGTTGCGAAGGCCGCGCGACTTACGGCAGTGTGGTGACTATAGGTTGGCTATGAGGTCTAGAAGTAGAAGAGTGCGTGGGCGCCAAGGTTTAAGGCGCGCGGGATTTTTTTCCTTGTCGTTGTTTCTAAAGCCGGCGCGGACGCCGGCCGGTTTAACTTTGTATTATTAATATTTATTTATACTTGATTAAGTAGGAGTTAAGGATATTTTCTTTTGACCAAGGCGAGCGCGTGTGCGAGGACGACGGCATTGGCAACGACGGCGCGACTTCGTGCGGTGAGCGGGGTGTCGCGGGATGGCGCGCGGGGCAATTAAGGCATGGTATGAGCAAGTCGGCGCGGGCACTAGGAGCCACGCAGCCGGTTTGTTGGCCCAAAGCGCCGCGCCGCACTGCCTTGTGTGGTACGTTGCGGGCGCTGGTCCCAGGCTTGGGCTTAGCCCTATAGGTTACGGCACTAGGCTGATAATACGGAGGTTCGGGGATCGAGGTTGGCGGGCGTCGGCGCAGCAGTTACGGCGGGGCAGCATGGAGAAGATCGAGGGGTCGAGGGCCCGACGGGGCTCTCCCCCTCCGTTTTGTTTACGGGCGCGGCGGTGGGCCCAGTCTGCGCGGTTGGCAAGGCGCCAGCAGCCCCGCGATTCCCCGATGTACTTTTATTTTACTTTGTTTCCCTTATGGTTGTTGTTCTTGATCCCTTTGCGGGACTCGAGGCTGCGGTAGGAGCGCATGGGGGTGTGTCGTGGCCTGAAGGGGGACCACGGATTGTTTTCACGACCGCGCCGAGGTCACCCCGTTACAGAATTGCGGGGGACCCCGTAGCAGGCACATCCGCGCCCAAGTCTCCGACGAGGGAACATGTGGGAGTTGCACCCACTAGCGGGGTGCGATACCTGCTATAGCAGGCGGGCAATTACCGGGCTAGGGGCCAGATCTCTTAAGCCCCCCCCGCATAGACCCTGCAACAGGACTGTCGGGCTTAATATAAGGGCTGTGTCCCCAGCCCAGCGATTAGCCAGGCTGTACGGAAGGCCCCCGTCGGGTTTGGGAGTGGGGACGAGAGACGGACCGAACCGTAATCGTAGTGTCGGGGCCCAACGCTGGTCGGCCTTTGGAAGCGCGGTGGGGCGTCCACCGCGGCGTAGGACCCTGTCCTTCGAGACATCCGTGAAAAGTTGGAACGATACAGAGAAGATTTGCATGGCGATTGGCATGGCCCGCACGCCCGGGCGACAGGGATAAATCGGGGGAGGTCCGACGGCGGGGCGTTCCTTTTTTTCCTGGCACTCGTCCGACCGTCGGACTGCGCAGCGTTGGTGGGCCGAGCGGTGGCGTCAACCTGGCGTGCTCAGTAAAGCTGAAGGGAAGTGGGGGTAGTGGGTGAACCTAACCAGGACCCGCGTCAGGGTGCATGCAGAGGTGGCGAAGAAGATGTCGGGTGGGCGGAGCGCTGCAGATTGTTGGGTTGGCCATTGCAATGTGGGGCACTGCGGATGAGGCGGAGAGGCGACGGGCGCCAAAGCGGGGGCGGGCGTTAGGGCAGTAAGGAGGGCAGACGAACCCGGACGGGATCCGGCGCCGGGTGTGTGCAGAGCGAGAGAGGAGTGACCGTGGCGGAGGGCCGAGTGTAACTCACCCGTTCCGCGTTCGTTCTAGGCGGGGATCTGCGCCGGGTACGGAGGGAGTTGGAGCTGAAGTAGTGAGGGCGGAGTACCACGGGAGCGACGGGCAACGGAGCGACGAACGGGCCAACGGGCTAGCTACTAACCAGTCCCCTCCGAAGAGTTCTTGGGATAGCCGGAGCCGCTGTCGGATTGTGCGCTGCCACGGGAGAGTCGGGGCAGTTACGGAGAGGAGAGGAAAAGGAATAGAATGAACCTGGTCGGGTTCTGCGTCGTGATACACAAATGAAGGAGATGGCGGGGAGACGATAACTCGCCCGTTCCTTGATGGAATCGGGCGTGGAAAGGGGCAATTTGGGGGTTTTAGTGTCGGGCGAGTGTAGAGGTGGAGCTGGATTCGGCTATGGATTAGTAAGTTAAGAGTTATAACGAAAATACTGTGCACGGAGATATGGCGGAGTGAGGGGAGAAGAAGGGAAAAACAAGTGTATCTTGCTCGTTTGCGAATGGTTTTGGACGAGGAAAGAGCCGATCCCGGGGTTTTGGCCCCGGGCGAATCTAATGGTATAGTTAGTTCCAGTAGAAAGTTAGTGGATTAGGTGTTAGTAGAGAAAGGGGGTGCATGGCGATGTCGAAAAGGAGGTGAAGGGGAGTCTCAAGATCAGAGATCTCACCCGTTACTGAATGAGAGGGCCTTGTTACCTTCACTCGCCTGAGGGCCCCGCAATGGTGGCCAAAACACGCAACAACTTAGTCAACTCTAAATAGAATTGCTGAAGACAACCCCTCCCGACGATCCTCCAAGTCGCAGCGGTGCCCCCCCTTTCATAAGGCCTCAAGCTAGTCACTCCCTCCTTCACTGGGATAGAAAATCGATCAGCCAGATAAGCAGATCTCCAACCCGTGCGGCTTGCTCCCTTGCTGCCCGATCAGCGAGGCGAGCAACTCACTAGCCAACAGGTAGGTACTCGGCCCGCACTTCTCCTCACCGCCGCTTACCCTGCAACTAGCTCACCCAACGAGTCATCGGTCCACTGGTCAGCGGACCATTCTCGTGGCTTGCCCCCACTCCCTCCATCCGATAAGCCGTGCGGCACCCCTGCCAATTGGTAGGCCGGCAGTCCGCTGCTGAAATCGGACCACCCTTGCCAATAAAATGGGCTAAATCAACTTGAGTTTTCAGCCAGAACGCGGACAACTATGTTTCGCCCCATTCGCCCACAGTCTGGCCCAACATCTCGGCTTCAGATTGGCGCCGCACTACCCGCTTTTGATGGTAAGTGCCCTCTCTCTCTCTCTCTCTCCGCGTGTTGCGCCGGCATCTGCCCGTGGTCCAACCCTTGCACTCGCTTACTCGTAAGTCGTCTACACTTGCAACCTCATTCCTTTGTGGTACAACCGCAATGGTAACGACGAAGAGCCCGACCATGCAGATAGACCAAGCGGATGACAACCCGTGTGGTCATAGCGTTTAGCAGCGGCCAACTACGGCAATGGCGCGACAACATGGTTCTTGCCATTTTGTACAGAAGAGGGTGGGTCCTCAGCTACAGTACGGAAGCGTGCACTCGTCGTCTGTGTCTGGTTAACACACAGTTTAGCACCGTAGCTCGATTTCGGCTCATCCCGCAGCGCCTCCTCGTTGACCAGGTGCGTGTTGTCTTCCCCTTTCTCCTCACTATCACCCCTACTAGTACGCCCCGCACCTACCCCATTACGCAGACTGCCTGCTGCCCTCCGTGCATGCCGAGCTTGGGCGCTGCCACTTCCGTCGTTAGGATCAACAAAAATGGAATGAATCTCCCGCTAAAATGCTGAAAGATACATCATGTTCTTCGTTTCCCTCCTCCGTTTGCACATCCCGTTACCTCCACGCAGCCCATTTCATACTAACCTTTTCCTATACTAATTCTTTCGCCTATCTAGCTTCAGATCCGGGGTCGCCCATCTGCAAAACCCCCGATTTGAATCTCAGTCTGAGAGCACCCTCCTTGTATCTGAGAGACTAAATGATTCTTCTTCTGCCTTTCTTCCTCTGAGTCTAGTGCATTGGTTCTAAGAGGAAGGCAACAGGCGGGATTGCAACCCGTAATCCGCGCCAAGGCCTCTGTGGGAGGTTCGCCCCACCAATTGCGGGAGCTCTGCCGGAACTCAGGAGGAGTTCTGGAGGCAGGGAACTGAAAGGTAATCATTGTTTCCCCCTTCTATATGCCGTGGTACAGCCCCCTATCTGTACATCTTGCTATAGTTGATTGAGTATACTGTATGCACCCCTATTTTGACTTYGGATTGACTGGCAGGACACAAGTCAGACTAAATAAAGGAGTGTGTGTGCAATCGCAGTTTAGTTTGTTGATTGCCTGAAGGCAGATTGTGAACACAAGGGATTGCATCAGGGGGAAAGGTGGGTGAAAGGTGGTTTTGCTTGAGCTTGGCAGGGTCCTATGGGGTCAGATGAGTTCCATAAGATTGGACGGCCTGACCGCTGTGTTTATTTTTGAATTGCATGGAGAGTCAGATCAGTTTCATAAGATTGGACGGTCTGATTGCTCGAATTGTGAGGGTTTGACTGTGGCTGACTTTTCAGGGGCCAAACCTGTACCATAAGATTGGAGGGTTTGGTTGCCATGTTTGATTGGGGTTTTTTCTGTTTCTTTTGTTTCTGATCGAGGAGGCCTGAGCAAGTCCATAAGATTGGACGGCTCAGCCCCTTCCTGTTTTATTCTGAGGGAGTAATTTTCGCTGAGGGCAGGGCATGTCCATAAGATTGGACGACCTTGGACTCATGCCGCACACAGTGGGATCAGAGAGAAACGAACCTGGCAGAGGACCAGATATGTTCCATAAGATTGGACGGTCTGGCCCAAAGCCTCGCACATGCTGGAACCCAAAAGGTTAAAATTTGGCTATATTTTATACTATCATATTTATGAACAGGTTAGTCAGGCACGAGTTCCATAAGATTGGACGGTCTGCTTAGGAGCAACAATCTCTTTCTGTGCACGTGTGAGTGTCACACACAAAGAGAGAGAGAAAGTGAGAGAGAGAGAGAGARRAGAGAGAGAGAGAGAGAATATACTATGCCCGACTGTTTCGTCAGATTTTCACCAACTCATCAGGAGGCCGAGCCCCGACAGTGTGCCCAAGATGCAATAAGGACTCACCATATCGCCCAGTGTGTGTGTGTGTGTGTGTGTGCGCGCGCGCACGTGTGTGTCAAACGCGTAGAGTAGAGCTTAGAGTAGCGTAGAGTAGGGCAGTCCACAACGTTGTTGAGCAGGTTAGCCTGTCTACGCAGAGCTTAGAGTACCGTAGAGTAGGGCAGTCCACAATGTCGTCGAGTACCTTAGACCGTCTAGAGTCCAGTCGCCGTAGCTTAGAAAGTATAGTCGACGTCTACTGACGGCGTCCAGTCTACCCACCGCGGAAGTGCKCAAAAGTTTGTTGCTATACGTTCTAAGAGCACACTGCCCCCGAATCTTGAGCGGTACCGGCGCTGGCCCGGTAACGTGCGATGGTACCCACACTGCCCCGGTACCGTGCGCAGTTCCTGCGCTGGCCCAGTAACATTCGGCAGTAACATGCGCCAGCACCCGCGTGGGCGCGTGGACCCGGTACCACGCATGGTACCGGTGCTGGCATGCAGGCCCTGCACCACGTGTGACGATTCAACTTCTAAGAGAAAACGATCAGCAGACGATCGGGACTGTCGCGGAGTGTAAAATCGAAGAGCCCCAATTGTCTGCTTGTCACAGGCCGAAAATTAGCGATAGTTATATATGTAGTGATGACACCGATGGAGAACCAAAGCAGCAAAAGTCAATGAAAACATATACTCGCCACCACCAACAATGAAATCGGAGCTTTTCCTCCTATTGGCGCTCAACGCCCAGACTACAATCACACAGCTACTCTATCATAAACTACATAGTGACGAAGCAACCAGTTGACCTCAGCAGCAACAACCAAAGTACATGCAGATGTCGACCGTGCAGACCATCCAAGACCAGGTACATTCCCTCACATCATCATCCTCATCTCTCTCTCTCTCTCTCTCTCTCTCTCTCTCTCTCTCTCTCTCTCTCTCTCTCTCTCTCTCTCTCTCTCTCTCT
>BFEA01000374.1:875396-887255 GCA_003427395.1 Chara braunii
CTCTCTCTCTCTCTCTCTCTCTCTCTCTCTCTCTCTCTCTCTCTGTCTCTCTCTCTCTCTCTCTTGTCTTCTTCACCCACATCTCCCCTCACACAAAGACCACCACCGTTCCCAGATGATCATGTCCAAGCCCAAGCGCAGCTATGGGGCCTGGGCTGCGGCGCTACCACTTGCAACACCGTACTTTCTCGCGACCTCGTTCACGTGCACAAGCCCCTCCGCTAGCGCACAACAAACAGCCCGCGAGTACACGCTCCAGCAGCGCTGCCGCTTGCACAAGCAATTACCCGAATGCCCACTGCGCAGCCCGGCCCTTTCCTAAATGGAAAGTGGCATTCTAGCTGCCTGCCGCTTGCCTCGTGGGACAAAGTTTCCAATAGTTTCACTCTCTGCCAAAGTGTCAGCACCCAGGCCCGTTCAGACAGTGGCCTGCGACCGAATTGGTTAGAAGAACCCAAGAACCAAGGCACATACATGTGGTGTGCGCTGCTTCATCTGCTTCCGGACGAAGCTGGAAGGCTCCCGTGTAATTTGTTGATTCTCACGAGCAGGGAGGATGCGCGTGTCAACTGTCTGGTGTCCACCAAAGCTTCACAAAATTCACGATTTCAGGCCTCATTGAAAATTAAGGAAACTGCCTTCACTTAGGGCAGGCATATGCTTGTTGTAAGGGCCTTATTCAGGTATGCCGAGGGCTAGATGGACAGACAGGGCAAGTGGAACAGTCTGCGACATATTGTACCGGAACCGCCGGGATGGCGGTCCAACAGGATGGAGATGAAGGGGTAGACGAACGAGGAAGTGGAGATGGAGCTGAAAGGGACGGCGCAGCTCCGACGCAGAC
The DNA here is from genome assembly GCA_003427395.1 of Chara braunii. Taxonomy (NCBI): domain Eukaryota; kingdom Viridiplantae; phylum Streptophyta; class Charophyceae; order Charales; family Characeae; genus Chara; species Chara braunii. The sequence goes on from BFEA01000374.1 coordinate 876,241, forward strand.
TCAACACCACACGTACGCCAACAAGTGCAAAAATGATGAATGACGAAAAACAGACAACAGCTGGGGTATACCCCCAGCGGACTGACTGACTGGACTGGACTGGCCTGGTACCGACAGTGGTACGGGGCAGGACTGGAACAGCATACGGCCTGTGGGGTCAGGCCACGGCCTGGTCCCACAGGCCTAACTGGCAAATAGCCAAATAGGCCCTGGCTGTAGGCTAGGGCAGATGGAGGCCCGCTGCACGATCCTCAGACCTGTAATGGATCGCAAGAGCCATAAACACGCTATCCGCAAAAGCAGCGGAACTCTGCAATGAAAAGAAAGATGAGAAATCTAGGATGCGGAGCACGCTCCATGCGGAGTCCATGCGATGCAGCCTAAGCTACATAATGTCAAATGAAACGCAAATGTCTGGTATACACATCCTAGCTAACAGCAGAAAATGAAATGTAGCAATATACAGTCCTAAAGTCCTGGAGGCAATTGCCTCAATGCTGAAAGGAAAAAAAGCAATATGTCACAAGATAATGTCATGTCGCTGAACCATGAAGAGCGGGATGGTCTCAGAGGGGGTGAATGCAGCCTAAGAATCAAAACTCCTAAGGGCAGTCACACATGAAGATGGGATAGGTCATCAGGCTCAAGGTGGGAGAGTGTTAGCGAAATAAAACCAAGGACCCTAACAGATAGACCATCAGGGCGGGTATTGCTCGACAAAAGGATCACACCATGCAGGGTCGACCATGAAAAAAAAGGGGAGCCTGGAATAGGGTGGAGATATGCCTAATTGAAGGCATGCAAGGGCCGACACTAGGGTGATGAGGGCAGTGGGTGAGGGAAACATGCACACAACTCACCGACTGGGGGAGGAGGGAGCTAGATCTGGGAGCAAGGAAGCCAAGGTAACGCTACGGTCCCAATGCTTATGCGATACCAAGGGAGAGCCCAACTCAAAGAGACCCAGCTAAGTGAGAACCATCATGCGACAGATGCAAGGGAATGTACAGGGGAGGGTGGTGGCGTGAAGTAGTCCCGTCCAAAGTAGCTGAAGCCGATAAGATGGTTGAAGTCGAGGAGGTGACTGAAGTCGTCGAAGTGGTTGATGACGTCGATGAAGTAGGAGTCGAGGTCGATATCGAAGCACAGCCGCAAAACGCTGACATCATGAAGAAGTTGATAATGGAGTACCTCATGGTGTGAGTCAGTAGGGAGATGGTAGGTGATCAGAGTGTCAATCGTCAAGACGCCGAGGGCGTTGACGAGTGCCTTGTGGATGCGCGGAGGCGTCCGTCTGCTGCTAAAGGACGGACTCAGAGGGAGCAGGCTCGTCCTGAGCGATCTCCTCGGTCAGAGGAGGAGGAAGAGGGTCAATCGGCTGAGTAGGAGCAGATGTCTCAGCACGACGAGCACAATCATATGCACATACCAACATCCGGGCGTGCTCCAAGTGCGCGAGGGGCTCCCAAGTAGCCTCCTCATCAAGATAACCCTTCCAACGCACAAGGTACTCGATGCGTGGAGGGATATCGTCGGTGGCGAGATACGATGTCCGAAATGACGAACTCCTCGTGATCGTCCACCATGATAGGTGGAGGGCGCTCATAAGGACGTCTGGCAAAGCGCTCGGACGGTCTGCAATAAGGACGCAGCAAGGGGACGTGGTAAACATCATGTACGCGAGCCTGTCGAAGGTAATCAGGTAGCTTCACACGAAAGTTGACCGGGCTAGTGGCAGTATCAGAACCGACGGCCTGAAGGATGCGGCATGGGCCGAAGAAACGACGCCTGAACTTGCGAAGCGTATTTGCTTCGAGCTGCAAGTGGCGTGCATCGATGAGCACATCGTCACCGACTTTGAATGGATGATCCATTCGTGATCGGTTCGCTCCTGCGGCCATGAGAGTCTGGGAGTCGGCTAGACTCTCGTGTGTGCGCTTCATAATCACCGCCATGTGGGCGATCCAGTCATCCAGCGCAGGACAACGAGTGTTTGGGCGCAACCGCGATGGTCGTAGGAAGTTCGCGGGTACGCGAGGGTGGTAGCCGAGGTCGCAATAGAATGGCGACATCCCCGTGGCTGGCAAAACAGCATGAATGTACGCAATCTCAGCGTGGGCTAAGTGCAAGTCCCACTGCTGATCATCCCTAACAAACTTTCGAAGGATATTACTGAGAGTTTTATTGGTGACCTCAGTCTGACGATCCGTCTGAGGGTGGTAAGACGATGAGAAGCGGAGCTGGGATCCGTACACCTCGTGTAGGTGTCACCAGAATATGCTGGTAAACCGCGGGTCACGATCGGAGATGATGCTCTGAGGTAAGCCGTGATCTTTCATGACTCGGTCGAAGACGATGTCGGCGACCTCACGGGCGTTAATGCGATAGCGGCATGGGACAAATCGTGCACGCTTCGTGAAGCGATCAACGACGACCAAGACAGCATCATGACCGCGCTCAGTGGGTGGTCGGAGGGGACCAATGAAATCCATCGAGATGGACTGCCAACGACCCTCGGGTATGGGTAAGGGTTGAAGTAACCCATACGGGAGATGATTCGCACTGTTCACTTCCTGACAGGTAGGACACTCCTGGATGTAGGCTTTGACGAAGTCCTTGGACTTCGGCCAGACGTATAGGAGGCAAACACGAGCCAACGTCTTGTAGAAGCCCATATGACCGGCAACTGCCTGGTCATGGAACTCTGCTACAGCCTGAACGCGGAGCTGTCCAGTGGAGGGAACGCAAATACATGGTTCTAGCTGACGAGATTTGCCATGCCAGTACATGAGACCGTTCTCACTAAGGGAGTATGAGGGAACGGTCTTGCCACTCCGCAGTGTCGCGTGGATGACGCGGTAATCCGGGCAGTGACGGTACTCGGTGCGATATCCGTCGATCACGGACTGATCAACAGTGGTGATGGAGATGGTAGCAAGATGGATGGGTTCCTGATTGTGATCAGGACGGCGAGGCAAGGCATTGGCGACGCGGTTCGTTTCACCCTTGATGGGCTGAGTGGAAAGCTTGGGCTTCGTGAGGAAAGCCTGGACAACTGAGTTGTCCGTGCGCACCGTGAAGGGTGCCCCGTGCAGGTAATGAAGCCAATGCCGGGTAGCATAAACTACTGCGAGAACCTCACGTTCATCGACAGCGTAGTTTATCTCGGCAGGCAGTCACTCACTGGAGTAGAAGGCGATCGGGCAATCCCCAGCACGAGCCTCAACAGTCCCATCCTTCGCGATGGTCAGGGAGTAAGTAATGGGAGGACTGTCAGTGGAGGGAAGTGGTGGGAGGATAGGCGTCAGTCGGGAAGCAGTGTCAGTAGGAGGGGGAAACACCTGAGAAAGTACCTGAGGAACATGGGGAAACACCTGAGAAAGTACTTGAGGAACATGGTGATAAGGTGAATCAAGAGGAGAGGGAAACACCTGAGAAAGTACTGCTCCTACTGCAAAATCTGACGCATCAGTGATGACGATGAAAGGGCGATCAAAATCTGGGAGGCGAAGAACCGGCGCACAAGTTACCGCCTTCTTGAGGGCGTGGAAGGCGTCCTCGCAGAGGGGTGTACAAAACCACAGCGGGTTCTTCCGGAGGAGGGTGGAGGTAAGGATGTAGGAATACCTAGCGTATCCCTGGATAAAATTACTATAGTAGTTGGTGAGACCTAGGAAACTGCGAAGCTGCTTGGCAGATGTGGGGACGGGCCACTCTGCAATAGCAGTGATCTTCGCGTCGTCCATGTGGAGACCCTGGTCAGATACATGGTGTCCTAGGAAGTCCACTTTGCGCTGGGCAAAGCGGCACTTACTAAGCTTGGCATAGAAGCCAGGCTTGCGTAAGCGCTTCAGGACATCGTGGAGGTGTCTGATATGGTCTTCTAAGGTACGACTGTAGACCAAGATGTCGTCCAGGTATACAAGAACATATTCTTCAAGGATGTCCCTGAAGATGTCATTCATCGTCGTCTGGAAGGTGGCGGGTACATTGGTGAGGCCAAATGGCATCACCGTGAACTCGTAGTGGCCGAAGCGCGACCGGAAGGCGGTCTTCGACGATCCTCTGCAGCAATGCGGATCTGGTAATATTCGCGACGAAGATCGATTTTCGTGAAGAAGCAGTTGCCTGACAGACGGTCAAACAACTCATCCGCGCGGGGCATGGGATATTTGTTCTTAACCGTGTAGCGGTTAAGGCCGCGGTAATCGATGCAGAGGCGGAGAGTTTCGTCCGCTTTGCGAGCACAGAGGAAAGGTGCACCCCAAGGGGAGTTACTGGTTTAATGAAACCCAGTCGAAGGAGCTCCTCAAGTTGATGCTTGAGTTCCGTCGCCTCTGGAATCGAGAGTCGGTACGGTGCCTGATGGTGAACACGATAGTCAGGAACGAGCTTGGATAGAATGCTCAACACCGCGCATCGGAGGTATCCCGCTGTATGAGAAATACGGATGGAAGACGTCGTGGTACTCTCGAATCAGGTCACGAACGGTGGGCTCTAGGTCTGTCGTGAACCGTGTGAGTTCCTCAATGTCTGCGTCGGCACGAGACGTATGTGTGGACTCGACAGTCGATGGCGCAGGGGCCTGGGACGTGGAGGGGGTATCCGCAGGCTGACGGATGGACGTAGAGATGGGAGCCGTGAAGATGGAGGAAGGGTCGGGGGGATCGGGCTCCAGAAAGATGAGCTCAACCTCGGGACAGAGTGGATCATAGCGAGGAAGATCCATGACGTTCACTGAGTAGAACGTGACGTCCTCCTGTCGTATGAAGTGAGCAAACTGATGAGGGGAAGTGAAGGCGATGTCAGGGTGGGACCCTGAGGGACGAGGGTCCTGGGAAGGTAGGTCGGGAGGAGTGTCGCCCGTGGTTCCAATGAAGGGGATGCAATGGATCTGACCACACTTCATTTTGAGAACGAGTGTCTCGGTCGCCCATTCGGCCTCTGTGCTACGGAACCGGCGAGACAAGGGAGTGCCAAGGATAAAGTCGTACCCAATCTCCAGCACGTCGAAGTATGAGGAGGAATGGTAGCGCCGAGGCGCCTGGGTACTATCCGGTGGCTGGAGGGTGAGGGAGAAGTGGAGTTCGGGGACCATCTGATCGAAGAAGCATTGTGTCTTGTTATCTCCGAGGGTAACGGAGATAGGAGAGCAGGACCCAGAGGTAGTTAGGCGAGCTTCCTCAACCACTCGAGGGTGAACGAAATCTCTCTGCGAGCAAGAGTCCCATAGGCGAATAGGGATAAATGGTAGGGTGCAATCAGGGTCAGAAAGCAGAGCGAGAAGACGACGCAGGACGTTGACGTGTCTCGTGAGTCGCTCCTGACGAGCCTGAAGAATGCTCAAGTCCAGGAGAGATGACACAACGTCATCGCGAGTCGCCAGCTGAGCGCTACAACGGGCTGTGCGAATGGCGCGACGAGTCGGAAGTCTCGGAGGGGAAACACTAGATGCGGCGGTCTGCTGTGAGGCAGACGGTACCTCGACAGACGACGGGGCAGAGGGAACTGCGTTTGTCATGTCCTGAGGATCCTCTGGTGGGGTAGCCAAAAAGGCAAACCGCGACTCGGTGGTCAGGAAGCCAGCTACGTTCGAGGCCAAAGTGGTACACTGCATCGTGGCTAGCTGGGTGGGGCTGGTTGGGCGGGGCCGGGGGGGGACCGAGATCGACGCTGACGAGAGATGTCAGCGTAGTGCCGATCGAGGGCGGTATGGTATGGAAACCGTGAGGAGGTGTGTCCATCTTGGCGACAACGAAGGCAGCCACGTCGGGCCTCAAGGGCGGCATGCTCCTCAGGGGATAGAGCTCCGCGAGGAGGGACAAAACCCTGCGGGAGGTCTATCTGAGAAATAGTGGGTGTGCGGGCGCCAACCTGTGCAACCCGACTGCGCGCATGACCCATGGCAGACATGGGCATCTACAGGCGCTCGGCCACCGGGACAGTGTCGTCATCCAAGTGGGTACTGGATGATGTCTCGAAGCTCAATGTCCTCGGGGGCGTCCCCAGTGGTAGGGTCGAGCTCGGCTGAGGCGTCCTCGCCATACTCGAGAGAACTATAGCGCTCCAGGTCGAGCCGGGCGACGAAAACGACCAGCAAAAGAGGAGCGGCCTCTGGTGATCCCGCGAGACTGGGAGGTGGCGGCTGGTCGCGAAGAGGATGGGGAGACGGAGAACCGACTCCGCATCCTCTGGTACTGTCTCGCAGCCTCGTAGGCCTGCTCTGCAGAAGAGAATGACTGCCTCCATAACTCCAAGCTGTAGTCAGTTGGAAGACTGACGAGGAACCGGTCGGTGAGGGTGACCTCGGGTAGGAACGTCTCATCACAAACAAGGCGGGCATCTTGAAACACCCGGATGTGACGCTCGAGGTCAGCCGGTGTAGAGGACCCGGACCATCGGGTCTGGGTGACACGGTCTAAAGCGTAAGTGGCGTCATGACAAGCGCCAAAGTGGTCTTGAAGGAAAGCCGCCAAGTCTGCGAGAGTAGGGACCTCACCCACGCGGAGGCGCTGGGTATAATAGTCCTCCCATGCAGTGGAAGGGCTACCTCGCAATTTGGTTGCGAGCACATCGCACCACAACTCCTGACGGGTGGTCGTCATAAAGAGTGTGCGTGTTGCTATCTGCAACCAGCGAGAGACGCGGGATGTGCCATCATACTCGGGAATGTCCGAGGAGCGCACAGGACCATCGGGTTTGGGTGACGCGGTCTAAAGCGTCAGTGGCGTCATGACAAGCGCCAAAGCAGTCCTGAAGGAAAGCCGCCAAGTCTGCAAGAGTAGGGACCTCACCCACGCGGAGGCCCTGGGTATAATAGTCCTCCCACGCAGTGGAAGGGCTACCTCGCAATTTGGTTGCGAGCACATCGCACCACAACTCCTGACCGGTGATCGTCATAAAGAGTGTGCGTGTTGGTATCTGCAACCAGCGAGAGACGCGGGATGTGCCATCATACTCGGGAATGTCCGAGGTGCGCACGGGAGGATGTCCACTTCGCTAATGGCGAGGGGAGAGAGATCGAGGCAAGTGCACTAAGGCGACGTAAGTCGGGGCCGCTGCAGGGGCAAAGGGGGGGGAAGGCTGTGGGCCGTGGCCACTGGCGGATGGACGAGCAGACGAGGAGGCAACGGCCGCGGGCAGCTGTCCCGGAATGGCTAGGTAAGAGGGGAGAGGTTGAGGAGCCGGTCGACGGAAATGAGCCGGCATGATGGGGGCCGAGGAGGTGGTGGAGGAAGAAGAAAGGTGAGCAGCCTGTGAAGGGTGAGGCTGTCTCAAGGCCAGAATCTCCGCCTGAGCCTGCGCAATGGTGGCCTGTAAAGTGGCCACTTGCTGGGTGCGCGGGGTCGAAGGTGGAGGAGGCGGAGCGGGTTTCCTAGTGGGAAGAGGAGTCCCAGCCTGGGTGGTACCCTGCTGTGGGGGTAGGGGACTGAAGGCGGGAAGAAGAGGGCGGAGTCATAATGTCGCGACCGTTGCGGGAAGCTGGGAAGCTGCACCAGTGTGGGTCGATGAAACTGTTGGGCCAGATGGTGGTATCTAGACCACAGCACCTGCGGCAGCAATAGAGACGGTAGAGGTGGCAGGTGCCAAGGGAGGTGCCGCAACAGACGGGGTGGTTTGAGCAGCAGCGGCACTCACCACTGCTGAGTGAGAGTGCTGGGTCTGAGTCACAGGGGAGGATGAACCACCACGTCCGTGTTGCCGGAGTCGTGGGGAACCGGCCAGTGAGTTAGCAGGGGATGGGGTGTGAGAGTGGAGGGGAGAGCAATGGGGAGAGCCCTTGAGCCGGTTGGGCAAGCGCATTGATTTGCGCTTGCAATGGTCCAAGCGTACTAAGTTGCGCCTGGATTGCTACAAGGACGGCATGAAGGTCTATGGTGTCCGCATGGGCCTGATCATGAGCCGTTGACTGCGCGGTGACCTGGGATGTGGACTGCGCCGGGACAGGGGACCACCAGTGAGAGGGAGGGGACCGCGAGAGCGAAGTGGGTAATCGTGGGTCAGCTCGCCCCGTGACCAGCGGGTCGCGCGTGAGAGGTAGCGCGAATCCGGTCGAGGGGAGAGGAGCCGTTCGGGTCCAAGGTGCCCGACGGGAGGAGGCGGGAGAGGTGGGGGGGGGGAGGGKGATTAGGAGAACCCTACACCCTAGAAAACCCTAAGAAAACCCTAACCGGAGTTTAGGTGGTTAGGGGAGGGTAGCGGCGACCTAATCAAGAAAAAAAAATAGTAACTATGGAGCGGAAGGGAGAGAAAATAGAATTAAAAAAAAATAATAATAATAAATAAATAAATAAAATGTAAGGAATGAGGAGAGAGTATTTATTTTTTTGGAATTTTCGACAACATTTTCCCACCCCACATGGGGTCAAAAATGTGCCAAGAGGGAGGAAAGAGCAAGAGCACACCAACTTTCAAAATACCGCAAATTAAAACTTTCAAAAAAAAAAAATAATAATAAATAAATAATTAGATATGTAATGACCCGCCAAAAACACAGACTGAGAACACTGCTGATTTCTGGGATTTGCCGCTGGAATGAATGCCTTGTTGAAATTCCCGCATTCTGCTGTGATTTCCATGTCTGTGTGTGTGTGCGTGCCTATTGGTTTGCATGCCTGTCTGAGTGCTTGTCGGTTGAGTGTGTGAGTGACCCACAAGGGTACTTGTTGGTTGCAAGGCCCCGCAGGGCCGGTACTTACCTGTGGCCGTGACTGTGAAGGGTTGCAGGGGAAAACACTCGAGTAGCGGGGGTAGGCCCGCGGCACTTAGAGCAGAGGGGAAAAACACTCAAGTAGCAGGTAGGCCGGTACCACTGAAGTGGTGGTAGAAGTGTCGGGTACTGGAGGCCGAGCAGAAGAAAAAAAGTTGGCATTTTTAGAGGCCCAGTAGCGGTAGGTTAGAGGTAGGCCGGTACCAGTCCAAGTAGCCCGGGTCTAGGGCCTGTGCAGAGGATAGCAGAGCCTGCAATGATGTTTCCCTCCAAAAGGGAGGAGGTACCGGTTGCTGGGAGGCCGCTCGGCCTAGGAAGCGACCGCCCAGGAGGCCGGTAGGCCGCTATATCTCCAGGAAGAGCAAAGAGCTCTTCCTCATTTGCGGTGTGCAAGGATTGGCGACATGCTGCTGGAGCGCAACGCTGGTCTGGTGCAGCGCTGCTTGGAGGTGAAGGGCCGCTGGAGCTCAGCCTGGCTATGGCGAGCAGTCCAGCTCAGAGAAGAGGAAGAAGGGGGCATGGAAGGAGAGTGGTGGGGCACTTACCTGGCTATGGTAGACACCATCTTCATCACCTTGTTGGGCGCTGCATCTGGAAGGCCCCAGTTGGGGTAGTGCGGCACCAGGGAAGCTCGAGGCAGAGTCAGGCATAGCGGACCAAGTCAGCAGCGGCATAGCTGCTTTGAGTGGTCCTTTGGACATCAGCACAGCACCATAGCTGCTTGGGTTGTCCTTTGGGCATCAGCGCAGCACCCTAGCTGCTCGGAGTAGTCCGCCATAGCCTATGTATGAGAGAGGAGGCTGAAGGAGGGAAGCCATAGCTATGGTGGACTGGTGGTTGTTGTTGTTGTTGTTGAGTTGAGTCAGCAGTAAGAGGGAACTTCGGATATTGATTCTGGTTCATCCATTCATTGTTATTATTATTATTGAGAGAAGAATAAGATTGGTGAAGAGGAGGAGGAGGAGGAAGGTGGAGAGAGAAGGGGGAATTGTCATTGGTCTTGTTGGTGTACTTCTTCTTCTTCTTCTTCTTCTTTACCTCTCCTCTAGTCTTTATCTCTTTGCAAGTGCTTTCGTTTCTTTCACAATTGGGTGGCATTGTCTTTCATTGTGAATTTGCACTTGGGAAATGACCAGGATCGTAACAGATAAATAAACATGGGGTCGAAGTGTGCCGTCATGAAAAAGACTAATTAAAATGGGAAAATTTGGCCAACGCTTCGCTACCCCCAAGGAGTCAAAATGTGCGGTAAGAAGAAAGTAGGGAGGAAAGACAAAATTTTGGCAGCACTTTGTTACCCCCAAGCTATGTTGCACACTGGCCGCGGCCGAGTTCGGCACGGGCCGCGGCCGGCGGCCTAGGCCGGGACCCCCCCGGCCGCGGCCGGTCCGGCTGAGTTTTTTCGGCCTCGGCCTCGACCGATCCAGGGTGCGGTTTCCGAAACGGGGAGCGGGTTTGAGGTGGGGGGGGTGCGGGGGCACCCCCTCACAATGGCAGAGTGTCAAAAAAATAAAAAACGGGGGGGTTTTGCATATGGCCCTGGGAGGGTGGGCCGCGAAAATTCGTGCATCCCCCGCGTGCGGGTTCGTCGATGCGGGGTCGCAGGAAAAAGGGTCTGGAACACTAGAAAAAAAAAATAAAAAAAAAATTGACCCCTGCGGGGGCGGCCCAACGGGGGTTGGATGAGGGCCTGGTTGGGGCGGCCCGTGCGGCCAGGTCGGGTCGAAGCTGGACGGGCTGCAGATGGCAGACCCCAGGCAGGTGAGGGCCTCAGGCAGGCGTCGATTTCATTCGTGAGGGTGATGACAGTTCGTGACATATTTTGAAACAACACATTCATGGCAATCATAGGTCAGACCTTGGTTGGCATACCAAAGTCACAACACATTCACAATCAATCACAATGCGGCCAACCATAAGTTTCAAACAATGTTAACAGGCAAGTGTGTCATAGACTCATAGTGTGTGTTCACTCATCAGACTGGTGGAAGTTTTTGTAAGAACATATTCATTAGCACATCATCCCTATTTGGCATCCGAAATTAACAGCACATTCATAATGGAGGGATCCATGACATGCAGGTGCGTGGCATCGGAGAAGCACATAATTTGCAACAATCACGACAACAAACCAGAAACCACTCACCAAACAACAGCGACTCAGATGCAAGACCAATATTGGTAGAGGAACACGAACAAGAGAAAATATATGACAAAGCATTTCAATGGAAATGCGTATGTACAAGGCTGAAGCCAAATATTGGACCCGTCGTCTCTACTGTACAACCGAGTAGCAAAAAAAAAA
>BFEA01000374.1:908880-930342 GCA_003427395.1 Chara braunii
CACATGGTTTAAATTGGCCCTAAGTGAAGGTCATATGAATGATGACTTTAAGGCTTAACTACAAATGGCCCTAAGTGAAGGCTTAAGTACAAATATCATGCTAAACAATGACCCTAAGCGAAGGCCTAGTTACAAATATCATTTCAAACAATTAATATGGCCCTAAGTGAAGGCCACATGAATGATGACTTTAAGGCTTAACTACAAATGGCCCTAAGTGAAGGCCTAAGTACAAAAATAATTCTAGACAATGACCCTAAGCAAAGGCCTAGGTACAAATATCAATTCAAACAATGAATATGGCCCTAAGTGAAGGCCATAATCAATCATAAGCCAAAAACAAAAGACTTTAAGTGAAAGTCATATGAATCACAATTTTGAAGAAGCCATACGAAATGACAATTTTTCTAAAGTTAACGACTAGGTCATAATCAAAGGCTTAAGTACAATCGATTATAAGTCACAAGTAAAAGTTAATTTTACTTATAAAAATATTATTCATAAAATACAAATGTCATCACCTATAAAAATGACATTCAAAATGCTATAAAAAATGACATATGTTATATACTTAAACAATACATGTTGATTAAGAAATTAATGTTAAACAATTGGTGTTTTGTTTTCATGTGTTGCAGATTATTGGTATTTCATTATTAAAAATAAAAGTTTTAAAACTTCTAACGAAATGGCTGTAAGTCAAGAGTCGACATCAATAAACAACGATTCGGCGACACAAATAAATGATTGGAAAAACAATATGCAACAATCATCTTCTTATCACAAATCAAATATGAAGCTACATCATATGGTGACACAAATAAATGATTGGGAAACTTTCTCAGTCAATTTTTATATAGACTAATGAAATTACAATTCATTTCTTAGATCAAATAAGAAAAACAAAAGAACATATAATCCATTAATACAAAACTTTTTAGACTTTTCTCTAGATGTAGTAATAATGAAAAAAATAAAAAACTAAAACATGATTTAAAAAATTTAAATTCTTATAATTAGTATATAGTAACAATATCAACGATTATGTATAAATAATCATATCATGAAATTATTAATATTTTACTTCATCAGTTTTATTTTCCATTTTTTTTTTCTATTGCAATTGCAACATTTTCAAACTGTCTAGCGCTTCATAATTACAACATTTGTATGTAAGTTCCTCAATTATTAGTAAGGTTTTTTTTATCCTCTTTTTTCTCTCTGTCTCTTTCTTTCTTTCTCTCTCTCTCTTTCTCTCTCTCTCTCTCTCTATCTATCTATCTATCTATCTATCTATCTATCTATCTCCCCAACTTTTTAAATTTTTATTTTTCCTATTTTATCTATTTATCTTTCTCTTTCTTCAACTTTTTAAATTTTTATTTTTTATATCTATCTCCCCAACTTTTGAAATTTTTATTTTTTCTATTTTATCTATTTATCTTTCTCTTTCTTCAACTTTTTAAATTTTTATTTTTTATATTTTTTTTTTTTCTTAAAACATAGACATAGCTTTGACGTTGTTTCTGATAAAGTTTTTAAATATTTGTTTGTTGTGAAACAACAGTTTCCAATGGAGCAGAAGATTGATGAAAATATGAAGAATCAAGAGCAACGATTACAACGAAAGCGAGATCGAGAAATGATTCGTCGGCAAAACGAAACGAAGCATCAACGTTGTAATCGAATAGAAAAAGACGCTGAGCAGCACAAAGAGGCACGAAAAAAGAAAAAAATGTAACAAGAACTATCAGTTGAAATTAAAAAAAAAAAACATTATCTAAATTATCATTCAATTTCACATCAATAATTGAAAAACCAAAATTTGAAGCAAAAGAAAACACCTTTCATAAAAAAACAAATTCGCTTAAAAAATCTTGCAAGAATGCAAGGCAATCAAACAACAAAAAATAATAAGATATTAAATAATAAAAATAATTCGTCAAAAATAAAGCATACAAGATTAAAGACAATCGCAAGAGCACAAAATTTAAAAAATTATAAAAATTATGAAGCATTTGAAAATATTGATTATGAAAAAATTAAAAGAGAAATATTAGATATATTACAAGAAGAAATGAGTTTCGAAGGTTTACAAGAATTTGTTTGTTGTGTATTTGATGAACTTCAACTTAAGAATAAAATATATAAACACACAACTAAAGACCAATAAATAATAAACAAAATGATTGAATTTTAAAAAAATTCAGATGAAAATCTTCATAAAGATACAACAGAATATTATGATTGTACTGAATTTAGTAAAAAATTTATTAACTTATTACTTTCAAAAAGAGAATTTAAAATAAACGACAAAGAAAACGAAATTGAATTTTATATTTGTGAGAATTGTGAAAAATCATTAGTCGATAGTAAAAAAGGTCAAGGTAGTTTGCCAAAATATGCAATCGCTAATTATTTTTTTATAGCTGAATTACCTGAATGTATACCACAACCTACATGGCCAGAATTAGTTATGACAAATATAATTACTATTATAGCACAAACAAAAGTCTTACGAGGTGGTTTAAACCGAGCTATTCGATCTCACTAATTTCTATTTGATGCAATTCCAGGACCATCATCAACATTAATACCTAGAGAAATTAATACTGATAATTTTTAAAGAATCACTTTAACAGGTCCATTCACTCAACCACAATTCAAAAAAAAAAAAAAAGTCATTAAATTCGTCATTATGTTGTTCGCCAACTGCAGTATTTTATAAGTTAAACAACAAATATTATAAACATATACCAATAGACGAAAATAAAATCAACGCTTTATAAAAAACAACGAAGAATTCATATCCACAAGAGTTTATAATCTCACGGAAGATAAAACAAATTTAGTAGATAAAATGGACAATGAAGAATACTCTATTGCAAAAACAATAGATTAAACAGACAAAAAAAATTATATAGAAAAAACACAATTGTTTACAAAAATAATCGCCTCAACAATGAATATGACAGCAAAAGAAATTATTGACAATAAAGAGAAAAATAAATATTGAATCTCAAACTTATGTTATTCAAACATCGACTAAATCAGTAACACATTCGATATCGATATTGAAGTTAAAATGTCCCCTCACCTTTTTCCATATAGTCGTGGACACATAGGAGAACATGATAGACATATTCCAGTTTAAAAATCTGAATGCATAAAACATTATTGACTCTTAAGTCATCGAAAATTTGCAAAAGATTCATACTTCACTTTAGTTATATTCGATAAAGAAACTATTCAACGAGGTTATACCATGTGTCACATCAAATGCAAAACCAACCCACAAATACAACAACTTATAACAAATATATCTAAAAAATATTTAGAAACAACTTTAGAAAACAAACAACGAAGATTATGTGGTCATGACCCCCTCCCAATCAATGACGCTGCAAAAAAATTATTACATCATGTTGAATATGCTTCATCTTATGTTTGGGGCAGCAATGCAGAACGACGAATGCATCGTCAAGAAGCTAATAGGATAAATTTGGTCAACCTACAATATTCCTAACATGGACTCCGAACACAGAAACAAATTTCATAATAGCCTCATATACAAGATTTACAAAAATAAATAATTTTTAAAATAATTTACAAAAACAACAATATATACCTACATCAGAAATTAAAAAAAGCAGGATATGAAGATAATGTAGTTTCGGCACGATTGTTTGATAGATTGATAACAATACTTTTTAAACACATCGTAGGATATGAAAATACGACACAACCACCAACCATAAAACCTGGGTTATTTGGATACATCGATGCTTATTACGGAATGGTTGAAACTCAAGGACGTGGTACATTACATTTACATTGTCTTCTTTGGGTAAAAAATGCACCAACAAGAACTGTAGAATATGAAAAATATACAAAAGATGAAAATGCATTAACAAAAATACTTAACTATACAGACAATATAGTAAAAACAAATTCACCAATTGATGTAAATACTGTACCTTGTCCTTAATGTAATAATGTAGCAAGTTTTCAAATAATCGATATGCCACTATTTACATTTAAAACACCTTTTCGAAAAAACCAACAAGACTAAACTCCAACAGAACCAACAATAACAAAGTGTTAATATTCTAATCAAGAAATAAGTGCACAATACATAGCACGTTCAACATTGCTCCAAACATCGAAACATAAAATTCCTACCATATATCAAGAAAAAAATCCGGCAAAAACTTCTTATATCCACCCTATAAATGATCCAATTTTTAAACATGAAATTCATCAATAGCAATTGAATATGCCAAACGGTTTAAAACAAGTAAGCACTAATAAAAATAACCTAAAACATAATAAAATAACATTAATTCCTCTAACTCAAACTCATCATTGGCTACACGCTCCTTCATGCTTCAAAAAATCTTGTACCACTGAAAACGCAAAAAGTTGTCGATATTTATACCCTCGTACACGTACCGAAAAAACAGTAATGAAAAACGATGGAATACAAATATGTCGACCGTTTGGACATGAATATATAAATGGCTTTAACGATATTATATTATCTACATTTAAAGCAAATCATGATATACAAATTTTAATAGGGGGACAAGAAAATGCAAAAAGAGTTTTTTACATAACTAGCTATACAGCAAAAGATCAACATCAGGTCGACAACAATACGGCTCTCACTCTTGCTGCATTCGATGCTCGGATTCAACGAGAAAACAAACAAGAAAAAAACGAACAACTTACAAACGAAACAAAAACAAGAAGACGAATTTTATCACAAGTTTACACATTAACAAACAAATAAGAAATTAGTGCACCGCTTTGTGCATTATATATTTTATGACATAGTTGTGCATATAAACATCATTCATTTAAAAAACTACCTATTAAACAAATGTTAAAATAATTATTGAAAGAAACATAAATAATCTGTACGATTGAAAAGCAACAAAACACGTACATTCTAAATCGTCCACTAAATGATTTTATCTACAGACCACAAAAATTATCAAATCTTTCTTTATATGAATTCTCAATGCTACATTTTCATGTCATTCGAACGACGAGTACATTAAAAGAACGTTTGTTTTTAAAAGAACACCCAGAATGTGAGAAAAAATGTATACGTCAACATAAATATTCATATATTCCAATAATACAACATAATACTAGAATATCGGATTTCCAAAAATGTGAAACTGAAGATGCAAAAAATAAACATGCTCAAACAACTTTACTTTTTTTGAAGTCATTAAGAAAAATAAAAGATTTAATCAAATTCAATCAAACATGGTTTTCAGTATTTGAAAATTTCAAAACACAAATCTCCTCTTTTGTATTACAAATATACCATAACATGCAAAATTTTTATATTGCAAGATAAAAAGTTTTAGAAACACGAATCGACCTCTTGTTACTAAAAACAAAAACTGAAAACGATGAACATACTAATAGCGACAACAATTCAAATGATAACGATTATGAATTACTAATAGATAATACAAGAAAAGATGAAGAATATAATTTATTTCATAATATCAACAAGAAAGATTTTCTTAACGATTCTGAAACAATATACACAACCAATGATTTAAACAATCCGTTAATATGTTCAGCAACAAAAAGAATCATATCAGATGATGAATTAAATGAAGCATTAATTTGAGAAATCAAATGCAAACAATCAAACAACCGTACCAAGATTCAACACAAACCTAACATTATTACTTATAGATAAAGTCAATATGCTAGGCAAAGAAATGTTTGTACAAATAGATCACACACTTAGAAAAGTGCGACAAATTGATTTGTCACTCGATGGTTTGAATATGCTTTGTTTAGGAGACCATTTCCAAATGCCACCTGTCAAAGAAATTCCATTATACAAAAAATCATCTTTTGAATTAGCAGCCAAACCATATGATGCTGTAGCTTATGACTTGTGGTTATTATTTAAAACAGTAATGATATCAAACGAAAACATTCGATTTAAAACAAATTTCGAATGGGGAAAATGATGCAATAATGCTAGAAAAGGATTGCGGACAAACGAATTTATAAATATTATTCATACACGACTTCTTTTAACTACTTCAAACAAAGAATGGGTTACAGAAAAACGGTTAAAAGAACAACAAAGCATACATAACATTTTACAAGGCAAATATATAACAACAACTCCAACATATGTCACTCCAGACAATGATACACGTACTGCACTCATTCGTACATACACACAACACGTAAGTCAAAAACTTCAAAAAAACCATTACCCAATCCGAATCTTAGCAAATTTTGGAAAAACTCTCAAATACAAAACCAACGACGAAATAATGTCACTTCCAGATAACAAACTAAATCGATATCCACCATATATTGATTTAATGCCTGACATGCCAATAATGTTTACACAAAATATCGATTCAAAAAGAGGCATAGCAAATTAAACTTTTGCATATTTACACTTAGTACAATTCAATGAGTCAACTAAATTTACTCATGTCAATGATATTGGATTAAATACAACATTTATAGTACCAAATCAACAACCTGATATAACATTTGTTCAACTTCCTCCAAAACAACTATTCGAAAAACTACCTATACAAAATAAAAATTTGCCTAATAATATTTAGCCAGTTTTAATATCAAAATCTAAACAACAATCTCAAATTTTTCTACCTGGATATTTGAATAATCAACCTAGAATATGTACCTTACGTCCATCACAATTCTCATTCGTATGTCCAGTTGCCACAACATCTTATAATCTATGTTTGTGTTATTTTGTTTTGTTGAGTTGTTTTATATATTACTTGTGGCTTGTAATGGAGATATGTTGTTGTAGTCATTGTTAGTTGTTAATGTTTTTGTAATGTTTCATCAAACATTTGAATTATATCTCCAAATCGACAACAGCATGTTAAAAATTTCACTGAAAAATATATGGTATATTATAGATCTTTCTTACATAACGAACTACAAACAAACCAACTACAGGAAATATATCCTCACCCACATAAACAATATACAGCACAAAAATATATTTGCAAATTATTTATTAAAATAACAAATACAATAAAACAACAAACCAATGCACTTTGAATAACATAAAATATTTATAAAAAAAATATCAATTAAAAAAAAAAACATAACAAAAAAAACTAAAAATATATGAACTGCCTGTGAACAGTTTTCGTGACTGTCCATTCGACTACGTACAAATTCTTGCTACAAAATTTTACTTCGATAAGCTTTCTAACCACTACTCAAAAACAAAGCTCTATACTTTCAACTTTGCATAAATAGTTTCAACAAACACGTATGCATATTATGCTTTATTTCTAAAAAAATACGAAAAAAAAACTAACATATTTTTTATTGTCTTCTGTCTATTTTATTTGTATAGCATCATGGAGTACGGAAAAAGATATACAACAAGCCAAGACAACCAACAAAACAATACTAATACATCGTAAGTATTTATCACTATTTCAATCAAAAACATATTTTATAATTAAAAAAAAAAAAATGAAAGTCACCAGCCTATACGTACAAAGATCTTTAAGCCAACCTCTGTACGTAAAGGTGTAAAAGGTCCCATTCAAAGTCCAAACTTAAAATTTTTTTAATAAGTTGTCGATTATGTGAAATACACACCCAAAAATAAAATACCAATAAAAAAAAATATTTATAATTTTTTACACATATAACAAATACAAATAACATGTTTACAATTCCATACTCATATTCATTATATGTATTCTTTGTTTGACAGGTCTGATATTGAAACACTCAAGAGAAAACGCGATCAAAGCGACAAGGACATACAAACAGTTCGAGATATTTCGGAAACAACCTTCACTACAGTTGAAAGTTGCAGAGACTGGATGACAGACATACGAGCGACAGGATCAAAGACCAAACTATCTATTGGACAAGAAGGCATTGTTCTATACACAGAAAAACGAATAACAACACAAGGAAATAATATTTTAGATGTCTATTTAGCAGACAAAGATTTATTTAACACATCAACACTCGACAACATAATAAATGTATTAGGAAAAAACATTGACAATGCTATAAAAATGATATTCAAATACCTTAGAAAAGTAACAATCTGGCACGTTAAAGAAAACCATCAACCGCCATGGATTAAAACTTCTTTATATTTAAAAAGAACAACATGTCACAATTACAATGATTTTTTTAACAAAGAAATGCCAACATTTAATACAAAATACAATAATCTAACACCGTCATTAGTAATACTAAATAACACATCACATTCCGTATATCAAGCACCTGCACAAGAAACTCCACCAGGCCTGGGTGAGTGTCACTTCACTGCCAGGTCTTGCCGTTGATCTTGGATGTGATGTTCTCGGTCGTAGATTAAGCATTTTTCTTCAAATAGTGGAACTAGGGAAGCTTGTCGTACATGGATGCATGAAATCAAGTGCAGAGATAGTGGATTCTGAAAGTCTTTTCGTTGCGTGTGGAACCAAATGAAGTCCCAGTGGTTCCAAGAAACATCAACCGGGGTTAACCGCACTGAAAAACCAAAACCGTCGGAACTGTGGTCATCAGGAGTCCCGATCGTGCGCATAATACTACACAGGTTTCTTCCAGATAAAATACGAAAATGCGAAGTCATAGATGATGCCAGATCGCACAAAAGCGAGTCTGAAGACCTTACCGTTGATCTTGGATTTGATGTTCTCGGATGTAGATTAAGCAATTTTCTTGGGAGAGTGAAACTTGGGAAGCTTGCTGTCCGTGGATGCATGGAATCAAGTGCAGAGATAGTGGATTTTTAAAGTTCTTTCGTTGCATGTGAAACCAAATGAAGTCCCAGTGGTTCCAAGAAATATCAACTAGGGATAATCGCATTGAGAAACCGAAACTCTTGGAACTGTGGTCAACAAGAGTCCATATCGTGCGCATAATACTGCACAGGTCTGTTCCAGATAAAATATTAAAATGCAAAGTCGTAGATGACGCCAGATCGCCCAGAAGCGAGTCTGAAAGGTGGGCCGCAGGTCCGCACACCTCCTACATCGCCCAACTCCCTCCATTGTCCCGCAAGTGACATCGTCGTCTTGCAGGGAATGATGGAAGGAGCAAATGAGGGATGACAGCTGGAGGCAGAAGTGTGACACCACAGTTTGAAGGAGGCAAGGCAGGGCTTTAATGGACCCCTTGATCAATGAATTTGGTTCCGGGCAGTAATGGAAGAATGTGATGAAGAAGATTCTACTTACCTTGAATGAATGGCTGGAGCGGAACGACATAGGGAGAAGTTGCATGACGTGCTCCGACTTGGATGTTTTGTCGTTTATAAGTAGTCAATGGCCTATTGACGTTGAGAGTCGTTGTCGGACCTCGGATGCTGAAACCACCAGTACTTGGCCCAGCTATTGATGCCGAACTTGAATATGCCCTGTGCGCCAAGTTTTGTCGAGCTTGGAGGGGACGAGAACATGTAGGGGACATTTCCTGAATGGCACAAGTACCGCCCTTTATGCTGGACATGCAGCCAACGGCTGGTTCGAAATGGGGCAGCCGTTTTCACTCGTGAATCAACCCAGTGCGGCCACAAATGCAGTCAAATGCATTATGGAAACGGCAGCGTGAGAGAAAAAAAAAAGAAACGAAGGAAGCATGGATTGCTCCCCGTCTTGTGACGAACCAATTCCTGTTCCGCGCAATTTTCTGCGTGACGACAATGAGGAATCATCAGTTGGGAAGGTTGGGCCAATTACGGGAGGTGGGATCCAACGGAAAATTGCATTGGTGTCCTTGTTTGTTCTTCTTTTTACGTCGCTTCTTTTCGGATGGCTGGGGCCAGGGCTGGGCAAGTCCCGAGATGGTCGATTGAGTGGCTGGCGCGCCGACGGAAGCGAGATTAGTAATGGTTGGCGTCACTTCTTTCTTGTCCTACTGATCGCGTGAGAGTTTTGCTTCTTTCTTTTTGAATTTCTGTTTCGAATCTTGTCGAGCCCTCGATGGCTCTCGCAATTTCGGACTTTCTTTTCGGGATTTGTGCTTTATTAAAGTTCTTTTTGCATTTTTGCGCTAAATAAAAATTTAGGAATTCAGAATTTCTTTTTGCCGCGCGGTGCTTTTTGCTCACGCGTTTCTTTTTGCGGCTGCAACGGAGCTCTGATTAGTCAGCGCCCTTACTCTTGAGTGTAACTGTAATTTTGGGCGGGGCGCCCTTGTATTGATCCGGCCATGTAGAACGTAGGCGCTCCCTCCCCTTCTCTCTTTCTAAGTCCTTGCAATTCCGTTTTTTTCTCGTATGCATGCACACTATAAATCTCGGCTGCCCGATTAGATAGCTCTCTTAAACAGTTGCTGGAAGCTCGGGGTAGCGCTGTCGGACCAAATACCCTTACAAGGGTATTTGGCCATGCTTTTGCATTCGACACGGTGACGACATCGGCTACCATGATGGAGCCAGTCTGGAAGGAAAGGATGTGCACGAAGTGCGACACGAACTCCTCGGCCAATGAGACCGGCGCGAATCGGTAAGAAAATTTCGAGAGTATGAGCGTGCGTTATTATGACGCGCGCTGCGATGGATAGGATCGGTAATAATATCCCTCGACAGAAGAGGTCGAGGGGTCAGGTGGGTTAATGATGTGTCAGGTAGATCTACGATACGCACCGAAACTCGGTCTAGTACCTGTCTGTCTTCCGGTACCAGGTGTTCTAAAATTTTCAGCTTTGTCTTCCCCTACTCGGCCTCCGAGTCGAGTACCGCCGCATCTACCTCGATGTGGTGTGGTACCGACCTACCTGCTACTTGAATGTTGTCCGTCGCTCTTAAGGTGTAGCGGACCTCATTTACCCACCGCTAGAATGTTCCCCGCCGCGACCTTCGAATGGCGCGACCACGGCTAAGTATCGGGCCTTCGGGCCTACCGGACCACCTAGTGCCTTTGCGGGTCACTCACACGCGGAAGCCAACGAGTGTACGGATAGGTGCGCTGACTTGCAAGTGGGCTCACACGAGCAGACTAAGACAGATAGGCCAACTACGTATACTTATAGTTAGGCGGCTCTTTACCACATTGTGGTAAGAGCTAGCCCAGTAGGTAGAGGCACGGACTGATATGCAAATGATACTAGGATCGAATCCGACCTACCTCCGGTTTAGCTCTTTTGCTAACTATAGGAGGCGGGGCCTGCTTTTCCGCCTGCCCTCATACGGGCGGGATTCGAACCCGTGACCTTGAGTATGGGAGTTAGTAAAGGTTAGTGGGTTAGTTGGAGCCGGGGTGTCGTAGGGCTCCGACACTTGGAGAGGTAGGAGGAAACTGTGGGTAGGATCTCGTTAGATCCGTTAGTCCAGTTTTTTTTTTTTTTTTTTTTTAATTTAAAATTTATTATTTTCTTTCACACCTGCCCCAAGGTGCCCAAATGAATCCTGCCCGAGTACTGGGGCGGATTCGCCTAGTAGGGAACCAACCGATTGCGCTCGGTAGGACCCCGACGCAGGGCAGGGCAAATCGAGCTAAGGAGTATGGCAGGGCGCGGACAAAGAAAATATGAGGAAGAGACAATCTCGAAGGAAGAGCTACCGCGTGGGGAGGAAGTAAGCGCACGTTAGGAGAGAGGAAAGCAAGGAGAGAAGGGGCACCAAGCGGGAAAGCGAACTCGATTGGGAGCAGGGGGGGGCGCTAGTATTCGCAGATACGGCAAGCGAATCGTAAGCCGCCGTTTACTCTGGGCGAAAACGAATAGCAAGGAAAGGCGAAAAAAGGAAGAAGGGAGAAAAGAAGGAAGGAGGGTGGAGGAGAAAGAGAGAGAGAAGAAAGAAGGGAGGTGGAGAAGAAGGAGGAAGCTTACCTGACCGAACGGACGACGACGACGAAAGACGACGACGAACGACGTCGAAGGACACGACTACGAAGCCGACGACTACGGCGCTTGCGGGTAAGTCTCCAATACCTTGAATGACCTCGCATAGCGTGACCGGATCTCGTTACGACGCCAGTGCATTCCCTACGAGTGTGTGTGTGTATGTGAGGGTGCGTAAGTAAGTAAGAGAGAGTTCTTCTTCTTCCTCCTCTCAATCCACCAATCTTCTTCTTCCCTCTCAACATCTGACTTCACTACAATTGCAGACTACGAGAGAAAAGAGACAGAGCTTGGTGACATCGGATCCAGATGCGACTTTTTGGACTTCAGACATAGTAACGAGGGATTATTTGGGATTGGTGGCAAAGACTTGGTATTGACGAAATTCCCATCTCTCCCCACCTTTCGTCTGATCCCCTCCTCCTCCTCTGTGTACGCCGGGACCCGGCGCTTTCTTCCTATAAACAACGCCGGCCTCCTTCACACCTGGTGTTGGAAACGATGTATGTTTGTCTTGAGTTCAAACATTGATTGGGTTCATTGTTAGCATTCTAGCATTCTACTTCACTACTTTGTACTACGTGAGCAAGGTCAGTACCAGTCAGTTCAGTCTTTGTATCTAAGTCTTCCTTGCGCTAATCAACACCGTTGTGTATGTAGGAGAATGCACATTAATTGTCGAGAACTCTTCGCACCGCGTTGTCCATTCAGTCATTTTCATCACGTAGCAGATCCTCGGTTATTACGTACATCACGAATTTGTGCAAATAATTTTGTTTGGCGAGATTCTATTCGCACCGCACTGACCATTCAGTCCTGATCATCACGTTGCGGATCCTTGGTTTATATGTACATCGCCCATCAAGAGAGGAGATAGGAGAAGGAGAGGTGAGAGAAAGAGAGTACAAAAGGAGGGAGAAGAGGAAAAGGAGAAGAATAGAAGACGCAAGGCGAGTACGGCCAGACGGAGGCAGTGGAGATGGGTGTGATGAAAAAGAGGAATGATTGCGCGAGGGTAGGAATCGCGGGAAGTAGGGGAGATGGTCGCGCGAACTAGAAGAAGAGGGGGATAACGTAATAAGAAGAGAGAGGTGAGGTGGAGAAGGAAGGCTTACCTGTTAGTTCAATGGTAACCACTGCTGCCGTGCGTTTCCATCAAAAGAGGGAAGCATACCCTTGCTGCATGTATCTGACCAGAGATGTAGCTTGTACGGATTCGGGTTTTGTATTAGTATTATTATGATTATTATGATTATTATGATTATTATTATTGACGTTATTATTATTTATCACTATTATGATTTAATTATGAATACATCTAATATACAAACGAGAGAAAATGGTACGGGGAAAGAGAAAGAGAGGGACTGACTATCAACTCCGGGTACAACGCACCCAGTGATACTGCATCAGATCGGAAAGACAACTTGCATACATTCTATCTGTTTTTTTTATTATTATTATTACTGTTATTTTACTACCATACTCTGATCTTGGCAAGGATCATCGCTGTGCATGAGGGTGAGAAACGAGCAAGAAGGAGAGGAGGTGAATGGTGGTCCTTGGGAGCACGTGGCATCTGTGTAGGTGACGAGGTTGTGAGTGAAGCGTGAGACATACCTTGTACTGGAAGCATGCGACATTGGTCGCCATATGCTCATACTTCGGGGATGCTGGAGATGACATATGTCGGCTTCGTAGTACAAACTAGATAGGACCTGCCACATGTAGTCTGGGCGCCGAGCGCCAGACAGGATGTCAACAAAGGTGCTTCGTTGATGATGATGGGGCTATTTCAGCTTCGTCAATTATGAACTCTTGGTGTGTGTGTGTGTGAGTGTACGTGTGAGGCATTCATGATTCGACTAAGAAGAGAGGAGAGAGAGAAAGAGAGAGATGTGAGAAAGAGAGAGAGATTGGGCAAAGGCCAGAGGTACTTACCTGTAGTGCCGTTGCTCCAGCTTCGTCTTCGAGATACCTACGGCATGCGCCAACATCTCAAGTTAGTACCTGGCTCGAAACGGAGAGAGAGAGTTCTTCCTCTCACTCATCCTATGACTTCTCAGTATCTGCGGACTACGAGAGAGACAGTGATCGGTGACTTTGGGACTTGACGACGTTGGATCCGGACTCAACATGGGGATTCAGACATTGAACAGGGATTATCTGGGACCTGTGTCACAGACTTGGTGTTGACGACACTCCCATTTTTCCGTCTTCTTCGTCTAGTCCCCCTCCTCTTCGTGTGTGTATGGCGAGGGGCTGGCGCGTCGTTCCTATGTATAACACCAGGCCCCTTCACACCATGGGACGATGGTGATGTATGTTGGGGCTGCATTGCAATAGTGACTGTTCGGATTATTGGTATCTAAGTCCTCCGCTACGCTGTCTTGAACTGTGTATGAGAGGACGGATCTTGTTATGGTCTGCACCTTTACAGTATGCAACAGTAAGAGTGTGTGTGTGTGTGTGTGTGTGTGGGAGAGAGAGGAGATGGAAAGAAGGAGGGAGGAAGGAGAGAGAGGGGAGAAAAGAGGTGATGATGATGATGATGATGATGATGTAAGGACACATATCTGTATTGGCGGTGGTCCGCATGGGCAACATTTTCTAGTACTTCGGGTTGCCGCTGATGTCAACAGTTGCATTGTCTTTTAGTAGTCCATAGTAGTTGCGCAGGAGCAGGCCGGGCACTGAGCTCCAAGTGTGAGTGTGAAGGAACTGGACTCTTGTGTTGAGAAGAGAGAGTACACTCTCCATGGACACTGGTTTTCAGTGCTACGAACCTCCATTGGTGTATTATTGGTGCAATGCTGCTCTTAGGACACGGTGTGACTATTTGGCTTTCAATGTGATGGCGTGATCTGGGATTGTCATCTTGTTGTTGCTTACTTTCATCACACTATTATTCTTATTATTCTTATTATTCTTATTCTTATTCTTATTATTATTATTATTATTATTATTATTATTATATGCATGGTCCTTGGGTACGAATGGCATCTAAGTGTTGGGGAAGGTGTTGTGAGGAACGAAGGACATGCCTGGTGCAGCGGGCGAACGGCGTGGTCCGGGATCTGCTCATATTTCGGGGAGCTGTTTGACGACAACAGCTGCATTGTAACTGTAGGTTAGATAGGAGTGTCAATTATGGTTTTTTTTTGTTGTGCTCTCGTTTGGAGTGACCCGTGATGCCACTCTGCTGATTAGTTCGCGGTTACAATGATCTGATCACATGTAGATGATGCTGTTTGATTTCTGAAGCTCGCTTCACTCATTTTCTTGTTTTATTATTATTATTATTATTATTTACTATTATTTTTATTATTATTATTATTGAATGTACGGTAGGTTGGGTGCATGCGGCATCACTCACCTGGTGCTGATGCACGCGGCATTGGTCGTTGTCTACTCATACTCCGAGGGAAACTGTTATCGTCAATTCTGGTATCACTGAAGATAGGCTAGGCAGAATCTGTCATCTATAGTATGGGCGCCGAGCGCCAGGTAGGATACCGATGTCGGGTCTGGGAGGATAACGATGATGATGTGAGGGCACTTACCTTGGTCTACACGGGCGACATCTTCATAAACTTTGGGTTGCTGCTGATGACAACAGTTGCACTATCAATTTTTGGGCTGTAGCAGTTGGGTAGAGATTGGCTGGGCATTGCGTGCCAAAGGTGAGAATAGTGGGCCTGAACCCTTTGGGCTGATAAAGGGAGGGTAGGCTCTCCTTGACATTGGGTTTTAGTTCTACGAACCTCCATTGGCGTACTACTGGTGCAACGCTGTGCTCTGGACACGGTATGACTACCAGGCTTTCAATGTGATGATGTGATCTGTAATTGTCATCTCGCTATTGCTTATTTTCCTTGCATAAACGAACAGATAGATAACGGACAGACAGACAAGGGACTTACGGACGAAAGACAGACTGGTAGAAAGAGACAGTATAGACGGACAGACAAACCAGCGGACGAATGTGACCCAGAGACACATTGTCACTCAGATGCACGAACGCCTGCACAGTCACGTTGTGACGCACGGTCACACAGTGACACCGTGACAGCCGCGTAGTGACACTGTGGCACACACGGTCACACTGGCAAGCGTACCCAACGGATAGACCCTGGTACTGTGACAGTCACGCGGTCACAGTAACACTCGCAACGACACACGTACACATAGTGACAACACACGGATACACAGTTACACGGATGTATGGTGACACATTCACAATGCACAGTGACACAACATGTACGGATATGCGGTGATACACATACATACAGTAAAATACACAAATACGCAGTGGTAGGGATGCAGACGCTGTGACGCACACGTACACAGTGGGAACGGACAGTGATGTTGGCACACACACCGATACTATGATACACACAAATGTAGTGAAACTATGGGACAGGCGTACAGTGACACAGACGTAAGGACACACACTAAAGAAATGCACAGTCCTACTTAGGTACTCAGATAAACGGTCCTACTCAGGCGCATGGTTAAGCAAGAAAAGGTGGCCCGGGAACATAAGGTCATGACAAACATATACGCAGAGATACGGGTGCACCGTGTCATGCTAATGATGCAATGATACAGTCACGTAAAGTTGAGACAGCGCCCCGCAAGGCTCCCGCATGAATAAATGAATGGTTGGGCGCTGCCTGGGCACAGGGCGCTAGCGGCCATAGCCGGGCTGCCTGAGGGCGCAGTGAAGATGAAGGGCGAAGGTGGTTCTTCGGAGGTGAAGGACGCTGTGTGGGATTATCGAGGGAGAGTGTGGGTACAGAGGAGAGACGTACCTGTGTAGAGCGGAGGTCGGCATTGGTGATGACATCATCACTCACTGGTCGTCAAGTTGTCTGGTTGCTTCCATGCTGTAGTTGTAGGATTAGGCTGTAGAGTAGATAGGGCGCCAGGCGCCATTCCAAAGAGAAAGCTACATTGAGTTATGTTGTTGGTGTTGCCCGGTTGGGCTTGGACGTTGACTCACGATTCCGTTGTATCAACCTCAAGAGGATAGATACTCGATTTCATTGTGGTATCTGCTCTTGCTTTGACTACTCGGACTTTAGTGGGATTGTGCAATTTGAATTGTGCTTCGTCCGCATTCACGTTTCTTGCATTTTTATTATTATTATTATTATTATTATTATTATTATTATTATTATTATTATTATTGGCATGGTTCAGGTCCACGTGGCATCTGTGTGAGTTGGGGGACGAGGCTGTAAGTGGGGCAAGAGACACACCTGGTGACTGACGCATGCGGCATGGGCCGAGATCTGGTCGTACTTGGGGAACCGATGACACCATGGACATCATTGTAGATAGCCTAAATAGGATTTGCCGCATGTCGTCTGGGCGTCGTGCGCCAGATAGGAAGTCGACATTGGTCCGGCGTTGATAATGATGATGATGTAAGGGCATTTACCTTGTACAGGCAATGGTCTGCATGGGCGACATCTTCAGGAACTGCGGGTTGCCGCAGATGTCAACAGTAGCATTGTCAGTTCGTAGGTTGCAGTAAGCAGTGTGACCGTAGTCTGGGTGCAGCTCACCAACAAGAAGAAGGTGATGACGAGGTATACGCTCATAGATTTATAGACTCGATACTTTGGTTCTCCATTGGAGCGACATCAGTGCACCACTGCTTCTAAACAACGTTTGGACCTGTTGACTTCTGGGAATCTGTCATTTTGCTATATCGCGTTTTCGTGCGTTTTATCTGCCGACCGTCTGCTCACCAGCCTATAGGATTGCCTCACCACTATTGCGAAACATAGGGCTGTTTTGCTCTCCCTCCCTTTCTCTATAGTTGCTCTGTCTAGGTGGGAGAGTGCATGTTGTCATGATCTCTATATATTAAAGACACGAAATGAGCATGGCTGTGACGGACTGTTTTATCAGATTATCATCAACCTGTCGAAAGACTGAACCTCGACAGTATGTCAGGGAAAACAGTAGCCTGATGAACTGGCAGACAAAGGTACAGACAGACCCAGATAAAACAGATAAAGAGAAGAGACAGACACAAACAGACAGATCTGAGACAGACTGACAAACAGAAAAAAAACAGACACAGGAACAGACAGGACGCCGACAAACATAGACAAGATGGCAGGCAAAACTTGACAGATAACGACAAGATGGATGGACAGACAAAACATAGGGAGAGAAAGAAGGCAGATAGGTAGGCAAAAGGGAGAGGCTGGCTCTTTGACCTGCGCGCCAGCCATGCTGATGTGGTGTCACTGTCTGTGGTCTCCATGTTGATGCGGCACTGTCACCGGTTTACATCGCTGACATGGCTTATGGCACGTAGTCTACATGTCGTGACTAATTACGAGAAGAAAGGGGTCGACATCTTCCTGCACACCGGGTTCTGCTGCTGACGAGAACAGTTGCATTGTCAATTCGTAGGCTGGTAATAGCTGCATGAACGACAGGCTGGGCACACAGGTACTAGGTGCGTAGGCACACAGCAACACACCAACACACGCAGTACAATAAACTGAAAACACGACAAGGCGTGTAAAAGGCAGGGAGTGGAACAGCAAGCGTGCACACGCACACAGTCTAGCAACAGGCATGCAGAGTAGCGGGCATGTACTCGCAACGACCCTACTACCTGACAGATGATCCAAATCTCTCGCGGAAGCAGCAGACTCAGGCCTGGGCAGCAGCCGGTCCCGCAGCCCAGCGCAGACCAACTTAGGTCTGCGTTGCCTGGGGCTGAGTTCTGAGCCCCGGCTGCCTCTGAACATGGGTTGCTGCACATACACACGGATGGCCAAACAAAACAGGCACAAAAATAGACGAACAGACAAAGACAAACGTATGGAAAGACGGACACAGAGAGAGGGAGAGGTGATGAGGGTGATGTGAGGGCACATACCTGGTGATTGGCGATGTTCTGCGCAGGCAACGTCTTCAAGTACTTCGGCGGTTGCTGATGTCAATAGTTGCATTGTACATTCTTAAGCAGGTAGAAGCTGTGTAGAAATAGGCTGGGCGCCGAGCGCAGTAAAGAGTAGGATTTGGATACGCATGTGATGGTGGCATATATAGCTCTCATTAACATCTGGTTTGGAGTTACGATTCTCAATTGATATATTATTGGTGCATTGTTGAAACAATCAGATTTTCTTGCTTTCAATAAGAATATGTAATCTGGTTTCTGTCATATCGACATCGCTAAAAAATCCCCCGCAGTTTCTCTATTACTAGTATATTTATTATTATTATTATTATTGTCATATCCTGAGATATGCATGCGAGAAGAAAAGGAGGGGCAGGGGTCTTGGCCTGTGCGGCAATGTCGGCACGCTGCTATATTGAGTAGTGAGCGCGTGCCTATTGAGGAAGAAGGCCGAGGGCGCTGCTGGGCAGCGATGCACAGGCAGCCATAGCCAGGCTGCAGAGCGCTGAGAAGGTTGACAGTGAAGGAGGCTTTCGGGAAGGAGGCGAGAGTTATAGGGACTCAAGGGAGATAAGGGGAGCAAGGTGAACATACCTGCTGCATGAGGAGGTCGACATTGGTGTAGATGTCAAGCGTGCTGGTCCTCAAGTCGTCTGGTTGTATTCATACTATAGTTGTCGAAGTAGGGAATGGTGGAGATTGGACGCGATTATCATTCGGAGAAAGGAAATACATTGGGTTTTGTTGTTAGTGTTGCCCTACTGGCAAGGGATACTGACTTAAGATTCTGCTGTATCGTTCTTTTGAGGAGGCTCGGTGCATTTGCGCTACCTGCTGGATGCATGACTACCTGGGCGTCGGCATGATTATTTCATGTTTTGCACTCAAGGTTATTATTATTATTATAATAATTAGTTGGTAATGCTAATGTTGCCTCGCTATTTTCAAACATTGCTCCTTTCCGCTATTACTTTTTTACTGTTATTATTATCATTATTTTATTGTTATTTTCCTAAACTGAAAATTGAGACAAATCCACCCAAGTATGCGATTGCCGCAGTACGGGACTCGATCCCTAGCCTGCTGAGAGGCATTCTGCATTTCAGACCCCAAAGGCTCAAAAGACCTTAACATATAAAAGGGGCAGACAATGGGCACAAGATACCAAGCCAAGATAAGACAACTGCAGCAGGGACTGGCTACAACCGACAACTAGTTGTAGGAGAGGAGGAGCAGTCATAGCCGTCGGGTCAGCTAGCGTCCGTATGTATACATAAGTATGTGGGACATTCGGGGTATATTCTAGCTGGAATGAGAGTGTGTTGTGAGCATGCACAGACAAGCTACCAGGGACACCGCAATTGGAAGATGACATTCCGTTGAGTGTTGCGTGCCGTAACCTTGGTCGAAGAAAAGGCTAAATCAGAAGGTGTTCCTGACAAGATTATGAGCCCCGGGGTATGAGGATACTCTATGCCCAAAAATCAAAGTATCATTATTCTATCGCATCCGTTTATTAATTACTATTTTTTATTATTTTATTATTTTATTATTTTATTATTTTATTATTATCATTAGCTTATTACTATTATTAATACTCAGGGCAACATAGGACAATGAGAGAGTCAGAGGTGGGAGAGACGCAGAGTGTTGAAAAGGGAAAGCTATATGGAACTTACCTCCTCCACCCTTGTCTCTGCTCCCATGCTTAAACATCACACACACCGATCTTTTCAACAACAAATGTGAAAATGATGTTCTTACATGCTTGCTGAAACTAAACCTTCAATACTTGATCGGTTCGGATGCTTTTCAGAGACAGGGCGATTGCGGGAGCTCTACTGGAGTTCAGGCGGAACTCTAGAGGCAGGGAACGACAAGGTACGCTACTTCGACCCAGTTATTATTTTAAGACGTAAAGGTTGTTATCCATAGTAATGCTCATGAGGGCAAGGAATTCAGAATCAGTAATTCTTCAAGAGTTAAAGGATGGACAGAAGTCTGGGATTGTGCGGGTAAGGAAGGGCTGTCTGGGTGAAATGCCAGACCAAAAGTGACTGATTGCTTCTGGGTACAACGATCTTGTTGTGTGGGCATTTTTTGGAAATGTGGATACAAGGGATCGACTTCTCATAATCATTTCTCTCTATACACCGCCTAAACGATGATGAGTATCCGTTGATTTAAGCTTGTTATGATCAACTATCATGGATCACACCGATCGATCCTCATCACGCATATGATCCAGCATAAATCCTCAAAACTGACAACGGTTCAAGGCTCGAATGGCATCAAAAGCAATGATTTGCTCCACCGATAAGGCTTGTGTGTGGGGTAAGAGTAGTAAGGTCGCATGAAGCCTGCCTTATCAGTGACTGGTCGCATGATAAGAGTAGCAGGGTCTATAAAACCTGCCTTATCAACGACTAGTCAGTGATAAGAGTAGCGAGGCTCCATGGAAAGGTCGTGCCTTACCACCGATGAGGCTTACGCTGAGTCAGTGATAAGAGTAGCAGGGTTCCTTGAACACCAGCCTTATTGATGACTAGCCAATGATTAGAGTAGCAGGGGGAGCCTGCCTTATCAGTGACTAGTCTGATATAAGAGTAGCGAGGTTTCAAGGACACCTGCCTTATTATTGATCAGCCTAACATTTCTTTCAGCAGTAA
>BFEA01000374.1:930577-972716 GCA_003427395.1 Chara braunii
GCCTTATCAATGACTAGTCTGATATAAGAGTAGCGAGGTTTCAAGGACACCTGCCTTATCATTGACCAATCTAACATTCTTCCAGTGATAAAAGTAGCAGGGTTCCTTGGACACCCGCCTTATTGAGGTCTAGCCAATGATAAGAGTAGCAGGGAAAGTCTGCTTTATCAGTGACTAGTCTGATATAAGAGTAGCGCCGTTTCAAGGACACTTGCCTTATCAGTGATCATCCTAACACTTAGTCAGTGATAAGAGTAGCAAGGTTCCTTGGGTACCCGCCTTATTGAGGTCTAGCCAGTGATAATAGTAGCAGGGAAAGCCTGCCTTATCAAGTGACTAGCCCGATGTTAGAGTAGCGAGGTTTCAAGGACACCTGCCTTATTAGTGACTAGCCATGGGTTAAGCCTGCCGCTAAGTGTGCTTCAGCGCACAAGGGCCAAGACCCACAAGGTTTGTCTTTTGTCAAACAGGCTCCAGTAACAAGTGGATATATCCTGAATGGTTTGTCATACCACCGCTAACTTTCTCCACAATCTGCATCGTTCGGTCCTAACTAACTATCTCTGATTCTATCAGGCGGGTAAAGTGAGTTCTTGACTCAGAGAAGCTTACCACCCTTTGAAATTCTGATTTGAGCTCAATCACATGATCCCTTTCTGAATTAAATGAATGGTATTGCTTGTGGTGGCGAGGGACATGGGGCTCATACAAAGAAGGAAACTGAGTAGAATCGCAGGGACGAAGGGGCGAAGAAATGAGCCTTGTTCGTCACCTGGACCGACAGGGCAGCGGACTGATAGTTAGATCAGGGTAGACGTTAGGTAGTAGGTCGACGACATGCACAGAACTTTGAGTCACAAGTCTAGAAGGGATCTTCTAGGACCCAAAGAGAGGACGCTGAAATTCTTTCGGACCATGTTGTGTCTACAGGTTCATGACTCTTGGAGGGGACTAAGGAAGAAATTCGTAAGGAACTGCAAATTCTGTTATCTTTGGATAACAGGTCGGTAGAACACCGACTCAACTTCCACTTAGTTAGATACCCACGCCTAAGACAAGACCTAAGAAGGAAGCAAATAAAACTTCCCCGTGTATCTATGCCTAAAATTGTCCAAATCACACTCAGAGGTCTTTGAAAATGTGAAGGGCTGGGGTAAAAGGAGTCAGGTTTAGGAAGGAATGTTGTCTTTCAAGGTTTTGGGGCGTGAGTAACTTGCTATGAATGGGTTAAAGGTTGACGCTTGTAGCGCATTCTGTGTCTGCATCTGTATGTGTGTATGTGATTTCTTGCATTTGCACAGGTGTTGGAACATTTGTGCGACGATCGAGAAAACGCCCTCGGCTGGCCTACCTCTGCGACTGCATGTAAAAGCCTTCGCACGTGGGTCAGTAGCTCAGCAGGGATACGCCCACCTAAGGGATGGTGACAGCTCCCGCAGGTGGAGGTATGTTGTACCTCNCACGTGGGTCAGTAGCTCAGCAGGGATACGCCCACCTAAGGGATGGTGACAGCTCCCGCAGGTGGAGGTATGTTGTACCTCGCGGGACCCTAACCTGTCGTAGGGAGTCGCGAGAGGTATAGCACGCGCGCACGGTCGGAGTTGGTATTTTGTAAAGTGACCAAGAGACTCCTGCGTGACACGACCGTGAGGTCCGACACAAAAACTACTTTGCGTCTGGGTGTGGGACTGCCGCGTGCGACAACGCGATCAGTGAGGGTCGACTTACGAGCGAAGTAAGAGGTGAGTTGAAGCGGGAGTTGGGCGACCTGACGAGCTAGTGCCGAATGTGCGGGGTTGACGCGTGGGGCTACGACAGACTGTAGCGCGCGGGCGAACCCGACGGGCACAGGAGGACGAAGGGGGGTGACAACTTCGTGGGTTAGTGCATGACGACGGACTGTCCGCATCGGAGAGAAAGAGAAAGAGAGAAAGAGAGCGAATGTTGATGGACATAGAGTTGTAATTTTCTTTTTCTTTTCCTTTACTTTTGTATATAAGTTTTGATTTCGGCTCGGGCAATTCGCCCTTATTTTTTTTCGATATCTCGATCTCGATCCTTCCTCTTTTGTGTACATTGGATGAACGAGTTCTGATGGAATGATATGCTTGTCGTTTTTGCCTAATCATCATCGTTGCTTGTTACTTTGATCTTCTGTCAGGATTTGATGTTGTTGCGATGTCTGATGTGTGCGATGTCATTTTGCATGACCAGAAACGAGTGTTTGCGGGATCACTGAATGATTAGATGATTGGGTGATTATCTATGCCTTGTGGCGATTTTGCATGTAGGACTGAACCCTCACTTTCGCGCGAAAATCAGCCAACAGACCCGTGTATGATCAAACACCTCGTGTGCACATGTGTAAGCGCGATCTGATCAGCGCGGTGTCGGACCAAATACCCTTACAAGGGTATTTGGCCATGATAATACAATTGACGGGCCAACTGTGCCGACCACCTTGAAAGACTAGTCTAAGCTTAGAATGTCGTACAAACTGGCGCGACGTTCTGACACTCGCCATGATAGTCAGGACCAACACCGATACCCTTCCACCAGGAAGGTCGAGAGGTTGAACGGGTTACTATTATGCCAGGATACATAGATGGCACGCCTTGTGCGGCCTCAAGTACTCGGCACACCTACCATTACTTAGCATAGAGGTCAACTTACCCCTATTTGGGCGCTTTCGTTGTGCCGACCTCAATAACGTGGTCGTAGGTAGGTGGCGGTCGTTAGGCCTTCCGAACAAACGAGTGGCTTGTGCCCGCGCTCGAGCCGACAAAACACTCAGATGTTACACAAGATGACTTGTGTGAAAAGGGAACGGGTCCGGTCCGCTAATTAGACTAGACCTCTCCTTATACGGGAACTACTCCCATTCTGTCAAGAATGGGAGCTAGCTCGGTAGGTCTCGGTAGGATCTAAGAAGAAAAGGGTATGGGGATCGAGGCCTACCGGCCGCTGAGACTAACTCCCTTTTTACGGGGAGCTCAATTATATTTTGCCCCGGGGACGGTCGGTCGGGACTTGAACCCGCGACCACCATATTAGGAGTAGTTCTAGTTGCCCTGTTAAAACGGGGCTTGACACTTGGCAGGCTGGGGGAACTGCGGTTAGATTTGTTAGGTTCTTTTATTTTCGTTTTCTTTTGTTTTCTTTTTTTTCGTTGTCTCTCAACGGCCTACCTACCCCGAAGGGGCCCAAATGAATCCCGCCCCAATACTAAGGCGGATTCATCTAGTGAGAAGCCTCCCCGATCGTGGCCCGACCGGACTTCTCCACGGGCAGGGCACTACGGGCAAGAGTAGCGCAGCGGTGCTCGGCCGAGAAAAGCGGAAGGGAGGGAGAGCACAGGAGGCAGCAGCGAGCGCAAACCATTGGTAGGCATGCATTCGTGGGCAAAGTAGGCGCTCAGCGATCACTTGCGCGCGAGCGGATGGGCATGGTAAGCATGCGTGTGCAAACGCAAAAAGCGAGAGGAGCGCGGCGACATGTGAGTAAGGCAAAAAACTAGCAAACGGAGGCGAGGGGGGGAGAAGAAGAAGAAGAGGAAGGAGAAGAGGAAGGAGAAGAGGAAGGAGAAGAGGAAGGAGAAGAGGAAGGAGAAGAAGGAACCGAACCTACCTCCTTTGAAGTCGGTGAAAGGTGATGATCAGGGCGTGGGGTTTGGAACCTTGAGTTACGAAGGACTCTCCACGCGTGACTTGAGTAGTCTTAGTTTACGAATGACAGGCGAATCACTCTCTCTAAGGATCGACGTAAAAACCTTCTACAGCGCCTTGAGCCGACGCTCTTTGAGGGCTATCGAGACGGGAGCGACAAGTACGAGGGAAACGGAAGAAAGAAGCAGGTAAGCCCCTAATCGGTTAAACTCCCGCAACTTCCATCTACGAGGAAAAGGGAACAAATGAATCTAACACTAGACCAAGGAAGTATATATTATCTCTAAGTGTGTAGGTGTGAAAGTGTGTATTAGGGGATCGCGCGACGAGCATCTTGCAAATTTCGTCGGCAAGATGAGTGAAATCTAAGGAATCTTCCACCAGAACGTGGAAATGGGCATCACCTTTTCATATATATGTGCATGCGAAAGCATGCGCGCGTACTTGAACGTGTGTATGTGTGCGAGTAAGTGAGTGCATACTTACGTGGCCAGAGGCTGGTTTCATGACACTTCCATCGATAAGAAAAGCACAACAGATCGATATGCCGTTACTTTCATCGACGGGATAGGCGGATCGAAAGAGCTACACTATTAATGTGAGTGTGTGTAGGCGTGTGCATATGTGTGTATGCGAGTGGGTATGAGTGTGTACGTGAGTAAGTACGTGTGTCGATCTTGCGACTAGCTTCATTGCGTCTTCGTCGATAAGATAAATACGTCGAATGAACCTAGCGCAATATCATGGTAATATACACGGATTTGGAAGATCGAGAGTGTGCGAGAGAGGCGAGGGAGAGAGAGAGAGAGGAGGAGGAGAGATGGGGGGAAAGATAAAAGAGGAGAGAGAGAGAGAGAGAGGAGGAGTGATGGGAGTGAAATCAAGGAGGAGAGGAGAGGGAGAGAGAGAGAGGAGAAGGAGAGATGGGGGAGAGATCAAAGAGGAAAGAGAGAGTGAGAGAGGAGAAGGAGTGATGGGCGTGAGATCAAGGAGGAGAGGAGAGAGGGAGAGAGAGAGGAAAAGGAGGGATGGGGGAGAGATCAAGGGGGAGAAAGGGAGAGAGAGAGGAGAGGGAGTGATGGGAGAGAGATCAAGGAGGAGAGAGAGAGAGAGAGGAGAAGGAGTGATGGGAGAGAGATCAAGGAGGAGAGGAGAGAGAGAGAGAGAGATGCTTCGATCAATTCGTTGGGCAACGCGCTGGGCACCGGGTAAGCCACCGAGGCCGCGGCTGACTTCGCGCAACTTCCAATCGACAAGGATGGGCAAAAATCGGTCAAATCTAACGCTACAACGTCGACATACTCACTACTATCCATGTATGTGTGTGTGTGCATATGTGTGTGAGAGAGAAGGAGAGAAAGGGACTATAAGTCTCCAACCGTAGCTCGCCGCGCGCTACTTGGATCGATAGAACGGGCGGATCAAAGGTGGCGGTGTATATTTTCCCGTTTCAGCAGATGATTCACTCCGAGTTTGCTCGTCCTATCGATGGAATGTGTGTGTGTGTGTGTGTGTGTGTGTGTGTGTGTGTGTGTGTGTGTGTACGGCTGGTTGCCGTCCTCCGCCGAATAGAAGGCACGATCATTATCACTGTACCGTAGAGTGGAAGTTGCCCCGAATACAGCTTAACTGCCCGTTTTCGTTCTATTCAGGGAGAGACGGTAAGGTACTGCAATTGTGTTGGTGATGGGTGTTCACCCTTGTTCAGATCTATGGAAGAAGCTTTTTTGATCGAGGGGAATTGGACAGTGATCGAACACTCATTATCACGCTATGAAACATGATGGGATTGATTGGGTGATTGCGTTGATCTTTGATTAGCACCCCAATTGATTAATCATGGATGTGTATAACGTCGTGACCAAGGACAAACGGTAGGACTTTTGTGCATGTATCTGATCTACACTGTGCAGTTCGTGCGCCTGCTAGCACTCTGGCTGAGATGCCCCACATACTTTAATTCCTTCCTAAATAATACTATGAATACGCCAAAGAGAGTCGGTCACAATCGTCGTTACCCGCCGTTGGCTCTCCGCTCATCATCTACGCCATCGCCATCATCTGCCTCCTCCTTCTCCTTCTACTCGTCATCATTATCTTCAACGATAACAACCATCTTACGACATACTCCTACTAGGACTTTTCTGGATGTATAGTGACCGTTTTTCGACCCCACCTAGATGCACCCGACCGCGATTACTTCTACGGAGAAGTGGGGAATGTCCTAGTGTGGCTATGTCCTCAGTGTGGCCCTACACTATGCGCCTTGATGCATTCATCCCTTCATTTAATACAAGTGAAATTCACGTGGGGACTATGGGATGGTGATGGTGGTCATAGTGATGATGATGATGATAATGATTTTAGTGGGTCACTTCATCACTATAGTTTACCCCAACGCAAGGCATCGTCATCAAGGCGTCTTCATCATGATTGTATCTGATCGGACGTTTTGTTTGGATACGTTCATGATCATCGGGGGGCGTTCTGTTCGAAGGAAAGCAGGGAAATGGAGGGTAAGTGTCTGAGCTTCGTGGGAGTAGGAAGCATGTGCCCGCGCTGTGCGGAAATATAAAAAACGGTGTTTGCACTACTCGGGAAGAATAGAAAGCGAGTGCGTGCGTCAATTTGAAATCGAAAGCGAATGCCTTCGCTGTGCGGGAATAGGAAGCGAGTGTCTGCGCAACTTGGGAAATCGAAAGCAAGTGTTTGCGTTTTGTCAAGTAACCAACACTTTTCTCTTGTGACAAGCGCGGCCATCGACTTTCGACTCTCAATTAATTGATAGTTGGTTGGTCGTAAAGGGTGCGCGTTCGAGGCTGAAGAAGATGAAGGAGAAAAAAGAGGCAAGGGGGTGCACAAGTCTGAAAAAAAAATTGTGAAAGGGATTACTGTGTTACGAGGTAGAACGAGGGTAGAAACAACAGCGAGGAGTAGACAAGGAGAGGGGGAGTTTTGCTGACCGCCAAGTGGCTTGAGTTCCCCATGCGTAATGCTATAGAGCGATCATGTCGGGGGGGGGGCGTGCAAGAAGAAGGTGACGATGATTGATGATTATGATAGATAACGATGATTGGTGGCGGTCGATGATGATGATGATGATGATGACGATGATGACGATGATTTGAGAGCACTCACCGTATATAGGCGATGTTCTGCATAGGTGACATCTTTAAGTACTTTGGGGCCACCGCGCGTGACACCGTTGCAACTCGGACTGCAATAGGGGTCTATTTCCTAGCCCCAATGCCCCACAACTAGCCCTCAACTGAAAGAAAAAGAAACGACCAACTTCCAAGTGCATCCGGGCTCAATTTTGGCTCCGGATGCACCTAAAATATGTGTTTCTCCTCCCCCATGTAATCCGTTGTATTTCGGTTGCATAGGGCCTTGATTTTTCTTGATTTTCTCTGCAAAATCAAGAGAAATCAAGATCCTTTGCAACCGCCATATTCCATAATGTATCTGGTCATGGATGCATCTTCCCAAGTGGTCGTTTTTTACTGTTAAGGTCTTTTTCTCTTTTCTTTTCTTTTCTCTTTTCTTTTCTTTTCTCTTTTCTTTTCATTTCTTTTTCCTCCTTTCTTGGACAGTAGGGACCTGCCAGTCCCTACTTGTGGCAGTCCCTACTGACGGCCAACTCACTCACTCCCTCTCACTTTTTTTGTCTTATTCTCCCACATTTTTCTTTTCTTTCCTTTCTTTTTTTAGCATGCCAAGTGTCAAGTGGCCGTTAAGGCCCTTTTTTATGCCCTTCCTCTTAGTTTTGACCCTCCCTATGCCCATGGTTCAATCCGTTATATCTCGGACTGCAATAATGGTTTCCTCATGCCCATGGGAGCTTCCTTTTTCCTTTATTTCTCTCCCACAGTAGCCCCTCCTACTCCGATTTTCTCCCGAAGACCCATTTTTCACATGGAGTCTCTTTTGACTCCATTTTCTTGAGGGAGGTTGATCCGAGATTTTTCGGATTGCTCCCATGCCTGCTAATATTTTTTGGCCGTCAAGATCCCGATCTTGACGGTGCATCTTTTTTTAATTGTTTTCCCCTTGTGTCGCGCCGCCGTTTCTCTTGAGGCCTTCTCATGTCCCCGTCACTCGTCCCGCCGGTGGTCCCAACACTTTGTCCCGTCGGTGGTCCCCGACACTTTGTCTCGTCGGTGGTCCCCGACACTTTGTCCCGTCGGTGGTCCCCGACACTTAGTCCCCCCGTGGTCCTCGACATATTTTGTCCCGGTTACCATTATTTTTACTTAGTCTCACGTGGTCCCTGGTGCCTTTCCCCAAGGTGTCCCACGTTCTTTGGGCGTCTACCGCCCCACGGCGACTCCCTTTCCCTTGTCTTTCTCGGGCCTTGTGCACGTCGATTTTCTTTGACCGCTGGACCTCCAGTCCGAGGCTCCCGGTAATTGCCACGGGCGGGCCCCACGTTGGGCCCTTATTTTCTAGCGCCCTACGGTCACCGGGGCCGTCCTCCTCCCGGCTGCCTTATTCTCTCGTCGTCCACTGCGCCGCATTTTGCAAGTTGACGGCCCCTCGGCCTTAGTCATATTTCAGTGTGGCCCTCCTGGCCTCATGCTATGCCCCTATGTGCCCATGTCCTCACGCTTACTTGCTTCTCGTCGCTGGTTCTTTCCCCCTGCGGTTCTCAACCCAGGGCACTGTTCCTTCCGGCGGCCTAGTCCCTTGTCTTTTCTCTCTCTTGTCTCCTTACTCCAGATTTCTCTGTCGTGCATAATTTGGCTATATACAGACTCTCGAGTGACTGGGTGTTATTCGGGACCCACCGGTCTCGACACCGGCCACGGGGCTGAGATGCCCTCACTGAGAGCACACGCACACTACCACTTCCAAGAATGTATGCAACTGCAATCATGGTCTGGAACACTGTTTCCCTTTTTTTTTTTTGTGAGTTTCACAGACGCAACTTTTTTTTTTTTTTTTCTCCTCGTGAAAAAGAAATGGAGTGGGACCCAGGCTCGGCAAATTCAGAGCGCAATGAAATTCAGGGTCGGCAAAAACAGGCTCGAAGGTACTGGTGGTTTAAGTCTCTTTAGATTCATCCTTTTTCAGATTTCGTTTATATTTTTTTTCTTTTTCTTTCTTTTTTTTCTCTCTTTTTGATGCCTCTTGTTCTCACGAACTGAGTGAACGCCCGTTCGTTTTAACGAACGGGCTGCTTTACCTTGGCCTC
This sequence comes from Chara braunii, assembly GCA_003427395.1. Classification (NCBI taxonomy): domain Eukaryota; kingdom Viridiplantae; phylum Streptophyta; class Charophyceae; order Charales; family Characeae; genus Chara; species Chara braunii. Next base: position 939,437 of record BFEA01000374.1, read on the forward strand.
ATGCTACCTATAAGATGTGCAAAATCGAACAAATCTACCGTTAGAACATGGCAATACACATTCCTACGTGTAACACGTGTGTGTGTATGTGTGTGCGTGTGTGTGTGTGTGTGTGTGTGTGTGTGTGTGTGTGTGTAAGAGAGAGAGAGAGAAGGAGTCTTACCTAGCGTTGACCTCTGCTACGAAACGGGCAGCAAGACGTTGAAACGCCCGTACTTGGCGTTGAAGGCGCCTAGGTACAAACGCACGTACGAGATGCGAAATGAGGATTGTTGGGGACTTGCAGTCCCCATGTGTAATGACAGGCGTCCGTGACGACGGGCATCAGTTTGTTTTTTAGGTAAGTTTTAAGTTTTAAGTTTTTTGTGTTTAGATTTTAGTTTTTTCTTTTTTTTTTATCCCCCCCCACTCGTTTGTATCAGTATTAAAGGTTGCACCCGTTCGTTTAGTAATGGGCAGCAGTCTGCTATTCAGCACCTGAATCAGGCACTCGAGATGCGCCAAATACAGACGCGGATAGCACGTGGGGTAGGGGAAGAATGACCCTGCTGAGCTTAACTCTAGTTCGACTCTATAAAATGACTTGAGGTAGAGAGGGCGGTTGTTCGTTGTGGACGACGGGCTGGCCCACACAAAGAACCCCCGTGTTAAAAAAAAGAAAAAAAAAAAAAAAAAAAAAAAACGAGAAGAAGAAAAAAAGAAAGAAAAGAAGGAAAAAAAAACGGGGTAACAGCCACATACGTGGCCGCAGGCGTGAAATAGATACAGGGGATAGAAGGTTTTAGGGGTGAAGACATTGCGCCTGTTCATTTTTTTGAACAGGCTGCAATCTGGCTGGGTACAACCATTTCCTGGAGCATGTGGCCTGCGGGGAAGGCCAAATATTTATGGGAATGGATGGCCTTGGTTCCCTAGGGGAAAACCAAGGCACAATGCTCCTGGCCGTTGATTTAGATCAAGGGTCAGGAGCATCGATGAATTTTGTCTGGCAGTGGGCAAAGTAGCTGCCCACGTGCCTTTCGCTGGCTATAGAAGTCGGCACTCCACCCAGCAGCCTCACACTTGTGGCAGTGTTGCTGGGCCATTCACTTGAGTGAATGCTGGCTGGCTGCTACTGTGGGGCGGTGCTGCTGGTGGAGGTGCTACGGGTGGAGAGTTGAAGGTCTACAGGATGGAGGGAGACACTGTTGGAGGAGGAGAGGAGAGACAGCCATAGCCAAGGGTTGGAGGCTCTTTGCCCCACCCTTGTGCTGATGCTGCGGTGGTAAGGTTGTGTTAGGGTCGGACAGCGCGGCAAGCGGCAAGGGTTTGTCGGGGGTTACGCTGCCGAAATCTTGGCTCGACGGCAACCTTTTTTTTTAGAGGGGAAGTGCTGCCAAATTTGGCGGCACGGCAATGGCGGTGTATCCGACGGGGACTATGCAACCGAATTTGGCAGCGGCGTCGACATTTTTTTTTGTGTAAGGAAGTGTTGTCCGGTTGACGACTTGTCTGCAGAAACCTTTTTTTTTTTTTAAGGGGAAGTGCTGCCATTTTTTTTGGCATGGCGGCAATAAAACTTTTAGTGGAAGTGCTACTTTTTTTTCGGCACGGCGGCAATAACAGTTTTCAGTAGGGTTATGCTGCGTATTTGACAACACGGCGAGCGATGGTCACGCCGTTGGTTTTTGGTGTGTGACGGCTATGGCGGACCAGCATGATATAGAGGTTGGACTGACAGTGGTGCACGATTGGGTCTGTGCGACAGTGGTGCGTGGGCCAACGGCATGAAGAGAGTGCGGATTGGATGCACGTGGGGGGGTAGTCATTGGGGCTCGCGGCACATGCGGTTTTCAACCAGGGCCACTTTTATTTTTTTTGCGACGTGTTGAGCAAGCGGATTTTAAGTTTGGGACCATACGGTGCTTTAGCGGTAACGTGGGACCACTTGGGCCATTTTGGGACCAGGTGAGACTGATTTTGAGATCGGGACGATCAAGTTGGTGTGGCTATTGTGAGCGGGCGTGGTGATTGGAGGCGGCGTGGATTTGCGATTGGTTGGTGGGACCACATGGGTTTCGTAAGTACACCCTTCTTGAGGGCTATCTCGCTTCAATCCTTGTGGGTGCCCGCTTAGTGTCCTTGTGGACACTTGAGGAGGACGCGGACCATCTTTAGTAGACAGTCACAACTTGCGAGTTGTGCGACCAATCTCTTTGGGAGTATTCGACTTTCTTGAGTGAGCCGGACAAAACTTCACTCAAGGTCAGTCAGTAGATTGACTCAGATTTCCCCGCACAACTGTGTGAACCCGCACTTTGCTTGACCGTGTTCATTGAATGTTCGTTGAAAAGGTAGAGGAAAGTTATGCGAGTCATGCATGTGAATGAAAAAGTCTGAGTTTGATTCATACTTATGTGGAAAAAATGGAAAAAAAAAGTCTTTTTTCTACCTTTCAGGTGTCTTCTTGTCGAAGTGAACTTGTTGTTTTGAAAAAGATTATTCAGTGAGTGTCATAAAATGAATTCGATTTAATTAGGGCAGATAAGGTCAAACAGACTTAGTCTTTTCCCAAGGAATAACCCTTTATATCCCGAATGACCTTATTTTTACACATGCGTCCAAATGAATCTTATTCTCTATCTCCTTCGATTTCTTTTCGTCTAAGTTACCCTGAACTTAGGAGAAATGAGAATAACTAAAACCTATTTGCGGTGGACACATTCTTCAGGAAGCATCTGGAGCGGGGGTTCGTTGCTTTAGGAGCCGACCCTGTTATCGACTCGGAGTGGACCGTTCTACAGGAGGTACTTTGCCGATTCGGTGGAGACGGTCCGACTTATGAGATCTGAGCTTTGTGCTCGGGTGAGGAGGAGGAGTACCCCATACCACTTCCTTGTGGGAGAGACATGCAACACTTCAAGCAATACACATGATCAAGAATCATTCGCAAAACAGTCTGTCACCCAAGAAGATTGGGAACATATGAAGATGAATCTGTGCGTGTCTAATCTTAAGTCGGTGGTAGGTGGAATGAGTAACTTTGACGACGCTTCTCATCAAGTCAAAATTAAGGCAGACCAATTACCTTGTCGGCTGCATCAATATTATTATCAGTAGCCAACTCCTTGTTGGCGGCTGTATAATTTTTGTGAAATTCGATCCGGGAGGTCGGATTTAATTTTGAATTTATGTTATTGGATGTATTAAATGATGATTTGTATTCTTTTAGTTATTATTTCAGATTGGATATATATTCTTGTTGACTATGGTCGACTTTTTTTGATCTAACTATGTGTGGGTGTTATAACTTTCTTTTGACCGTGTGTCTAAGAGACTACGATCAAATTGAGGGTTTCATGCTTGGTTGAGACCGTCCCGGTCGACCAATATACGCTCCGTACTTAAAAGATCAGCGCCCTAAGGAACAGACAACGGTCAGGTCAACTTGGCATTAACCAGACGTATCTATACTACAGCGAACGAGCAAACGTCCTCGGTTGACCTACCTCTGCGATTGCATTTAAAAACTTTCGCATGTGGATCAGTAGCTCGGTAGGGATACACCCCTAAGGGTGGTGACAACCCCTTGGGGAAGGAAAACTTATGCCTCGCAGGAACCTATTCTGTCGTAGGGGAACGCGGGATGTATAGTTGGCGCACTCGGCTAGAGCGACGAAGGGACGACACGACCACGGTCGTCTCAGTGGCTCACGGGATATTTTGCGTCGTCCCCAAGTTATCTCTTGATTTTGTTTTGTTTTACTCATGCGTGACATGGCCGGGCGGGATTCCGCACCTTACAAAAAAGCGGGAGTCGATGCGCTCGACAGCGCAACTTTTGGGAATGCCCCTACCGAACCGCCGGTCCCGTTTCTCGTCGTGGCGGTTCGATTTGCCCTTTCGCAACGGATGCATCTTCCTGGGATGCCCTCCAACGGGGAGGCCCTAAGAATTCAAATTCAAACTCCTTGCTTTCCAGGCCGCCGCGCAAAAAAACAGCACTCCATTCTACGTTTTGTCCACTGCCGCAATCCACCGTGGAGTTCATTCTTTTGCTACAACGACCTACTGCCGATCTGTTGCCGCCTTGGACGTCCTTGGAGTACGTTGTCGAAGGTGAGTGTTCCTTCCCTTCTTCCACGCCTCTCTCTCTTTCTCTCTCTCTCTCTCTCTCTCTCTCTCTCTCTCTCTCTCTCTCTCTCTCTCTCGCGCGCGCGCTCGTGCGCTCGGTCTGTGTGTGTGTGTGTGTGGCACGATTGTCACTATCACAACCCCGTTCAGCACGGTCATGGGGAGATAAAAATCGCCCTTCTCTGTTGCTCTTGCCTTGCCGCACTGCTCAGTGCTCACCTCTGTCACTCTCGGCACTTGTACACGTGTACACTTGTGTATGCATGCACAAATTTGTGTCATCGGTTGCTCACCTCTGTCGCTCTCGGCACGTGTACACGTGTACACTTGTGCATGCATGCACAAATTTGTGTCATCGGTTGCTTGCCCCATTAACGCCCCGCCACGACCAACGAACCACATCCTCGAAACTGTCGCAGTTACCGCCACCGCCACCTTATCTACTTCCACCACCCTCTCCTCTTCCCCTTTCAACTCCTTTGTACTGCTGTCAACTCTCTCTCTCTCTCTCTCTCTCTCTCTCTCTCTCTCTCTCTCTCTCTCTCTCTCTCTCTCTCTCTCTCTCTCTCTCTCTCTGTGAGAAAGTTGTGGAGCTAAAAGGGTAATGTACAGCCAAGAACATACCATTAGAGATGGCGGTACCCAACGGCTTTCCAGTAGGGGTATACTGGAAATTTGGCACCGGTACCGGTGGGGGCATATTGAACATATTTCAGGCCCAAACGACGCCAGGTTTTTTTTGGAAACTTGAATCGTTGTCAGAGGGGCAAATCAGGGTACGCTGACCATCGGAGGGGCAAAACACAAATAAACGCAAACTTCATGGGCATTTCAAAAAATCTGCCTTTATTTTTTCGCATTATCTTCGAGGATTGGTGAAAATTTGTTCATGAATGTTCTTGCACAATGACCAACGAAGTACCAAATCGCCATTGCTCCCGACGGCCAGGACCTTGTCCCATCTGAAAAGGTACAACAATGGGACTGGAACCATGCCCAAAACCTCAAATCGGCCCTTCCCAAATCTTGCGGATTTTGGGTCGCAGTGTGAGGGCAGTGTGAGGGCATACTCACACGGCGACCCCAAATCCGCAAAAGGTACAGCAATGCGACCCAAACTCTTGCCAATATTTGAAGAAAATGCAAAAACCCAAGAGCCTAGCTTAGTGGGTACACCCATTAACTGTTGAAAATACAGACCCGTGTTCCAATCCAAATGATGGAACTTCATGAGTGAAGTTGTAAAACCAACTATTTCTGGATACTCCTAATCGGTATTAGTGGAATCTACGACCAACGTGGGTGTGAGTGCGAGCGCGAGTGGGTTGTGTGTGGTGTGTGGCAGAGTGTTGGCCATAGCCATTGCTGCTACTGGATGAGGGGTAGGGGACGATGAGTGTTAGCCAGATCCCCACTGGTGGCCCCAACCCTATACCCAAAACATTAGGGGCAAGGGGCAACATGAAATCTCCCCTTCACAGTGAGAGGAAACTATGTTTGCAAGGGTCCCCTCTAAATAGCCTTAGCAGTAGGTAGTGAAAGGCAAAAAAAAATAAAAAATAAAAATAAAAATGAATTGTCTGGGGCAGTCCAGGGAGACCGGAGGAGAAACGAGTATGGGTGGGGCAAGTCCCACTAAGAAAGCTCTGCATTGATCCATTGGCGTGGAATTGGTCAACAGGTGAAGCTAGGAAGCCGCAGTTGGATCTATCGGAACTGTCAGTGGCAAAAATCTACAACCTGAGGCTGGCTAAAGATAGGAAAAGGTCTCCTACGGAGGTAGCAATCAGCAGATGGTAGACTGTCTACCCTGAAGACTTGTCAAATGCAAAGCCTCTGTTTCACAAGCTCTGGGACTCGCTGGCATCCCTCCCGAACGGCAAAAAGGTGTCAATTTTGTGGCAAATTTCTCTGATGGTGACGCCTTCTGCAGTCTGGCTCGCTAGCAGAGGGATGCAGGTTGAGCTCAAATGCTCTCGTTGTAGCTAGCCCTTTGAATCGACAAGGCACCTTTGGTGAGAATGCCCGGCCTCACGGAGACTGTGGAAATGGTGGCTAAGTCATTGGCAACATTTTGCGGATGCCGTGGTTGATTGGGATGAAAGATGGGTGCTATTTGGCTTCCTTCCGGAAGATTTAAATAGACACTGGGGGTGGGCGTACATTGCACAAGTGGTGAAAGGCCTGTTGTGCGAGATTGTGTGGAAAGATAAAAATAAGGCTCGTTTCGAAAATAGACCCTTCTCAGACGTGGAACTCAAGAAGGAGGTTAGACAGGGTCTGAGGATAGCGATCAAAGTAGATTGGAGGAAGAAAGCGAAGGCAGGGAAAGGGAGCAGAAGGCAACTGCAATGATTTTTCAACACATGGGCAAATGGTCATCAACTCGCGGAGTACACACGACAAAAGGTCTGGTTTTCTCTCCATGGCTAAGGGAACCTGAAGAAAGAGGGGCGAGACACCGTACTGTAGCATAGGAGACTAACATGCGAACCAAGGCATTCGGCGACCACAGGAGGTCGCAAAAGGCAGGGTAGGGAAGAGAGTGTCCAGGTAGTAGAAGGAACCTTGGTTCCTCTCGATCGATGAAGGCCGGGGTCAGACCGTGAGGTATAGGTCTGTGTATTAGAACTGGGAAAGATAGGCAGAGTGGTGTGTTAGGCTGAGTTAGGCTAAGTAGGATAGAGTAAGATAGACGCTGGCCCAATGAGGCTGTTCAGCGGTAGCTAAGAGGTGGGGTAGTAGAAATACTCCGATATAGAATGGACCTGGTATGTTTTGATAATGACTCTTTGGAAGTATGAGATCTTGTGGTCTCAGGTGGTTGACTATAAGCTAAACTGAATAATGCTGTCAGGATAACTCCAGGTTGAATTGTGAGGTCCCCGGCCTCGATTGATATTGTTGGAATATATGTAGAAATTGAGTTTAAAAAAAAAAGGGCATTTGCCGTCACCTCCAGGGGCATTTGCAGTCACCTCCAGGGGCATGGCCCCTCTAGCAAAGAGGTACGGATCCAAATGCTTGAATCTGGACCAGGTTATGGAGATGTGCAGGAAATCGAGATTGAACTGCTTTTCTGCATCTCTGCATAAAACACATCCAGATTCAGGAGTTCGATCTTATCCTTCTTGCTAGGGGGACCTCGTCCCAGAGGCCCCGCGGCTTCCCAGGCTATTGACAAATGGGTACTGGAATTGTACATTTGCGAATTTGGTCGATCTGTGTGACCGACCTTTGTTTTTTTTTTTGTTTTTTTTTTTGTTTTTTGTTTTTTTTTTTGTTTTTTTTTTTTTTGAGAAGAAAACCACTTGACTGCTCATGAATAAAGTTGGGGCCGGGTCCCCACAATTTCCCGGAAGAAAAGCCCCTTCCTGTCCAGGAATAGTCCAGCCTATTCTCTTCAGCCAGAATCTATTCTGTTACAGAAAACCCCAAAACAAACAAAACGACCATCCTTGAAACCTCCAAACAAGAACCTATCAAACTAACAACAAAACTACAGCAAAACCCCAGCTCACACCAAGACCTCCTATCCTCAACAAATGCCAAAAAGGACTAAAGTACCCCCACTATCCTCAAATTAGGTTCAACACACTCCTCTTATGCCCCACTCTCCTTCTCCCCAATAACCTTGAAACGTTTGCTAAAGCGCCATTCTCTCGCCCTGGAGCGACCCGAAACTTCACCTGTTTCAGAAGACTCCCTTTCCTAAGACGCTCCCTCCACCATCCTGCTTCCACCATACTGCCGTCCTACTGCGGACACAAGAAGCAACCAAGTGTTCAGGTTGTGCGAGTATGCAGGAGCCATGGGCCCAAAGTCAATTGTCCCTGCATTTTGATAGCTGCCAACTGATTCCTCTGACCCCAGGTTCTTAGAAACCACTAATACTTACTTTTTCCTGGTTTCTTGTTTTTTACTCTTCGAGCCCAATCCACCAACACTGCCAATCTAAACTGAAAACGCACTTCCATTTGCATCTAAACTGAAGACTTCTCTCCTTTGAAGACACTTACATTCCTACCCACCCATAGCACTCTGAGCAAAATAGCCCTTGCTACCTGAGCAATGTAGCCCCATCCCTTTCGGGTTTCCAGCTTTGTTGGCATACGGCCCGTCATAATCCAGTCGTCATCCCAATGCTGCCTCCACCATGACCGCAATTTATGTGCTACTGGGCATTCCAAAAGGAGGTGGCGGAGCATTTCCTCCGCCCCTCGACACTTACAGAGGACGTCCACCTTCATTTTCCTCTTCGACAGCCAGGTAGCAGTAGGGACAACCCCACGGGATATCATCCATAAAAGCCCTGCATGTTTCCTTGATGGTAACAGTTGAATTTGTTCCCACAGGGTCTGCAGATGAGCTTTCCCCATATTTGTTCTTCCGAGTCGACCAAACTTTTGAGGAAGGAGGAACCTATACTTGGTGTATAGGACTCTAATGACAGGGATTCCTGCCTAGGGCCCACGTTCCTCCATTGCCGGTCTAGCGGGTCTATACGTAATTCTTTCAGTGGTTGTTCTCCACAAAGTACCTTCGCCGGCCTACCTGCACGCCATCTAGGCAGAATTTGGACTCTAACTGATGCTCTAAAGTCTTGTGGTGGTTTCAGAGTAGTTCCTTCGTAACAGATGTACCCCTGGCCTCCCACCTGTTTCTTCTATTCCTCCACTATCACCATATCTCCTTCATCTGACACCACCCGTCCATATTTTGATTCATTCTCCTCCCTTTTTCCCAATTGGTACCACATGTGGTGCTCTAAGCCTTCCTGGACTAGGAGGTCTTTCCATTCTTCTGGGAGTGCTTATATCAGGTCCATCGCCCTTGGTCCTACCTGAGACAACCTTCCCAGTTTTCCTTTTAGCTCATCCTTTGTGATCCATCTTCCTTCCTGCTCTTCCCATAAGTCGCCCACTATCACAACTCCCCGCTCAATCCACCTTCTTCCAAAACTTTCCTTCCTTGCCGTAGTCTGGAAAGGATCCCCTGCCAGATTTAAGATCTTAGTGTTATCAAACAGGTTCTGTCTGAGGACCGCAACTTTAGACTCCACCTTGACCTCTGGTGGTCGGAGCTTTCTCCAGGCTTTAAGAATGTCGGACTAGGCTTGTGACGATGAGCCTGTACGCAAATATGAGTCCATCTGTGCACAGACCCAGACATCCTCCTTCCGCAGAAGATCCCAATCATACTGCAGGATATTTTCTGCCAGCTGTACCCATGCTCTTTCATCGGCTTAAATGACGATTTTCACCATTCATTTGACCAGCAGTGCCTGATTCTGTGTAACCGGATCTGTTATGTTTAGGCCCCCTTGTGAGAAGGGTGTAGTGACCTTCTTCCATGTCAACTTTGACAGACATCTACCTTTTTTTTTACCTGGATTCCACAACAGTCTGGCCCCCGCTTCCAAAATTTTTGACAAGGTTGGCTTTGTGGATTGTCTTATTGTGAAAACAAACCAGAGGAGAGGGAAGACCGATGTGTTCATAACCATTGCTCTGCCAAATAACGAGAGGCTGCCTGACGCACGACACCGTTCGATCCTTGCCTGGACTTTACCCAACAAAATGGCATCTTGGGTGTGTTGACAGTTAGAGAAGGACACTTGGATACCCAAGTACCGATCCGCATTACTACCCTGAACCCTTTTCATACCGTAGTCAGCCTGTAATTCGTAAGATTCTGGTACTAGTAGAAAGTAAATCGATTTATCCCAATTAACCCTGACTTCTGACAGTAAACAATATTGATCCAGAACTTCCTTTAGAGCAGTCAGGGACTCACTCGTGTTCTGACAGAATGTTAGTAGATCATCCGCAATCGCACCCACTATTATCTGAACATGGGGGCGAATGGAAAGCCCAATAATCTGCGGGTGCTTCCTTACAACATTGAGGAGAACCTCCATCCGGACTACAAAGAGCAAAGGGGCCAAGGGACAGCATTGTCGAAGAGAGCGAGTCAAACTGAACTCGTCGGACAAAACGTCATTTACGAGAACTGTTGCCGAGGACAGTGAATACATCATTGTTACCCAACGCGAAAAGTTCGGCCCAAAATTCATCAGTTCCAATGTCGGTTGCACAAATGTCCAATTTACCCTATCGTAGGCCTTTTCAAGATCCAACATCATGATGGCAACCACCCTGTCTTCCTTTCCTACAATTTTTAGTGCCTCGATTGCCATCATGATGCTGTCCATAATCGACCGACCCTTAACGAAGGCGCCCTGGTCCGTTGCCACCAAATATGGAAGATACGGTGCTAGGCGGATAGCCAAGGCCTTGACCAGGATTTTATAGCTCACGTTCAAGAGGGATGTTGGGTGGTAATTCCTTATGTTCTTAATATCTCCTTTCTTGTACAGTAAGGAAATAATACCTCTAGACATGTCGGTGGTGAGACGACCTCCTGTTAAAACTTTGTTGTATATTTGGAGGAGTAGCGGTGCTACCTGCTGCCAATTACCTCAAAGTATTCAACGGGGAGCCCGTCGTCTCCCGGACATTTTCCTTTAGCCAATATTCTCCTTGCTTCTGTTATTTCCTCCAGGGACAGGGGCCTATCCAGTAACAATATGTCCGACTGTGATAGGGCTACCGTAGTAGCCTTCCAGATCTCCCTAACTTCTCTAAGGTCTGTCGGGGATTCCCCAACTGGCCTACGAGAGGTTAGGATGTCACTGAAATATGTCTGTGCATAGCGGCAAATAGTGTCTGTTTCCTTAGCGACGTCTGCCTGTGCGAGAAAGTGATGTTCCAACTCCCTAAATGTGGTGTGGTACCTTGGCGGAAGGAGACGACGAAAGGTCTCTTTCGTTATCCTGTCCGCTTGCAACATCCCTTTCTCTCTTGCTCTTTGGGCCCAAATTTCCTGCTTGTGTACTTCTATCTCCTCCCACCTTTCCATCCATCTGTCCCGCTCGTGTTCCCAGTAAGTGTCTGAAATTGGGTGTCCCCCAAAATGACCCTCCGCCTCCTGAATCTTGAACCTGCATTCATCTTCATCCTTATGCCTTCCATAGGCCAGAATCCTAGAGAAGGCGTCCATAGCCCTAGCATCAAACCATTCATTTTCGGAGGAGAAAAGGCCCCCGGCGTTATCCCAATCTTTCCAGTGTTGTATACACCAGGTCTTGACAGACGGAATCTGCAGATTATCTGTATTCAAACGAAAGATACCTCGGCCCCTCTGGATTTCCCCGGACATCTGGAACTGAGCCACTACCGGTTTATGATCAGACAAGATCTGCGGATGCAGATCCGCAGATCTATATCTGTTAGGGTCTCCCACGCCTCAGCCGTGACTAAAAAGTAGTCAAGGCGTCTGCGAGGGGAAAGCCTGTCCGGAAACTGCTGGCTGGAGAGCCGGGTATAATCAGGCTCTAGGGGATTGAGCACTCGGTAGGGGTCTACGAATTCCTGTTGTTCAATGATTGAGAGTAGTTCTATAGTATCAGCCCGGGTATTCTTGGGTTCTGGTGACTCCAGCCCTGGGTTCAACAGGGTGTTCCAATCTCCCCCTACAATCAGGTTTTCTACCTCCGGAAACACGTGCGGCAGTGCAGAGAAAAAGGAGAGACGGTCACCATATATGGCGGGGGCATACACTGACATTACTGCCCATGTCCTGTCCTCGTATCTAAATGAAACCCAGGCCCATCTTCCCCATTTCCTCTTTTTCTTGGGATTTTGGGATTATAGGTCCCCGTGTGAGTATGCCCTGAGTATGCCCTGAGGCGTAGCGGCGGCCACTCGTTCTAGCCGCCGAATAGCTGGGCCGTCATATAGCTGGCAGCCGTTTCATATTGCCCGGCCTTCAAGCTCTGTGGGGAAATTGCCTGTGATTGACTCTGGACTCCAAATCATCAGAGGCTCTGTAGGGAAATTGCCTGTGATTGACTGTGGACTCCAAATCATCAGAGGCTCTGTAGGGAAATTGCCTGTGATTGACTCTGGACTCCAAATCATCAGAGGCTCTGTAGGGAAATTGCCTGTGATTGACTCTGGACTTCAAATCATCAGAGTCTCGAAGGGCACACAGCTGCAATGATCGCCATCGGCGATGTGACTCTTGCCGTGTGAACCGGGCGAGCGCGTCTCGGCCGATCGACGTGTTTTAGCGTTTGGCATGCCGCTTCGTCAGGACGCTCTCTCTCTGTCTTGCATGTGTGTGTGTTCGCTATACACAACTCCAGAAAAAAACCATGACTGTGCCAGACTGTTTCGTCGACTCATCAGGAGGTTGAACGTGTGCGTGTGGTATGTGTGGGTGTGTCTCTCTCTCTCCTTCCCTTGTCTCTTCGCACTTTCCGTCGTGTTACTCTCGTACGGTGATTTAATGGTAGATGCTTTCTGGTATCCGATTCCTGGCCTTGTGTGCTAGATCGCATTGCCGCTGAACCTGTGTCTAGTTAGAGGACTGCCGCTGAACCTGTGTCTCGTTAGAGGACGGCAGGTTGTACAACAACTGAGAGGTGTGGTTAATTCCGTCACATTGCGTCACATCCCGTATCGCCGGTTTGGGCGGTTGAAGCGACCTTCTGTTCCCAATCATACGGTGGAGAGTGAAACTCTGGCCTGAGAAGGAGTGCTGCCTGACGGGCTAAGCACTGCTGTCGGCTTGTGCCGGTGATTTGCGTTTCCAACTGCGCAAAGAAACGAAGTGGTATTGTCTTGGGGACACCCCCGACACGTGGGCAATGGGGGCTTGGGAATGGCCACATGTTCGGTATTCTGGGGACCCCTGACCTGCGAGGGAAGTCTGCTCTAACTGATTGGCAACTGACAAGGATTGACAGGCTGGTCTGGGGAGGAGAGATAGACGTCGTCGACGACATGTTGACAGTGCGCCACGTGTAATGGTCGGTAAGTGAACCTGATCAGACGTCCGAGAAGTAAACGCCTTTTGCGCGTCGCATACGCAGTCCACGGTCGATGGGGACGCCGATCCGACGTCGATTGTGGAAGGTACACGGGATGATCGTCGGGTTGACCATTCCAACGTAATCGTCATAGCGAGCGAGCGAGAGAGAGAGAGAGAGAGAGAGAGAGAGAGAGAGAGAGAGAGAGAGAGAGAGAGAGAGAGAGAGAGAGNAGAGAGAGAGAGAGAGAGAGAGAGAGAGAGAGAGAGAGAGAGAGAGAGAGAGAGAGAGAGAGAGGGAGAGAGAGAGAGAGAGAGAGAGAGAGAAGGGAATGAAGTGAGAAAACGTGATTGACGAGCTTGATGGGGAGGGATGGGGCCTTGCAGCCGCGGCCGGTGTTACGAGCGATCGGGTTGGGTCCATTACCATCTGCTTCGGCATCGAGGTCAGCGATTTCTCCTACAGGAGAGGAGGGAGCGGAGAGCGTCATCTCTCGAATAGGTCACCCTCCTATTAGGCCAGTGCTGAAAGCAGGTCTACTACGATCCGTTTCTACCGGGCTGGAGAAGCATGTAGCGGCCGTCACGTGGACAGGCGTAGGGTTTGTCGGGTGGGTGCGCAATGCCACTGCAGGGTTGGCGCGGGGGATCTCGACACAATGCAGAACGATCGCGGCTTCTACGCGGATTGTCCGAGGAGGGGCGATCGTGGAAAAGTGCGCCTGGTCGCCACGTGGCGGGCACATCGGGGTTGCCGTGGTTTCTACCAGCAGCAGAGCATGTGGGGCCGGGGTAAGGACGGTGGAGGTCCTCGCGCTCCCATCTAATGTCACCCTTGAACTCGTCGATAATGGACGTTCATCCGGAGAACCACTCGCAAAGAGATCCAGCCTTGACGCCATGACTCCCGCCTCTTCAGCTTCTCCGGCTTCTTCTTCCTTCGTCCCTTCTTTTTCTTCTGCAATTCTTTCCCCGACTGCGCCGCCGATCAATCGTCTGGCTGCGACGGCTTCGCCGTCCGTCTTAGGCGGCGCTTTCGTTGAGATCTCCGTCGGCGTTCGCGGGGAGGGCGCGGGTTCGATTCCTTCGGATGTCGATAGGGCGGGGGCGGGGAGACGAAGAGGGTGGTTGCTGGCGGGTAGCCGGCGAGAAGACGGTGGCAGTGGCAGTGGAACGGGGAGTGGTTGGGGTCGCGGATGGAAGGAGGAAGTCGCGGTGGACAGAAAGGACACGTGTGAAAGTGTGAACGACAAAGATGGAGGCGCAAATGGCGGCCAAGGCGGAGGAGACGAGGGTCGTCTGCGACAGAGAGTTGGCGCCACGATCCGATCGAAATTCAGCGGGAACGCCCTAGCCGGAGCGCTTGCTGGTGGTCTCGTCAGCTGTTGCCTGCATCCCATTGACACGGTCAAAACTGTGGTGCAGTCGGAGAGAGGCGCCGCCAGCTCGTCACTTTTCCCAGTCATCCGCAAAATTTTGGCCGATCGAGGCATGTCCACCCCGTTGCATCCTTGTCCCTTGCCTTTTTCTTTTTCCACAAAAATTTGGCCGATCGAGCCATGTTCCTTTCCCGCCCTCCTCGTCCTCCTCCTTATCTTCCTTCCTCCTCTTGTCGCCTCCTTGATCTGCCCCCTGGCTTGCCTATAGTTTGCTCCCCTTCCGCTTCTCCTTCGTGTTCCAGATAAGCCGCGGGGGGAGCAAGGCAAGCAAGGTGGAACAGGGGGAGGGGTAAAACGGGGGAGAGCATAACTAATGCGAAGTAAAGTAAGGGGGTTCGGAGAGGATAAAAAATGTTTGCAGACAGCACAAGAGAAGCAGAAGGCGGGCAAACTAAAGCAAGGCGGTAGAATAGTTTGCTCCTCTTCTGCTACTCTTGTGGTCTCTGCTCTTGGCCCTTCCTCATGCTCGAGCTTGTCTTCCCATTTCCTGCTTACCGCGTCTGCTCCCGGAGCGTGTATCTACCCCGTGTCTCCTCCTGCGTCTTCTGGTTTTTCCCTCGTCCATTCTCTGGATTCTCTTCCGTATTCTTGCTTTTTTTTCTCTCTCTTGTCATCCATCCCCTTGTGATGCTCATGCTCCAGCGTGTCCTCTCTTCCTGCTTCAACCTCTGTGCTCCCTTGGTAGTACGGCATGACCCCCTCATCTTTTTCTGATTCCTTTTACTGACTGATGTTGATTGACCGATTGGTTGATTGATTGTTTGATTGTTTGATTGTTTGATGGGTTGATTGATCAATTGGTGATGGGTTGATTGATTGACTTGTTGGTTGATTCGTTGATTGACTGGCTAGATTGATTGATTGGGCGATTGAGATGGATTACTCAAATCTCTACTCAGAGATTACACTGTACATATGCTACATGAATTCCAAGAGGGCTGCTTGTTCATCATGTCGAGGTGGAGCTTACTGCATTAGCAGCCTCGTCTGTGTCGCGGCCTGAAGTTTCTGATTTAGGATTAGGAGAATGCTCTTTCTTCCCATTTCGCCTTCTCCATTTCGATAAGATCGTTTGGTCTCCTTCCTTCATTGAGTTGAGACGTGGTGCTCGAGAGGGCTTCAGGACGACTGACCCTTAGGGCTAAAATGACGGACCATGCAGTTGAAGAGCCAATGTCGTAGTACTTCTTTGCACGCATAAAGGCCAGCAAAAGAGCAAGCATCATAGAGGGTGTCACGGACATGGGGGATCCATCCCTCGTTGATTTCCTAATCTGGTGTTGATTTCCTGATCTGAAATGCTATGATAGCAATGGCAATTGTACGAGGAACTTCGCAGATCCAAAACCCCATCCCCTACTCCAGTTTAAAACAGAGAGTTTAGAACATGGATGATACATTTTCTGGATAAGATAATTAAATCCGGTACTAAACAGAGAGTTCAGAACAAGAATTCTACAATATTTTGATAATAATTACATAAAAACGGCAAGAATGCTACAGTATCTTGATAAGACAATAACAGAAAAACCACAAGAATGCTACAATATCTCGCTAAGATTATATAGACGAAACAGCAAAGGAAACTCTACAGACTCATCGCCATCAATGAAATGAACGAACAACAAGTCTCCAGGCATACATAGGCGCGGGTAAAGTTCTGGACAGAAACGGTAGACGACCTGACGACTTTTCTTTGAAGCTAATAGGGAGGAAAGGGGGGGAGGGTGTTGGGTGAGTTCCTCAGGAGCAGCGTTGTAACTCAACCTTACCGAAAAGGAGCAAGAGAGGATATCAGGACAGACGTCAAGTCTCTAAAAGAAGCAGCCAGAAACGCTTTGGAAAAGAAGAGAAAAACAGCAATCCTATTTTTGGATTTGGGAAAGGTTACGACCAGGTCAATGGAGGTTCCCTCAAGCATCAGTATGGAAATGATGGGGGTGGGCCCTAACTTCAGAAAATGGACCACAACCCTCTAGAATGCCATGCAAAGCAGGGTGTGTCCAACTCAATGGTCTACCTTCTGAAAACTACCCTACCTCCAGGTCAATCCGCCAGGGAGACCCCTTAGCGCACCCACTCTTTCTATTCGTAATAAAAGCCATTGCTTCGTTCTTAAACCACTACCACATCCTGAAGGTGGCCCTGCTTAACATGCTGACCGTTTCGTGGATGTATGGGCCTGCTTGCCCCCAGTTCAATCCAATGGTCTACCGTGCCACGGGGCTGGGAAACGTAGTGGGGGTTGAGAATAGGTCCCTCAACCCAAAGAGTTCCTGAATGTGCCACAGGAACTCATCATCGCAAAGTGTAATCATGTTGGCAGACCATATTCTTTCGTAGGCACCATAAGTGGTACAGGAACTCATTATCTGAAATTTCGAAGTGCACAGGAACTTACCATCTGAAATTTCAACAGCATGGTACACGAGTCTTTCCAAGACACCCTAAGTGGAGTGGACAAAAACTCAAGCATAAGTACTTCCCTGGGAATCAAACTTGGCTTGGTTGTCAATATATAAGAAATACCGAGACTGTTGGTTACTGCAAGGAAAATGACCGAGCGAGGATGATAGAAATCCAAATTGCACCATCACATTGAAAAGCAGATAGTTGTGCGCACCAAGTACACAGTACTACACACCAAAGAAGAGCAAAGCAATGAACTCAGTTGTAAATGTCAGCCCCTTGTCTTGCCACCATCAACAAAAGTATCCATGTTGCTTCCCTACTGGCGCCTCGCACCAAACCACAGACTCACTCAGGACACCTATCCTAGCCTACTCTATGATGATGCAACCAGAAGAGCTTCAGCAGCAGGACTGATGTACATGAAGATGTGGCCCGTGCAGACCTCCACCACACACCAGGTACGTCCTCCTCTCTACCACGCTCAACCCGCCTGTCCCCGCAGAGGCTACCACCATGCCCAGGGACCACCATACAACCACACCGGCTTCCTGTGGGAGCAGCCCGGCTATGGCTGCCTCACACATGGGCTGCGAGCAGCAACCCAGCGCCCTGCACCCATGTGCGCTTCCACCAGCCAGCGACCAGCGCCCTGTGAGCGTGCAACCTGGCAGCGCTCATGTGAAGCCTCCATCCAGGGAATGCCCTGGACTGGAGGCTAGCACTTTCTTTTGTAGAAAGTGCCTGCCCTTGGAGGCTGCCAGGCTGCATCGGTGGTCCTAGTAGGTTCACGTCCAGCCCCAGTATCTGCGCCCAGGCTGAGTTGCAGATAGCGTCCTGGGGCCGAATTGTTTGCAGCTGCCCAGCTGAGTGACGTGGCTCTTGTCACTTGCCCAGCTGAGTGACGTGGCACTTGTCACTTGCAGCGACCTCATTGGCCGAGAGGATGCATGCCACAATGCAGCAACCGCGAGGCCCTGGAGCCCGAGATGCCCTGGTCACATGACCACGGCCTGCCTGTTGTTAACTACCCGCCGCTGCTTCTCCAACTGTCTGGCATGGGGCAAGCTCTCAAATGTCGAGTACTGGGCCCCCCGGCCAGGTAGCCCTTAGGCTACGGCCTGGTTCTGCGGAGGCCCTGATGCCTTGCACTCCCTCCTCCATAGCTTCGGTAGTCCACTGAGATGCTGCTACTGAACCCTTTGCTTTCCCTTTCAATAGTGTTTCTCATGGAAGGACACAACCTGTGGTGCTGTCTTGCGCAGTTCTTCCCTTGTGAACCAGCGGTCTTCTTTAGATCAGTGTGGTGCCTGAATCTGACCAGGTACTCTCCTTTAGGTTTTGGCGGTCTTCCACGGCCGGCAGGCTTTGGAACAGGCACGTCTCGGTGCTCCACAATCTCGTTGATGTCCACGGGGCCATCCATGGTTGTGGGCAGCATAGACTGTCGCGAGGGAAACTGGTCTGTCTCAGTGCCCTCATGAAGTTGCCAACATCAATGTCATGTCCATGTCTCGATCATATGCACAATTCAAGAGTAACGTCTCATCAGAGAAGAGCATGAGAGGAGAGAAAGAGGAGAGAAAAGACAGAGAAGAGGAGAAAGAGAGTCTGTTGCATACTAGTGAAAGTG
This sequence comes from Chara braunii, assembly GCA_003427395.1. Taxonomy (NCBI): domain Eukaryota; kingdom Viridiplantae; phylum Streptophyta; class Charophyceae; order Charales; family Characeae; genus Chara; species Chara braunii. The sequence continues at coordinate 957,905 of BFEA01000374.1, forward strand.
AACCCAAGCATGACGCAGAACCCAATACAATGCAGTGGAAGACGGATAAATATGGATCTGCACTCACATCTGACTCGGACTATACACAGGCTCACACACGTACACTCATCGGGTGAGAGGGCCTGGCGCTCCAAACATGGAAGATGGTGCCAGAGCCTGTACACAACACGCACGGACGAATGTAGGGGGGAGAGAGATGAAGGGAGGAGGAGGAGATGGCGCCAACACAAAGTCACCGAATAGTAATCCCGAAATGTCAAAGCTACAGAATCTCGAAATGTCGAAGTTACAGAATCTCGAAATGTTGAAGTTACAGAATCTCGAAATGGCGCTGGTGTCAGATCTCCCAAAAGGTCCTCTCAACGTCCTACTCTGGAATGGCCTGAGTCCTGGTGTCACCAATATCCCACCATCGATCTCTGTCCCATAGTAACCGAGAAGGTAGAAGGTTTAGAAGAAGAGGGTGATGAAGAAGAAGAAGAAGAAGAAGAAGAAGAAGAACCGAGAGGGGCAGAGGAGGTGGAGATGGAGAGGTGGGACGGAGGAAGATCCTCCTGCCTGGATCCAGTGCCCGGGCACCAACCTGCAGATGCAAGGTGCCCTGTTGGAGCTGCTGAAGACTTGCCCTCGCCGTTGGAGCTATGGCGCTCACAGGTAGGTAGCAGGTATCTACTCTCTCTCTCTCTCTCTCTCTCACCTCTGCAGCTAGCGCTACACCTAGCGCTCTGCCTGGAGCTGCGCTAAACCAAAAATTGCGCAGCGCTCTGCCTAGTGCTCTGCCTGGAGCTGCTGCTCCTGAATGCCGCGCCTCCCAAGTCTGTCCCGAACAGACCGCTGGCCGGTACTAAGTACTAGTGGTGGCCTGTTCGGCCTGGCTGCTGAGGAAGCCCAGTCATGATCTGAATCGTTAAAACCGATTTGTGGTTCAGATCGGACCCGCGGGGAAGTGGCAGCCCCAAACTTCGGCCGCCAGGCTCAAACAAAACACATTTGAGCCGGTTTCCCGCTCAAGGCCTGCAGTAGCAGACCCGGGTCTAGAACTGGTTGCTGGGGCCTACCGTCGGCCTTTCCGAAGGTCGGGCCTCCCAGGCCGGTCTGGTCCAGCATGGCCATGGTCTAGGATAACCCCCTAGACCTAGCCGCTGGGTCTAACAGGGCCCGTGTGGAATCCAGTATGTAACACACTTCCCCCCTTGAAAGACCGAGCGACCTGCAAGGGTGAAGTTGTCTGTCCGAAACCTGGGTGGGTCGGGAGGGACGAACTTTGTCCTTGGCAAGTCGCTGTAGTTCGTACTCAGAGAAGATGAGTGGTGCAGATGCTTGTAAATCTGCTCATGAGATCCAGCGAGTGTCGTCGACATATCATTGCTTGAATGTGACTTGGTACTGCATTGGTTTGTTGCCATGTTTGCGGTGTGTGATGACACGGTCAACTTCCTGATGTTCGTCCATGGAGGGCGGATCCTGTGATCGTCTGCCTTAAAACTCGGCAGCCGAAGGTGGTGTGTGAACCGCTGACTTCGATGCACGAAAGACCGGGTGCACGGTGAGGTGTGGTGGGATGTTGATCGCAAAGGAAGGGCCCGTAGGGTCATCGCCGGCTGCAGAAATTACCTTCCATGGTCCGAACCATTTGGGGAGGAGTTTGCGAGAGACATCCTGCTCAAGCGCGAAATCCTCAGTGAGGACCCAGACAAGGTCACGGTTGAGTCCCTCGAAGGGTCTGCGTGGTCTAAAGGACTTATACAGTTCGTTGGGAGTGCGACAAGTTGCCAGGTGCACACTGTTGTTGTACGCATTGGCTACCTTTGGGAGCATCTCGTCCCCATTAACTTGATCAGGTCTAATGTACATTCTAAGAACTTGTTGTGGGATCTTGTTCATTTGCTTAATCTGATTGTTTTGTCTCTTGATAACCGCCAGATGACATGAGCAACTTAGAGCCATATACCTTCATAAATTCCCCAGTTCTTACTAGTGAACTTGGTATCCCTGTCGCTAACTATAGATGTCGGTTGACGATGTTCACTGACCTGATGATCAGTACAAAACGGCGTTTAGGTCCTTTAGGACTAGATATGAACATTATGAGTTCATAGTGATGCCCTTTGGGCTAACCAACGCACCGGCTACGCTCCAGTTCTGTATGAACGATTTGTTTAGGCCGTGGTTGGATCGATTTGTAGTTATATACTTAGATGATATTTTGATTTTTAGCAAGACCCTCTAGGAGCATGGGCCTCAGAGGCAGATCTTGGAAAAGTTGTGCGAAGCAAATTTCAAGATCAATTCGAAGAAGTGCAAGTGGGCGAAGACAAAGATTTTGTACTTGGGCCACATGTTAGATGGTGATGGCATAAAGCCTGAGGACAGCAAGATGGCAACGATTAGAGATTGGCCTCCCCGCATACCCTCACAGAATTGAGGTTGTTCCTAGGATTGGCAAATTATTATAGGAAGTTCGTGAGGAACTTCTCCGCAATCGCTGCTCTGTGAACCTTTATCTGATTGGCGTGAAGTCTATCTTGGTGAAGTACTTGCAATCCTGCACCCGGTCTAGCAGATCGTCTATACGGGGCAGTGGTTCTACATTCTTCACAGTAACGGCGTTGAGACCCCTATAGTCAATGCACATTCTAAGTTCTCCCTCTTTCTTGGGGACGAAGAGAATAGGTGCTCCAAATGGAGACGAATTGGGCCTAATCCATCCCTTTTCGAGGAACTCATCTAACTGTTTGCACAACTCCTCCTTAGGAGACATCCCATACATTGCTCGTTTGGGAGTCTTACTGCCAGGCTCTATCTCAATGCAGTGTTGGATAGGACACGAAACCACTCCTGAAGGAGACTTGGACAAATCTGCATATTCTTCCAACAATTTGACAATAAGTGGGTTGGTAGGTTCCTCTTTCTTAGGCTCAGTGAGAGGCCTAACATGGGCTACAAAAACCTGCTTTTCTAATTGCTCCTTTTTCGCTAGACGCGCGAACGTGAGAGCACGGAGACAACAATGTGCTAGGGGGTTATCTACTCCTGACACATGAAACAGACGAGCCGTCTTGACGTCGCCTGAAGGACGAGGAAGCTTACACTCGTGCTCTCTTAAGTGCAGTGTGACTCCTGCTGCCTCTCTCCAATCCATACCTAGGACCATATCGAATGGGAGATTGTCCTCTAGGAGGAGAGTCGGGGAATGGAAAACTCTCTCTATCGCCCCATCTTTCTCTAGGCGAAAGTACGCCTGGACTCCCTCGACGTAATCCTCGATTCGCATAGTGCGATTATCTGCTAGGATGTTGACTATGGGATCTTCTAACTTATGGACGTCAGATTTAACTCCAGCTTCTGCAACGCTTTTCTGCTTATATAACTACGTGTGGCCTTACTGTTTATTAGGGGCCCTACTCTGCCTCTAAAAACTTCTACATCTACTAGCAGTAACTGCCCTTTTCCATCCTTCTTCATCTTGGCCCAGGTTGGCATCCTTTCCTTTAACTCTTCTGCCGGTCCTGTGTGGGAAGCGCCTAGAGAGAACACAAGCAGTCTCTGGATAGCTAACTAGGCGCTGGCCAGCAACCTCTGCCATAGGCACATGTGGTTTGGGAGTTTCTTTGTGGCGTGCGCACTCTTCTCCACGTGGTCTAGGGGTAAGGGCAGTTGCGACCCCTACTGGCGCATCAATATTTGACGATATGCCCCGGGTCACCGAAGTAGATGCGTCGATCCTCATCTATCCTCCTTTGCCAAACAGTTTGTTCTAAACCCAGCGATTCCCAGGGTCTGGCTTGAGGCAGACCAGGGTTCCATTCACCCCTTTGTAAGGTGATCGATTGCCACAAGACCGGTTTTGCAGAAGACCTTGACCCCTTCCTCTCTTTTGGCGGTTACCTCTACCACCAACCCGCTGGTCGCCCTGTCCTTGACCACCAGAGGCCCAACCTCTTTGGCCCTGGCCCCTTCCTCTACCTTGCGACCTCCCACTAGCCGCGACAACAACATAAGTACTCTTTTGGCTCACGCCACTATCCTCCTCTTTGAGGCCCCACTTGATCTGGCTATAGGGGACCTCTTCCATACCACCTTCGTCTAGTGTAAGGATCAGGTGATTCTTGGCCCTGACTTGACCTGAGATGGTACGGCCCTTCCACTTTTGTCCTTTGTCCAAGTCCTTATGCCAGAAAGTGGATGCTGGCATGGACCGAGCTTCAAAATGCCACTACATCCCTACTTAATGTATCGTAGGTCATGTTAGGCTGTTTGCTTCTCTCATAGAAGTGCTCGTGCAAACTTTCGGGCATGGCACGAAAGAACAACTGAACTAATTGGGCCTCAATAACCCCATGGTCAGGGATAGCAACTAATTCATCCATAATGCCCTTGAGTGCCCTGACACTCTTCCATTGACGTGAATGGACTGTTTGCAGTTTGTCAGAAGCCTTAAGGCCTCTAGTGACATCTACAAATCGATGGCGGAGGGCTTTGGCGAATTCACTCAATGTGTAATGGCGGAGTAAGCGACCATATCGTTACCACATTTGGCGGCGCGGGCTAACGACCTACCGAAGCTGAATGCCTCATCTCTGAGGGCGTGAAAGGTCACGAGGACTTGTTCCTCGGGGATGATATTCTGGAGGTGTACATAGGAGTTTATGTTTGCCTCCCAGTTATCGAAGTTCTCCTCCTTCTTCCTACTGTATGGATCAGGGAATTTCACCTTTACGCCTTCCCTGCGTGGGCGTGCTTCCTCCTCTGGGACCGCTATCTTGGCGGCTTCTATGGCGCCTGTGAAGAACTTCTCTATGTTGTCTAATTGCGCCTGTACTTCTGTGCCCACACGCATCATCATGTCATGTGCGAAGTCTCTTAATCCCATGTGTATGGACTGTAGAGCAATATCATGGCCCCTCAGGTAGCGCATCTGCTCTTGCTGTGCCCTCAACATCACTTCCACATTCTTGCCTATGATTTCCACTTTGTTTTGGAGATCTATTTGCATTGCCAGTTGCCCATGTTGCTCCCCTGCTGTTGCTAACTCCTCTATTTCAGACCCCGTCTCCAATCGCTGCCTCCTTTCCCTTGTGAGGCACAACTTCCATTCTATCTTCTTTTCATCCTCCAACGCCTGATGCTGTTAGGGGTCTTTCTGCTTGTATCTCCTTAATTACCGCCTCCCTCTCTTCCTGGGGAACATACAACATAACTTCTTCTTCCCCGAACGACAGATTAGCTACCCACTCCGTCACCATCTTCTCCAATCTCTTATCTGTTTCCTTCGTGCCACTTGACTTCCCTTTTTCCCCTCTCCTCACATTTCGCTCCAAGGGAGGGTCAACTTCTTCCTCTTCTTCTTCTTCTTCTTCACCCCTAGGCTATGGCTTCTTCTCTTTTGCTTGTCTCTCCTTCCTCCCGCTTTCTCTTCCTTGTCTCCTTCGTCTTCTTCAACCCCGTGTCCGAGCTCGGCGGCTATGGACGCCACTTTCTTCCTCGAGCGGCAACAACTTATATTGTATCGCTTCTCTCTCTCTCTCTCTCTCTCTCTCTCTCTCTCTCTTCTTCTTCCTTCGGCGTCGTTTCTTCTTGCAGGTCCGATGGTCTTCTACATCATAGCGGCCTTCTTCGTTCGCAGCGGCTTCAAATATTCTCTTCCTCAAGGAGCAAAGGTCCTTCTTCAGTTGTGCGGCGGGCTCCTCCTTCGACCGGTGCAGCAGCGGCGCACAACAACCTTCTCTCAACAGCGGTGCAAATAGTAACGAATAGCGCCAATCGATTGGCGCGCGTACTTCACAGCGGCAGCAGGCACATTCGCAGGAACGGGCAGCGCTCGACAGTAGATACGCGTGTGGGAACGGGCAGTGGTGCACGTATCAGCAAAGCACGCGCAAAGTGTCGACCGTGGGAAAGCTTGGCGCAATAGGACAACGGTCGACAGGCGGCTGCGCGACGCTGAGGGGAAGGGTGCGCGACCTGGGAGCGGGCGAACGCGCAGCAAGCAGCGAGGCGCGGGCGGTGCTGACATGGCGCCTCTAATGGCGCCTCCCTCTCTCCTTGTCGGACGGCGCTGACGTGGCGCCTACCTCCTCCTACCGACGTGGCGCCTGGCGCTTCTCGCGATCTCCTCAGCTGCAACGATGGCGATCATGATGACGACGGTGGCAGTCACTGCAACGATGACGACGATGATCGCCGCAACGGCGGGACAATGAGAATCAGCTTCGATGCCAATGCAATCAGACTCGACGATTCCGATTTTCAGCATGCGTACAAGCAGATGACGATCAAGCTGGCGACTAGCGCCCACACAAATGTTATGATTCTGGTTGTTTGTTGTCTGAAGACCAACAGTCACTCACATAGACTTCCAAGTATGCCCATACATACACAGAAGGAAGGGGAGAGGATAGGAGTATCACACCGCACAGGGAGAGATAAACACAGCGGAAGACTTGACCATGCGATATGACAGGGTACACTGAAAGTGCAAGTCACTCCACTCAATCCTCATAACCAGTCATAGAGAAAAGCCGAGCAGATCACATCCAAGAGACAATGAAACGATCATAGTCCAAACACAGTATCACACTGATTATTAAACTCAGAGTCTCGAATTGTCAGGATAACTTCAGTACTGCAGTGCGCTACTTAGAAATGAGCAGCGCTTCACTCCCCAACCCTTAATATCACCCGTAACACCCCCTGAGTCCCGGAAACATCAAGCGCCACCCAAATACAGCCTCCTGAGGGAAGCGCCACCTTGAAACAGGCCTCTGAGGCCAAGCGCCCCTCAGAGGATGAAGAAAAAGACTAGCGCCACAGTATCTGATGATGACGAAATGTCGGAAGACTTCCCGGGTGGAAGTCTGCAGCAGCGCCACCAAACCCTGACAAGATGACCTCTTAGGAGGAAAGTTGTTATGGCTGCAGCGCCAACACCTTGGAACCCCACTCCGGAGGAGGGTCCAACAGGGCACCAATCTCTCTCGCCTCCAGCAGACCTCGATAACCCAGACCTCTGTCATCCCCTGCGTGCTGGCAGAGTACAGCGCAGGTCCCAGCTATGGCCGGCGCTCCAAAGGTTTGGCTATGCCTGTCTCCTTCCACGCTGAGCCGTCACCACTTCCGGTTCACGGGTAGCACAACAACGATGTACTCGGTACCAACTGCCAAAAGCCTTGAACCGATGTGCCCATCCTATTATAGACTACAACTAGCCTAGACTCGACCAAGACCGGACTGACCGACCGATCGGTACCGTATCTGTTTCGGCCTCTCGGCCTCTACCGGACCTGGCTATAGGCTATAGGACCATCTATCAGCATAGGCCCTTAGGGCCTGTCTGTCCTAGGGGTAGCCCGGGCCTGCGCAGTTAGGGTAGGTGTAGGGAACCCTGTTAGTACCGGGCCTGTATTTCTCGAATTTGCAGATATGTCCCTTACGAATTTCCCTCACAGGTAGGTCTTTCAGTTAGCCCTCAGCCAAACAAAATTACGAATCTATCCTACCTATAGTACAGCCTCGACAGAGAGAGGCAACAGGCGACCAGAAAACAGCAAGTCATTGCAGACCTACCCTCCCCCAGAGTGAGGACCTCTGAGCTAGGGGTGTAGGCGTGCAAAGCGCCGAATTGATACCCCCTTTTGTGCTGCCTCATATTTGAGGATTACAGACTTGGCCGTCTTCAAAAGTTCCTTGCGAGTAAACCACCGGTCCTTAGTATGTGGCTGGTACAAAAACTTCACAAGGTACTCCTTATCTGGACCTGTACCTGACTCATCCTCCACAGTTTCGACCTCATACCCTTTGCCAGGGATAGGGGGACCGAACTGAGGAGGCTTGTCTGGGAATGCATCAGCTGGAGTAAATGGCAGCAGCTTAGATGCATGAAAGACAGGGTAGGTTTGTAGATGTAGAGGGACATCCACTGCGTAGGATGGTCCAAATGGATCAGCTCCTATGTATCGTGGCAGCAACTTGGGCGAAATATCCTCCTCCCGCGACAACTCAGAATTGAGTAGCCACACCCAGTCACTTGTGCGAATAGTAGAAGGATGTCTGTGCTTAGTAGCCTGTTGAATCATAGCCTTTCGGGCTTTCAAGAGGTTAGCACGGACACGCTCTATGTCTACACGGTAACGCCTGGTGAACTCTGCAGTTCGAGGTGTCAGCGTAGGGGTAGCCTTGTCGATGATGTCATTGAGAGGCTGCCGTGAGTCACGACCCCTGTGCAACCGGTAGGGTGTGAAATCAGTAGAGGAGTGTACATACGTGTTATACACAAGCTGTGCACGACTCAAATGGAGATCCCAGTCCTGCTGATCTGGACTGCTCACATGATGCAGCAATTGGAATAGAATCTGGTTCATCACTTCAGCCTATCCATTGGCTTAGGATCTATGTTGCACGCTGGCCGCGGCCGACGGCCTAGGCCGGGACCCCCCCGGCCGCGGCCGGCCCGGCCGAGTTTTTTCGGCCTCGGTGTCGACCGATCTGGGGGGCCGTTTTCGAAGCTGGGAGTGGGTTTGGGGTGGGGGTAACCCCCTCAAAGTGACAGGGCGTAAAAAAAAACAAAACGGGGGGGTCGTGCACAAGACCCCGGAAGGGTGGCCCGCGAAAAATCCAGCGGCCCCAGTGTGCAGGTTCGTCGATGCGGGGTCGCAGGGAGGAGGGTCTGGAACAGTGGAAAAAAAAAATAAAAAAAATTGACCCCTACGGGGGCGGCCCAAGTGGTTAAGGCGGGCCGTGCGGCCAGACCGGGTCGAAGCTAGACGGGGCTGCAGATGGCAGACCCCAGGTTGGGCCTGGTTGGGGCGGGCCTGACGCACTGAAAGGTAGGCGTCGGTTTCATTAATGAGGGCGATGACAGTTCGTGGCTTATTTGAAAACAACACATTCATGGCAAATTTGGCAATCATAAGTCGGACCCTGTATGGCATACCAATGGCAAAACACATTGAAAATGAATCACAGTGCGGCGAACCACAGGTTTCAAACAATGATAACAGGCAAGTGTGTCATAGTGTGTGTTCACTCAGGAGACTGATGGACATTCATTAGCACATCATTTATGTAAGAAGACATTCATTAGCACATCATCTCTATGTCGCATCTGAAATTAACTGCACCTTCATAATGGAGGCATCCATGACATGCACRTGCGTGGCATCGGAGAAGCACATAATTTGCAACAATCACGACAACAGAGCAGAAAACAATCACCAGACAACAGCGACTCAGATGCAAGACCAATGTTGGCGGAGGAACAAGAACAATAGCAAATATATGACAAAGCATTGCAATGGAAATGCGTATGTACAAGGCTGAAGCCAAAAACTGGACCCGTAGTCTCTACTATACAACCGAGTAGCAAAAAAAACTGGACCCATTGTCTCTGCTACACAACAGAGTAGCAAAAAAAAATTGGACCCGTCGATGGGCGTCGTCTCTACTGTACAACTGAGTAGGAAAAAAAAAATGAAAACCCTAATGTCCACATCGTTTCTAATGAAAACCGAGTACGAAAAAAAAATAAATGAAAACCCTAATGTACAACCGAGTAGGAAAACAAAACTGGACCCGTCAACGGGCGTCGTCTCTACTGTACAACCGAGTAGCAAAAAACACCACGGACGTCGTCATCTCCCACCAGAGCGCGCGTGGCCTCTCCCGGCGGACGTGCGGCCATGCGATCCTCCCCGGCGCCCTCCTCTCCCTCCGGCACCTGTGCCCCGTGCCCCGCTGACATATGCAGCATGTGCCGCAGCGGCCGCCGCGGCCACCTGTGCCCTGTGTCTGCATGCCGCAGTCTCGATCGGCTCAGACTCAGTGTCTGTGTCTGCGTCCTCGTCCTCCTCCGCCTGTAGCAATCCCCCTCTCTCTCTCCCTCTGAATCGCGTCCAATGCTGCCTGGCCAGCGGCGACCCCTGCAGCGAGTTGAGCCTCAACCTCTGAGAGGCCATGCTGTCGTCTCGTCCCGGGACGCATGAACAACCCCTCCTCGCCCGATGTGAACTGCTCTTCCCGCAGCCTGTCCGTGGATGTCCCTGGGGCCTTGAGGACCAATGTCCTCCTCGTCTCCGTTCGTGACAAACCAAGCATGAGGCCTGCCATCTGCAGGCTCGGACGTTCGGACCCGCCCTCTGCAGCCTGCGCCTGAACAGGTGCACGTCCCGTGAAGACGCCCCTCCTGGCGCCCGCAACCGGTCCCTGACCCGACGAACAGCTGACCATCCGCCACCCACACCTCCTCGGATTGGCGGCGGGGAACCGCCACTGTGCGCAACTGCGGGTGCCACCGTCCGGTCCCCGGTGTCGACCCTGCCCTCCGGAGTCCGTGTGGGCGGTGGAGGCATCGATCCTGCACTATCTCTGCCGCCGTCGCTGCGTCTGCCGGACCCCACCTGACCCGCACCGGACTCCCTCCCTCTAACGCTGCTGAGCGACGAACCCGACCAGTGAGGGCTCTGCACTGTGAACGGCGGCGGTGAATATACCCTCCCAGGGGCCCGCTGCTTGCCGCTCTTGCGGCTCAGGTGTGCGAAAGGGTCATCCGTCAACGCATGCGCCAAAGCGTCGGCGTCGAAGAAAGTGTGCGCTGTGCCGTCAGGGCGCATGGGAGGCACTGTGGGGTCCCTCAACCCAAGGCGAGCCTATACGGATCGTCCTCCGGACCGTGGTCATCGTCATCGTTGCCGTCCGGTCCATCGTCTCCACCGACACCCGCGGTATCCCCATCTCCACCGGGTCCACCCTCTCCTCTGCCGCACACTGCGGCACCCTGTCCCTCATCACCCGCGGTCTCGCTGTTGCCATGGCCCCCACTAGGGGACCCACCGTCCATGACAACATCCTGCCCCTCAGGGACACCCGCGGCGGCATCCTGCCCCTCATAATCGAACTCCCCCTGAACCGCCTCCTCAGGGATACCCGAGTTGTCGACGTCACGGCTCCCCTCCCCTCCTGTCTCCAAGTCCCTCTGCCGACGCTGCTCGTCGAGATACGCGAACCGACCCTCCCACTGTGGCAAACTCCTCAGCCGCTCCTCCTCCTCACAGACCAAACGGGCATCCCTCTCCTCCTCAGTCTCGACAGGGCCCCGCTCAACGTCCGCGTCTGTGTGCACATCTTGCGGTGAGGCACGTCGACGTCCCTCGACACTCAAATCTGCCAAGCTCCCACCAAGCCCTATGTCCTCGAAGTCCTGTGTGTGGAGCACCGACGGCGAGCGGGGGCGGATACCGGCGTCGGAAGGAGTCCTCTCTCCCCCACGATCCTCGCCGTCATGTGTCCGGTCTCTGCCTGCTGCCGACGCCAACCTCTCCGAACGCCTGAGTGGCTCCCCCTCAGGCTGTGCAGAGATCGGATGATGGGAGGGAGAGAAGCGACGATCGCGAAGGGCCACCTCCTCATCCTCGGCCTCCCCCTCCTCCTCGCTGTCGCTCCTAACCTCCCAACGCCTGCCTGTCTGCCGAAGACCTCCCCGTGGTTGCTGCTCCCCCGAGTCGTCCACGCGAACCTCCGCATGCGAACGTCCTCCATGACCACCGCCGACTCTGCTGCTGCTACTCGTCGGCGCGGTCGATGACACAGCACCAGTGATAACTGATGTGAATGAATCTGTGCTGTCACGACCCCCACTGTAAGTGAAGTGCACTCGCTCAGCCGTCGGGTCGCGACTCAGCGGCGTGTCATCATCGTCAGTCCAGTCGTCGTCGATGTCGTCGTCTGCCGCAGCAACGTCCACATCATCCCCACCCTTCGGCCACGGTCGCAGCTCAGTCGCTCTGCTTCCGAACATGTCCCGAACCGAACGGGCTCTGGACGGTCGGTTGTCACGGAAAGCGACAATCTGCCGCTGGATCTCCTGCTCGGGAACATTGCCATCAGGTCGCGCTCCCCACACCTCGGGCTACACATCTCCCTCCTCCTCCTCCTCCTCTGCCGTCGTTCCCCCCCGACCGCTCCCCATAACCCATGGCAACACGTAGCCACCACCCTGTCGTGCGCACGAGGCCAGTTTGAGATTGGTGGCAATCTCAACTAGCTGTGCAAGCTTGGCGAACCCAAGCTTGCAGCGCCTCGCCGTGCTGACGCGCTCGTGCTCCGCCCAGTTTCTCTCCGCTGGAGAGGCAGACGTCCACAAGTGCATGACACAGATGGCGATGGTGCGCAACTCCGGGTGGGCACGTCCATGCTCGAACCACCACACTGCACATCGCTCGGTCTCACTGTCCCCCGTGCAATCTGCCGCGTCGGCATCAGAGAGCTCACGATCTCCCCAATCCCCTCGCCTCGAGTGGAACGCCCTCATTTGGTCCCTCACGGTCCTGTACAGTCTGCCGACCGAATCGCCGTCGGTCTGCGCTAGGAGAAATCTGTCGCACTCCTCGACCACAAGGCGGTTGTCGGCGGTCGTCTGTAGCGAATGGTAATACGTGAGGGACCGTCGGCGAGGGTTGAGGAGGTGGGCCGCGGCATGTGCGGGCTCTAGCATGTGGAGGTTGCGGATGGCAACTTCAGGCACCCACGGCTCGATCATGTCCGTCGGCACATCGACCCTCCTCATCAACTGCAGCAGATGCTGACTCCACTCGCAAACGACGGACATCATCATCCCACCTCTATCCATCCTGCGCAACAGCTGGTGAACGGGCGACATGACTAGGATGGCGTAATGGACACGCTGCCAAAACTCCCCGTCTCGGATCTACTGCTGCACCCACTGCGCCTGAGATACGTTGGCGCGATCCCATGGGATGCGTGCCCAAGCATCCCCGTGCAACATGCTCTCCAACGCGTCTCGTCGGCCTTTGAGACACGTCAGCATCAGGAAAACCGATGCAAACCGTGTCTCAACGGGCTCGACGAGCTGAACGCGAGGGCTCACCTTCCTAAACAGGGCGTGAGCAGCCACGCTCGAGCGAGGATGACGGTCTCCTTGACCCACACCACTCGCGTCCCGATATCTGACAACATCAAGTTGCAGACATGGGTGGAGCAGGGGAGTCAAGTGACCCTCCTGATGTCAGGCTCGGGGTCTGTGGCGAACCTGCGCGGTGCCGCCGTATAGTTCCTGGCGGTTTGTGCAGAAGATGATCACGTCCTTTACACGATGTCCGATGTGTCTCCGACCGACCCATCACATGCGACGGTGGCGTACAGCAGGGCGCCATTGGCGCCCCCGGCCAGGAAGTTCACGAGCGGCTTGCCGCTGCGCGACTTCTCCCGTCGGAAAGGATAGTGGCACCGCTGTGTCGGAAAGCGGCGCGCACCTTGCTCACCATCGTCGCCACCTTCGCCCTCTGCGAAGGGATACCGGCCCCCGCTGTAACCTTGAAGGAGGGAAACCGAAACTGGATAGAGCGAGGCACTCTCTCTGCTGCCTGCCGCACCCTCTGGAACTCCGGACCACGGAAGGCGTTGAATGGCAACTTCTTCACGTAGATCCACTGAAGCCACGCGTCATGGAACTCGGCCAACTTCTCCCTGGCGTACATCTCGACAATCGTGGTCTGCCGCGCCCTCTTCTCCCTGCCCGTGTCTGGCACCTCGACGCCATCCTGCCCTACTATCCTCTTCTCCCTCCGCGCGCGCTCCACCTCACCTCGCGGCGCCCTAGTAGCAGGACCCGCTCCACCGACGCCTCTCGACGTCATCACCACCTCCTCCCCTGGCAGGTTAGGCTCTCCGACTGCCTCGTCTGCCTCGTCTGCCTCGTCTGCAACCGCCCCCTCCCTGGCCCCACCCTCGCGGCCCTCCTCATCGAGGGCGTCCTGCATGTCGTCCCTCTCCAAGTCGTCCATCCGCTGGCTCTGGCCACCCGCGGGCGCTCTCGTGTCCCGTATGCCCTCGTCTGCCATCCACCTCTGCACCCGCTGAGCAGTGGACGACACAAATGTGTAGTCCATGCCGTCCCAGAGTTCCGCGAGAACTCTCATCCCCCCAGCCTTGCAGAACTTTGACTGCGTAAAATGACGCGCGGCCTTCGACGACCCCCCCTGAAACAGGTGGCCGCATAAGTTGCAACGCAACTTTCGGTCCGCGTGCATCTTCGACTGGTCCCCGACGTATTGGCCCGCGGTGACGTAGTTCCAAACAATGTTCCCTCGCCTCAACTTCGACATCTCCTTCTCGAACAGTGGGTCGAATTGGGCACCCCCGGACCCCCCCGCACCGCTGCTCCCTGCACCCCCCGTCATCGCCCCCCCACCAGGATCCAACAAGTCGTGACCTCGATATTCGATGTCGGCTGACGGTGCCGCACCGTTGATGCAGCGTCTCCTCGATGTCGCTGCGCCCTGACGCCCCCGCCGCTTCTGCCGCTGTATCCCCTCGGTGTTGCGCCAGGCCACGGTCCACCGGCACCTCGGCCGGCCGCCTGCAACCGGTCCCCCGAGGCGGGCAGCTCAGCCCGGCCGCCGTCGACCGTGATCGGCCACGTTCGGCCGTATTCGGCCGTGTTCGGCCGCGGCCGGGCACTAAAAAGGCCGCGCGCTTGAAAAAGACGCACGCGGCGATGGCGACGGCCGTGCGGCGGCTGCAGGGCAGCGCGGGGCCGCTATCCCGCGTGCTCGCGTGACACGCGCCGCTGCAGGGTGCGCAGGAAGAAGAAGAAGAAGAAGAAGAAGATCTCTCTCTCTCTCTCTTTCTCTCTCTCTTATGAGTCTCTCTCTCTCTCTCTCTCTCTCTAGAGTCTCTCTCTCTCTCTCTCTCTCAAGAGTCTCTCTCTCTCTCTCTCTCGTTCTCAAGGGTCTCTCTCTCTCTCTCTCTAGAGTCTCTTTCTCTCTCTCTCTCTCTAGAGTCTCTCTCTCTCTCTCTC
>BFEA01000374.1:975812-1003974 GCA_003427395.1 Chara braunii
AGGTACTCATATGTGCCATACCTGGTTCTGAAGGTTGACTTGTGGACATCGCTTTCAGCCATCTCAATCTGGTGATAGCCAGATTTGAGGTCGATCTTGCTAAAAATGGTACAGTTCTGCACCATATGCAACAAATCATCAATGCGAGGAAGGAGCTCTGTAGACTTCCTCGTAATTTTGTTGAGACCTCGATAGTACACGCACATCCTGAACTCACCATTCCCTTTTGGAACAAAGAGGACTGGTGCCCCAAACTCAGATGTGTTGGGCGTGACCCAACCCTTGCTGGTCAGGGTCTCTAACTGTTTCCTGAGCTCTTCCGGTTCAGCAGGTGACATCCTGTAGACTCGGCCCTTGGGAGGGACCGAATTAGGCAGGATTTTAATCCTATGTTTGGTCTGCCGATGGACAAGTCCGGTAGGTTCCTCCATAAGATATAAGAAACTGTCTACAACCTGCTGAATCTGAGAGGGACAGGGAGCAGTCTCCACGTCAGTTTGTTTGACAGAAGCCACGAACATACGGGCGTGGTCAGTCTGGCATGAAAACCGCAGAAATTTGCGAGTACTCATTCATTAACAACTGCTGGCCGGATGGTACTCGTCAGCGAGTATGCAAGGGCGATATACCCCATGCCGGTCAGGTAGCTGAACCCTAGGAATCCGCCAGTCGATCCTAGGATTGGTGGCACCAAGCCACTGCATAGAGAAGACAAGGTCAAAGGGAACATTAGGAAACACATGAAAGTTCATGCGGCGTCTGACTTCTCCCTGCTTGTCAAAGGACACGGGTAGACCCTTGACAAGAGTAGTGATCCTGGCTGTGGTAGAGTTTCCAATGCGCACCTCTATAGGTTGTTGCAATTTCACCAATCTCTGATCCAAGTGCAGCTTGCTGACTGCCTTGGGAGAGATGAAGTTACGAGTAGCTCCACAGTCCAAGAGCCCTTTGATCTTGGCTCCCAGGATGAAGGGTCGAAGTAGGACGAGTTCAGATCTATGCTTTTTCTTCTTTTCCTGCAAGGATAGGAAAAGATCAGCAAGGCACTGAGCATCATCCTCTTCCCACGTCTCATCCAACTCAGTCTTCAAAAGTGAAAGACCCTGATGATGCAACTCCAAAAAAAAAGAACAACCAGGGAGAGAATGTGAAGATCCACCCTCATCTGAAAGTGAATCAGCACTGGTGGAAGCAACTGCTGCTTCCACCTCTCTCTGCTCTAGTTTTTGAACTAGAGCTGCCTGTAGACCTACGAGGCATGCTGGGACAGTCCTTGAGGAAATGGTCCCCCTCGCATCTCATGCAGACACCCTTGTCCTTTCTCTTCCTCCAGACTCCCTCCTGGATCCTGAGTGCATGCCAGGGGAAGGTGGAAGGATCAAGGGGGTCAGCCGGCCATCGGATGTCACGTGGCAAAGGTACTCTCTGGGCACCAGGGGAAGAGGCACGTCCCTTTCCTTTCCCCTGTTTGCTGGTTGATGCTATCTGGGCAGGGGCCTTGCCCTTTGTCAAGCCCATCAAAGCATTAGCCTGGGCAAGAACAACAGAATCTGCAACAAATGATGATGCAGTCCCAGGTGGAGGGCTCCCACCCTGGGATGCTGCGTCACTAGCATATCCTGACGCTGCAGCAGCAAAGAGCGCACCCTTCCTCCTTCTTCGCCCTTTGGAGGAGGGTCCCTTCCTTCCTTCAGAAGGTGCATCCCGAACATGGAGCTTGGACTCCATGTCCAGGGCTGCTCTGCCAAAGGACTGCCAATCCTTGTGGCCCTGAGAGAATAAAGCAAGCTGGAATTGCTCAGGCGCTGCCCTGAGGAAATGAATGAGCAGATCCTGCTCACTCATCTCCAACCCAGGAGCCGATGTAAGACTCTCAAAGGTGGAGTACAGTTTGGACAAGGAGCCATCAAACTTTTTCTAGCCCAGACGCAGAATTTTATCTGCTGCTTTCTTGGTCTGCTCCTTGTCTGCAAACCGGTCCTGAAGTGCCTGCAGAAATCCATCCACCCCCAACCTCTGCGCCCAATCAGCCATCTCCATACCTTGCTTGCTGGAGGTGGAGGTGCACCATTTCAATGTAGCCCGCTCCAAGCGAGCAAGGATGGTAGACACTTTTACATCCTCATCACATTTGAACCCACTCAGGTAGGTTCTCTGTGCAGCAACCCAATCTGCAACATCCACCTTTGGGTCCTCGCCTGAGAACATGGGTGGAGGTGTCAGCTTAGGCCACTGAAACTTAAATGGTGTTGAGGGTTGTGAAAGTGCTGTTGACTTGGGGGTAGAGGATAGAGATGCAGATCTGGATTGTGAGGGTTTCTGGGAACCTGCTTGAGATGGCCCAGGAGAGGGAGGAGCTGTCTGAGCAGGGGGGATATGCAGGTGATCAAAGAGTTCATTTTGGAAGAAATATCTTTCAGCTGCTGAGTGTGCTCAACCATGCTGTCTTCCAAACTGGTGATCCTGGCATCCCAGTTAGTAAAATAGGACTGAAGAATTTCATCGTGCAGAAGGACGAATTCAACAATGTCCTTATTGTACTGACTGGAACTGCCACTTGTCCTGACCTTCTCTACATCAGCTGTCAGTTCTCTCCTTCTCGTTTCTTTTCTTGCGGCTGCCTCCTTCCTCTTCAGCTCAACCTTTAGAGACTCAACTGCCTTGGCCTGCTGGCGGAGTTTCTCCTCGTGGGCCTGCAGTTCAGCCTCTAGAGGGTCAAGCAGAACAGGTGTCTCAGGTTGTACTGTGATCTTGAGCTGTGCCTAAGGCTTCTCATCAGAAGTCTCAGCCTTCTGAGACACTTCTGCCTTCCCAGAATCGGCCATTTTTGCTCACCCACACAGCAGATAAATAAAAATAAACAATCAATTAAAGACAGTACAGGAGGTAACAGGAATTGAGGTTTCCCTTCAGTACTCCCTCAATTGTTGTCACCTGCTTGGAGAGAGAAGATTGGTTAGTCTGAGCAAGTGAGTGCTCAGTCTTAGCAGACCACTCGAGGGTCAGGGTCAGTTTAGAGTCCACTTAGGCAAAAAACAATTTCGCGATTTTTCCATCCCTGCCCTGACACAACAATTGCATGCAATAATTGCAAATCCTGGGTCAACAACTGACAGGATGCAGTCTTGGACTAATTAGTGTTGATTAGTAATTAGACAGAGTGACAAATTAGGGTTAGACCGGTGTCCGCTGATGACCAAGATGCAGCGATTTACAGGTTGTCCTATTTTTAGACCTACCCTACAGACTTCACCACTGGATGACCCTGTATGCCATACCCTAGGTATGGCGAATTACATTTTTCACTTTAACTGACTCAGAACATCAAATCTGGATGTGCGATTTCAAACACTGACTAAGTACTGAATTGCGATTTACCAAGGACTGACAAAATTGAATTGTGACGGACAGAATCAAAGTTATGACTGACCCTAGTCCAGCCAAGCTTTAGCTATGTCAGTGCAGAATTCAAGTTGGCATTATCACTGACAATAGACCCTTGAATTTACCAATTCACTAGACAGTGTCAATCGCAATACTGTAAAGCAATCACAAATGGAATATGAGTTAGAAAGAAGGTCAAACAGGGTTAGTAGAAGTCAAAGAAGATAGGTAGGAGAAGTTGGATATGGCTGTCCCACAATCTGAATTTCGATTTTCAACTGTCACCTGACAGACATACCAAATTTCGCTATTCTAAAAATAGCCCCAGAATCGCCACATTGGGGGGAGGAAGGAACACACTTACTTTAGGGTCAACTATGAAGAAGATGCATGAAACCTTGGCTATGGCTGACTGGTCAACCCCATCTCGCCAGTTTCATCTCCTGACAGTATCCAGTGTTCCCATGACCAAATTGCCTGAAAATTGGTGATCCCGTAGATTACCCTGAGGTGCTTTACCCCCAACTAACAGATTCAGAAAATTCGGACTCCCAGGTGCCAATGACTGACAAAGTCAGTGCAGCGCCACATCACCCTGTACTGCGCTGCTTGGAAATTGGGGATCCTGACCCAATTCCACAATCGCCACCTCCTGGGATCACTTTCTTGCCAATCGCCAGCCTCCAGATGATTCGCCAGGCTAAATTTAGCCTCTTAGAGCCTCTCAGGCCTTTGAGTGTCAATCGCCAACCACTCCTGCACAACCCTAGTCAGGAGTGAGTCACTCTCTGCCCAATTCTTCTCGCCACACACTCACAACCACCACCCTTACTGACATCCACCCTGAAGATGATGAATCGCCATGAAAATCAACTCCAGTATCTCGCCAGATGATGATGGGTGCTCCAACTCATCAATCGCTCCAGAGCCTGGATCCAATTGCTCCGATGCCAACTGTTATGATTCTGGTTGTTTGTTGTTTGAAGACCAACACTCACTCACATAGACTTCCAAGTATGCCCATACATACACAGCAGGAAGGGGAGAGGATAGGAGTATCACACCTCACAGGGAGAGATAAACACAGCGGAAGACTTGACCATGCGATATGATAGGGTACACTGAAAGTGCAATTCACTCCACTCAATCCTCACAACCAGTCATAGAGAAAAGCCGAGCAGATCACATCCAGGAGACAATGAAACGATGATAGTCCAAACACAGTATCACACTGTTTATTAAACTCAGAGTCTCGAATTGTCAGGATAACTTCAGTACTGCAGTGCGCTGCTCAGAAATGAGCAGCGCTTCACTTCCCAACCCTGATTAGCCCCCTGAGCCCCTGAAACATCAAGCGCCACCCAAATACGGCCTCCTGAGGGAAGCGCCACCTTGAAACAGGCCTCTGAGGCCAAGCGCCCCTCAGAGGATGAAGAAGAAGACCAGCGCCACAGTATCTGATGATGACAAAGTGTCGGAAGACTTCCCGGGTGGAAGTCTGCAGCAGCGCCACCAAACCCTGACAAGATGACCTTTGAGGAGGAAAGCTGCCTGCCTCCTTCCACGCTGAGCCGTCACCACTTCCGGTTCACACGTAGCGCAGCAGCGATGTACTCGGTACCAACTGTCAAAAGCCCTGAACCGATGTGCCCATCCTATCTATAGACTACAACTAGCCTAGACTCGACCTAGACCGGACTGACTGACCGACCGGTACCGTATCTGTTTCGGCCTCTCGGCCTCTACCGGACCTGGCTATAGGCTATAGGACCGTCTATGAGAATAGGCCCTTAGGGCCTGTCTGTCCAATGGGTAGCCCGGGCCTGCTATCCGCAGTTAGGGTAGGTGTAGGGAACCCTGTTAGTATCAGGCCTGTATTTCCCGAATTTGCAGATATGTCCCTTACGAATTTCCCTCACAGGGAGGTCTCTCATTTAGCCCTCAGCCAAACAAAATTACGAATCTATCCTACCTATAGTACAGCCTCAACAGAGAGAGGCTACAGGCGACCAGAAAACAGCAAGTCATTGCACAAAGCTCAGAGGTAATGAAGCCAAGAACACAACTGAGATTGAAACTGGTCTTGGTCGGCTATGGGCGACACGTGCACTCTCAGCAACTTGTTCGTACACACTCACTGGATCTCCCTGGATGTCCCGTACACCAATTCAAACACGAACACATTCACACGCACATAATCACACACTTACACTAACACTCTAACTTGCTGACGTGATGGCTATGGCTGCGGTCTTCCTCCTACAACTAAACACACTTCCTCCTCTTAGCCCTCTTCACTTTACGGGCACCTGCAGACCTCCTTGCACAAGACGCCCAGGCAGCGCTTTCACATGGCTCACAGGCAGAATGAATGAATGACTTGACATTGCCTCTTGATTTATACTTCGGATTGTCAATGGTCTGCCCTTGGACCCTGGCCCCGGGGTGCACACAGTCCCACACATCGTGTGATCGGAACTGGGTATCGCTGACTGGGCAAAGTTAGTCTGCCCACTTGCCCACTTGCCTATGGTCTACCTCCTAGGACCTACGAAGGGTCGCTTCCGGAAGCTCCGGACGACCTGGACTCTTGGGGACTGTAATAACTACGACTCCTACTACTGCTAAGACTTCTAACCTACAGACCTACAGTTCAACCCAACGACCAGACTACCTACAAGAAGCAAACGGGCGACTTCAAGACACAGGTCGCGGGTTCAAGCACACACAGGGCAACCGATACTGTACACGGGTAAGGGCGAGGTCTAGGGATCGAGCCCTGGGAATGGCATCTATTACCGTAAAGGTGAAAACTGTTTCACTTTCTTGGGAAACAGGAAAATATTAAGAATAGACTTTACCGGCTCACACGATTTTGCACCCTTTTTTTCCATGTCAGCAGCGGTGCATTTGACCAATCTGGGTTTCCGTTATTTTTACTCTGGGAGGACGGCCAATGAACGACTGGTAATTCTTGCAATGGCTCTGCCACTCTCCCTCCCCACCTTCCATCTTCTTTGGGGGCGATTGGAGCGGTTATCGCCCGCACCTGCCTGATTTTTGCATTGAAAGTTTTAGAGTCTTGCTTGTGGGACGCATCTTTGTAATGCACCTCCCAGTTCACCACCAATGAGTGCACACAAACACAGAGAGACGAAGAAGACCAGGTAAGCGCAGCTTTAGAATTCCAACAAATTATCATACAAGCAAGTAAGAGTTACAGTCACCAGCGCTCAATAACGCAGATCCAAGTAACCAGTATCTTCATTTAGGTAAGTATCTCTTTAATTGCTCTTCTCTCTCCTCTCTCAGTCTTCTCTCTGTCTACTACCTCCCTGTGCCTTGTCTCCCTACTTACATGCACTCACAATCTCTACTACTCAATGACCAACTCTGAATACACCCACTGCTAACTCTACTAACCCCTCTGGCACAACTATGGCTGCCCTCCCTCTGCCAGCGCTGGGCAACTATGGCTGCACCCTTCCTCTCCCTCTGCTAGCGCAGCTACCTGGCTCAGCGCTTCGCTCCTCACAATAGCGCACAAGTGCACTAGCACTTCCACACTTCATGCGAATGAGCAAATTCCTGAATGAGGAGGCTGGCCAGTCCTTATATTGTCGTGAACTGAGCTTCAGCTCGTGCCAGCCTCTGCTTTCACTTGGTTCCGGTACCACATCCCTACGACCTGTTTGCTTCCGAATCAGGGCCTGGTACCTTTCCCGAATTTGCATTGGTGTGGTGCTGCTTGGGCCCGCGAGTCACGACTTTTCGATTGTGGCACATCGCTTTTGACTGTGGTTTGTGACTCCTGCCTCTTGGACACAACTTTTGCCTGTGGAAGTGTCTTTTGCCCGTGAGATGTGACTTTCCAATATGACTTTCCATTATGAGGCGTGATTTTTGCCCCTGAGATGTGACTGTTCGCCGGGTGCCTGTTGGACTTGACCCCTAAGGTACCCGACTGTGACTTCTGTGAGACTGACCGACTTGGCCTTTCTTGGCCCAGGCCTTTGACCCTGAAACTCGAATTTGGGGTCTGAATCGTGAAAGGCCTTTCATCTGGGTACATGTGTGGCAGGCATGTGCCTGGTTAGGCATAGGTGTGTTTGTGCGTGCACTTGCGTGCGGTTGTGTGGGGCGTCATGTTTCTGTGCTTTAGATGCAAGGTTCTGTACCACTGATGTGTGCTGCAGCCACCGTTTTTGCAGGGCTTGTATGATAACAGCATTGGAGCCGAAAAACAAGCAGGGGTTGTGTAGAGCGTAAAGTCATCAGACAACAAGCATATTGATTGTCGAGATTAACTGCCCCAGCTTAGTGGTTCGTCCATTTTTATGCATGGAAGCTTGATGTGGTTTAAATGTGGTCTCTATGCAGGCATAATGGGACTTTACAGAGGCCTTGGCAGTAACTTTGCCACTGCTGCTCCGATTTCTGCCATTTACACATCCACCTATGAATCTGTCAAGGAATTTCTCCTTCCCTGCCTGCCCAAGGTGCGCACATCATATTTCTGAAATTGGTTGAGCCTCCCGCTGACCCTGCCCCTGCCCCAGCCCCAGCCCCTGCCACCACCACCCCTTCCTCCCCAAGTTTATGTGGTCAATTTGTTCGAATTTGTCTCCTTTCATTAGATTTACACCTTTTTATTATTATGCCATGCTCCTTCTCCCCTACTGCCCCATGGTCCACTGTGAGACGCTCAGGGAACTGCAGGCAGGCATTGCAGGGAGGTGGACTTTTGAACAGACCATTGAGGGAAGGGAGGAACAGACAAGGGGGGGAGGGGCAAGGGTTGTGTTCATTTTGGAATGGAGGGGTTGAGACAGGCAACAGAACAATGGGTGCCCGAGCCACCAGGAGTCTGTTAATTGGTGGATGTTCAGCTCGGACACCGGGCTGTCGAGCTAGGGGTCTCCAGTTTTGGAGGGAGGATGTGTTGGGGCAGGCAGCGGAGAAGCAGGCACCCAAGTCTTCAGAGGTGTGGTGAATGTTGCTGACCATGGTTCCTCTAGACGTGGCAGTGAATGTTAAACGCTCAAACATTTCCATCCTCGTTTTCATTTTTTTCTCGAATTTTCTCGTGAATTTTCTCGCACGGAAGCCTAGCTCAGTTGGTACACCCATGAACCGTTGAAATACAGACCTGAGTTCAAATCCTGCTGGACCTTGATGAATGGAATAAATTACCTACCTTCTTAACCCGAAAAAAATGTACGTACGTTCTATTCGAATTACCTCTGGAAATCGGGTTTTCAGAAATCGCTTGTTTTTCCCCGAATAGAACGTACGTTCGAATATAACGTACGTAAGTTGTATTCGAATACAACGTACGTATGTTGTAATCGAATTTTTGGAACTTTGATTTTTCAAAAATAATTAAAAAAATCCTAAAAAGATAAAATGTTATACAACAATCCAATACAAACAACGTTTGCCTGAGGGTCTTATCGAAATTCACGAGAAAATTCGAGAAAAAAATGAAAACGAGGATGGAAATGTTTTTTACTGATTTTTTCAGAATTTCGATTAAAAAAAAAAATCAGTAAAAAATCCGAAAAAAAAAAATGTTGTACAACATTGCAATGCAAACAACTTTTGCCTGAGGGTCTCGGCGAAATTCCCAACCAAATTTGGGATAAAATAAAAACAATGGCGGTACTACAGGCTTCTGAAAAGTTGTACCCTAAAACTCGTTCTATAACGTATGTACGTTGTATTCGTATACAAGGTACGTACGTTTTTTTCGGCTTAAGAAGGTAGGGCTGGTCCAAGACAGTCGCGCTTTTGCAAGGAATATGAGTGAGAGCGATAGACAGAAGCAGAGAGCACAATGCACCAAGATTCCATCCACATAAGAGCAATACAATGAACGCAAGTGCCAATGCTGATGCTCTCACGTCACACCAACACTGTACCCAATGTCGCCCCTACTGTCTGGCGCCCAGCGCCCAGACTACTCTACTCAGCCTATCTATCCTATCTACGTTCATGCGACTGGATCACACCGGAGTCGAAGACCAATGTACGCGACGTCGACACCAATGCCGACCACCAGCATACAACAGGTACATTCTCTCTCTCTCCTCATCACCCCTTGTCTCCCGCCTCATGCGCCTCCTACCCGAAGACAACCATCACCATCACTTGCCACCGCACACTTGGCCCGGCTATGGCCGCCATGCGCCTGCTGCCACTGCAGCGCCCTCTCGCCTCTTAGCACCCGCGTGAGCCCCAGCCTGCCTGCATAGCGCAGTGCCGCTCGACAAAGCAGCAGCGTGGACGCAATGCCTGCTCAGGCCAGAATGCCCTCCCCAGGGGCTCACACCATCCTTCATGGAAAGTGTGCCCACTGCTGGCTGTCCTGGCCAGGCGTGTGGGGGCCCAGTAGCTTCAGTTGGCCCCCAAATGTCTGCGCCAGGCCCAGTTTCAGATACTGGCCTGGGCCTTGTGCAGTTAGGCACGGTCAGGCAGCCACCCAGCCTCCAATTCTAATTGGCTCGCGGCACATGTGTGATTTCAATGCTACTTCCTCATTGCCCGCGGCCAGTCCGTGACGTATCGGCCTGTGCCCAGGGCGTAACCACCTGAGCTCTGGGCTCAACTGTACAGCGCAGCCCTTGCTTCTGGAAAGAGCCAGGAGGCTCAAGTTGCTCTGTAACCAACTGGCGTGCTGCAACTGTCTGAGTACCCACATATGGAAAATGTTGAGAACAGGCCTCACGTGGATATTCAGGCCCACCTTCGCTTAGGGCAGGTGCAGCCTTGCTGGGGGGGCCACAGCCCAGAACACTTGTATGTCTGATAAGGGCTCCACGAGGCTCATTCCTCGCACTTTAGAAAAGAAAAAAAGAAAGGTGTTTGTGATTTACATGCCAAACCCAGTCTTTGCCTGCTTGCCACTGTTCACTCAAGTTTTGAGGAATGCTGCAGCCCGACATCATCCCTGCCCCCCAGACCCCCTCGCCCTCTTCCCCTCATCCTCTTCTTCCTACGGACACATATCAGCAGTTTGCATAGCTTGGGGGGGGGGAGTATTCTTCAATGTGTTTGGGGGAGGGAAATGACTGGGAGGGTCATGCGCATGTTTTCTTTGTAACCTTTGAAGGGAAGGGGAGGGGGAGTGTGGAGTGTCAAAGAGGTGGAGGAAGCGAGTGTCAAGTGATGTTGCATGATGCTTTATGTAAGGAGAGTGGAGGCAGGCTGCCGGAGGGCGTTAGTTCCACTCAGAAAGGAGGGAGGGAATTGTCCTGTGGGATACTGCACAAAGATTCTTGTGGGGAAACTGCAGAAGCGCTGCCAATTGCACTTTATGAGTACATTGACAATGGAGGGAGGGAATTGTCCTGTGGGATACTGCACAAAGCTTCTTGTGGGGAAACTGCAGAAGCGCTGCCAATTGGACTTTATGAGTACATTGACAATGACAGAAAGTTGTCGGCCAGACAATCTCGATCTACGTCTTTTTCGTGTCTTTCTCTGCAATCCTCACACGCTTTCAATACGATCCATCTTCGTCCTCCAATCATATGACGCAGCCATGTTCCCTTTGTTCTACTTATGCCTCCTTGCACCATCTTAGGCAGCACTTTGTCATTTTCCCTGCGGATAAAACATTGCATAATTTGGGAATCTGCTTCAAGAATTGGCATCTATTTCCTCGCTGTGCCCATTTGGACAAGACCACTTATCATGGCTATGCCGGACCCGGAAGCGCTCAGACAATGTCCGGACCTGTCCAGACGTCCGGACTTCCGGACGCACAAGGACCTCCGGGCATGACAGGTTCTGGACGGTCCGGACGTCTAGACAGGTCTGGAGAAGTCGGGAACCCAAAAATATTTAAAAATTAAATATACAGTATTACTAGTGCATTGTAGAGTAATATAGACTATTATATAGTATTTTACTACTTCTTACAATTATGCACACACACACACATTGACATGCATTTGAACTTCGACAACAGGGGAAGTTGATCAACAACAAACACAGTTTAACACACACAGTGTCACACACTATCAAAGGAAAACAAAATGATGTACGTCCAAGCCTCAACCACGTGGTACCTGTAAGCACACACATCAACAACACAAAAATACAATGACACTTGTAATAACCCATGTAGTAAGCCTCGCTGCATCTGAGACCCAGGCCGAACGGGGGAAAAAAGACCCCAGTCAAGACTCAGGGCCTGGACGAGGCACAGTTGACTTTGTCAACTGTCGGAAATTCCAACAGTCAAAGTCCAAGGGTACCTAGCCTAGGCCGCAGGTCAAGCATACACACTTGTTTGTATGCAGGTACCCAGACAACATCAGGTCCAAGGGAGAAGTTTGCAACTGTACAATCCGGGCCCTCAGCTGTGATTCAATCTGGACGACTGTGGGAAAATTACCCGAGGCCAGACAGCCTCGACATCTGTTACTTAAGGCTGACCTCGAGTAAGTCAAGCATTCAGTCTTGCTATGTTGCTTTGACGCTGGATCGACTTTGACACTACGCTGGCTTCATGCTGGCTGTGCAAAAGCGTTGCGGACGACGACACGAGGTGGAGGCAGCATGCCGACGCTTCTTCAGTGCACCATGGCATGCTGATGTGGCGTTGCCTATAGTATATGTGGCGCTGCCTCTAGTCTACGTGTCATGCTGATGTGGCGCTGCCTCTGGTATATGTGGCGCTGCCTCTGGTCTACGTGGCACGCTGATGTGGCGCTGCCTCTGGTCTACTTGGCATACTGATGTGGCGCTGCTATTGGTCTACATTGATGATGTTGCGATTGCCACCTGTTTTTGATTGTTGACGTGGCATTGTCCACGCTGTCTAAATGAAGTGATTGGTTGTGAGGAGGAGGAAGATCGGGATTTGTGGTTGAGGGAGAATGGGTACTCACCTGGGTTTGAAGTCAATACTGGAATCTGCAATGTCTTGATGGTCTTCATGAGATTGAGTGCCACGTGGCACTTCCGTGTATGATAAGGAATATACTTATTATCATTGTCGATGTGAAGAAGGGAGAAGCCCGGGGAAGGAGAGGGTCAGCAAGGATTGATGTATCATTGTCTGATTCTTCATCTTTTTCTTTGTCTCTTCCCCCTGCCGTCTATTGATGGTAATGAGATACTGTTTGATATATTTCTTCATGAATTGGAGACTCTGATGCAGATATTGACTCTACAGGTAGTGGATGACTTCTGAGTATCTGTTAGACTAAGTTCATTACAATTTGGTATCCGAGCAAACTTCTTTATTGGGATCTGTTGTCTGCTGACAGTTGCTGACTTGGCACCCAGGTAAGTGGGAGGTGCCGCATGTGCAAAACGAAACGTGTTTATTAACGCGTGGTCATACCGCAAGTCGAGACATTGTAGTAATGCACTTGTGAGCAGCCGTCCCTTGAAGATGATGACGTAGCTGCATTGAAGACACCAACGAGAGCTCCATTGGCAACAGGCTGACGTAGCGCCGGTCCAGACAGATAAAGTGTGTGAATTGGACCGCTGATGTGGCATAGTGCCTACGTGGCATAATATGGAATGCCGATGTGGTATTTTGGCAGGGCATGGTCTGACGTGGCACGTACCGGTGTCGTGAGTACCTGCTGAACTGGCGCTGACGTGACATGCCAGTGTAGTGTGCGTGACAGACACATATTGCTAACGTGGCATCCCCCTTGTACACCCTCCGGGTTCTTGATGTGATGACTTGGCAGACTCCATTGAGCTGCTGTGTTGGCATTCAAGGGGTGACACGTGGCCTGCGTGGCTGAGTGAGGTGTTGAGTGTGTAATGTGTTTGGTTGCTGCAGATAGTACAACCATAAGAAAGGAAGCTAACAATTGATTGTGTTGGAGTGTTGGTTTTACTCACCTGTTGGTTGTTCTGTGGTGTTCTTGCATACTCGCCTGTGTGTTGTTGTCTTGATCACACTGGCCGTGGCTGCGGTACGTGTACACATGTTGTAGGATGTCATCGCATACAAAGAACAGACAACGAAGTTAGACTTAGTTGTTTGTATAAACAGGCATGAGGGTCGAAGACCTCATAAGGCACGAACGATTTATCCTTGATCAATATGTCGCCGAGAGCTTTGAAAAGATGGACCAGAAAGGAAAAGAAGAAAAAAAGGAAGAAAGGGAAGAAAGAAAGGAACCACAGTTGTCTGTGGAAATAATGGAGGAAAACTTCAAACAACTAGAAAATACATTAATAAGAGAAGAGAGAAGGAAGATTGAAGAATATCGAAGATTGAAAGAACAAGAAGAAGAAGAAGAAAGAGTGATGAATGAATTGAGGCAAAAGTTTCATTACGAAGAAGCGGGTAGTGAGGTTGCATCTATTCTTCAGTCTATTATGGTTTACCTCGTTCATTTCGAGAAGAAGATTGATAGTAACACCACCGCTGTGGAGGCAATGATTAGAATGACGAAGGGAAAAAAAAAGGTGGTGTATGAGGAGGTGGCCAAGGGGAAAAAAAACAAGAAGGAACCCCAAGAGAAATTAATAAAGGATGCGATGAAATGAGTCGCACCCGAGAAACCCGAAGGTTGTAAGAAAGAACTCGAGTCTAGTTGAGAAGAAAGAGTCACCCACCGAAAAGAAAGAAGAAACGGTGAAGAAAGCGGAAAAACCAAAGAAGAAAGAAAAGGTTAAAATGAAACTGTCATTTATGTACAATAACAAGAAGGAAGAGAACTTGTTGGATTGCGAAAATGCAGACCTAAATCGGAGCAACACTCGAGCCCGAGAGTCAGGTCACTTTCTCCACGTCTTGTTTGGGAGGAGTGGCCAAGGAATGGGTGTTGGCCGAAGCCAATGCCGTTGGCTTTGAGGATATTGGTGAGTGGGCAAAGACCCTGACATTGAGACAGTTTCTCCAAAAGATCGAGGAGAGATTTCTCGATGAGACGACAACCGATAAGGCTTTCGACAAGCTCAACACCATTGGCCAGAAGCGTTGGTCTTCGGTTGATTCACTGTCTCGTGAGGTTTATCGTCTTTTGCAGACACCTTGCTTGAACTTGCAGGACAACCAGGTTTTATACATCTACTCACGTGCACTGCCCGAGCCCATTCGTGGACAGCTCGTGGCGGAATCAAAAGTCTGGCATGTATAATTATCGACAGTTTTGCGATCTCGCTCTCCAAAGAGAACAGATGACCGCGCAAGTCAAAGGTACGTACGCTTCGGTAGTCAAATCAGGACCGGTTGGGGGGTACGACAAGCGGGTTCTTTAGCGACAAAAAGCGTGAGGACCACATACTTGTGCTATTCGACGATGAGACTGTAGAGAAGTTACCCCTTGACGAGTCTGAGGGAGGAGGTAATGGCGGCAGCGAGTCCGGGAAAGGTGACGTCGCTGCCGTAATGGCCAACAAGGGAGGCCAAAGTCAGTGGAAGAAGAAGAAGAAGAGGCCACACTCGTTTCCCGAGCACCCTGACATCACGTTTAGGAGACCCTGGGAAAAAATGAACATGACTCGGGAGGAGTAGCAGTCCAAAATGGACAATCGCCAGTTCCTCAAGTGTGGCACCGTGGTGCACATGATAGCCTGGTGCCCACTTATTCGAAACCCAAAAGCGAGCAGCCAGTAGGAGTAACATCTGCTCCTAGGGTTTAGACCATGATAAAGGTAAGGCACCTACAACCCCTTCTACCCCTTCGACTCTCAAGGCAGAGGACGACTCTTTTTTCGCCCGTCGTCCAGACCACCCTGACACAGTACTTTGTTCTGTCTCGCTGGACAATTCTCTTCATGAGCTCGGCAATGAACTGATAGCACTACTACGAAGTTCATGGGCGAAGAAAGCAAAGTCTAAGGGTGAGTTGATGATCGCGGATATTGAGATTGCACACACGCGAGTAGGTGCCCTACTAGATCCGGGATCGACGCGGTCTTATATCTCAGAGAAGGCAATTCGTAAGTTGCATCTGGGAATGAAGGTAAAGGATTTACCAAGACCTGTTATGTCTGTACTCGCTGACAAGAGCACGATCCTCTCAATACGTTGATCGTGTTAAGTGTTATTTTAGGACAAAGGAAGGTAAGAAGATTCCACACGAGATATCCTTCCTAATTGAGAAGAGTTTACCCTTTGGCATAATTTTGGGTATGGATTGGCATGAACAAGACGACCCAGAAGTCAAGTTCAAAGATAAAATTGTCAAACTCAAGGGGACTAGAAGTCCGAACTGCATGTGATAAAGTTGTATCATAATTCTGGCTCTGACTCTACTCTGTCTTTCTGTTGTATGAGTTACCCAGCTTTACGATCAATGGTAGTAAAAAAGAAGTTGGATCAAGAGGTGATGATGGTATTTGTCAAGCGAGTAGGTGAGTGTTCCTCATCTTATCCACCTTCTATTGAAAAGCTTCTTGATGAGTACAAGGACTTGCAGTCTGAACCGACAGGAATTACCGAGCGTGCTATCAAGCACACTATTGAGATCATTCCCGGAAGCAAGATTCCCAAGGGTCCCATCTACTGAATGTCTCCTAGGGAACTTGAGGAACTGTGAAAGCAGCTGCAAGAACTTACTGACAAGGGATGGATTCACCCTAGCTCATCTCCTTATGGTGCACTTGTCTTATTTATGCCCAAAAAGGAAGGTGAACTTCATTTATGTATTGATTATCGTGGGCTGAATTCCGTCACTGTTAAAAACGCGAAACCTCTTCCCCGCATTGACGATCTATTGGATCAGTTGCAGGGTGTAGATACTTTAGCAAGATTGATCTCAAGTCAGGGTACCACCAAATTGAGGCGGCTCCTGATAATCAACACAAGACGGCTTTCCGAACCAGGTATGGTCACTACGAATTCATGGTTATGCCCTTCGGTCTAACCAATGCACCTGCGACCTTCCAAAGGTCGATGAATGAGTTATCTTGTCAATGGCTTGACCAGTTTGTAGTAGTCTATCTCGATGTCATTCTAGTGTATAGCAAAACACTAGAAGATCATGAGAAACACCTACAAATGGTTTTGCAGAAGTTGCGCGAGGGCAACTTCAAAGTGAATCCGAAGAAGTTTGAGTTTGCTAAACCTGAAGTCTTGTACTTAGGGCATATAGTGAACGAAGAAGGATTAAGGCCTGAAGAAAAGATCACAACAATCAGAGATTGACCCACACCCTAAGACTATAACTGAACTAAGGTCTTTTCTAGGACTTGCTAGCTACTATAGGAAGTTCTTCAGACTCCTTGATAGTTGCTCATATGAGAAGATTACTGAAAAAGGCAAAGCCTTGGTTGTGGGACAAAGATTGTGTGTCATCGTTTAGAAAGTTAAAACATACCTTGACTCATTACCCTGTCCTAAAGATTGTTGACCCTTCTCTTCCTTTCATTGTCACTTGTCACAAAATTCGAAATGCTTTGTTTTTTCTCTCCTCCGAACCGTACATGCAACTTCCATTGCATACGACTCTATAGAAGTTTTTTCCCGGAAATTGAGGCCCTGTCCAATTGCCCAATTTTGTTTTGTTCAGTAGCGTTAGCTTAATTTAAATTTCGTCACTTTCTAGTACCCATCGGCGCCGCCTTTCGGGGTTTCCTTAGGGACCGATTCACTCTGCGTAGATTGACTGAACGCTGACGCAAGTCGGTATGGGAGTGGGGCTGTGCTACAACAAAACAACGGTAAGGGATATCGACCTATTAAGTTTATGTCGAGAAGACTTTCGCCAGAAAAAATAGCCAACTCTACATATGATTGGGATGAAAACTTACCTAAAATTGCTAGTGCTTATAATAACAGTATTCATACTTTTACAGGTAGAACGCCTAACACACTACATAAAGGATGGAAGCCTAGGCGTTCCATTGATGCATTAACAAGGAAGATGTGTTAATGTATGTGCGGACTTGTCTTGTCTGTCAGAGAAACAAGCCCTCATATAAGAATCTGATGGGACTATTGAGACCGTTAACTCCAAGTGAGTCAGGTGAGTTAATTTCCATTAACTTTATGAGTCTCACTAGAAGTCGAAATGACAACAGTTAGGTAATGGTTATTATCGATAGATTCTCTAAGTATGTTATGTTCATTCCTTTACCTCCTGAAGCTAGAACCGAACTCATCATTCAAAAGTTTCAAATGCGATGGGTCTCTGAGTATGGCTTTCCCAAAACCATCGTATTAGATAGAGATGTTCGGTTCACTAGTCTACAATGGCAAAAGTTGATGGAAGTCAATGGAACCAGGTTGACCATGTCGTCAGGGAGATGTTCTGAAACAATTGGCCAAACTGAATGAATGAATCGTCTTTGCCAACAACTTTTGCGAATGTATATCCGACCTGATCAGATCGACTGGGATTAGAACTTACCTAAAATTGTTGGTGCTTATAATAACAGTCTTCATATTGTTACAGATAAGAACACCTAACGCACTACATAAAGGATGGAAGCCTAGGCGTCCCATTGATGCATTAACAAGGGACCAGATTCAGAGGCTACCCCAGGTACGCGTGAATTTGCAGTGCTATATGAAGAGGTCATTAATAAGGTGAAGGAAAATATATAGAAAGCCCAGTTGCAAACAATTGAACAAGCTAATAAACATCGTCGTTCTTCACAATTTCAAGAAGGGGACTTTGTCTGGGTTAAGTCTAGAAAGTTTTCCTTAGAAGAAAATGTGTCTCAGAAACTGCTACCTGTCTACTATGGACCCTGGGAAGTTCTCAAGGTAATTGGAGGAGAAGATGGACCTTCCTATCGTATAGATGTACCTCCACATCTAAGGACATACCCTGTCTTTCATGCGTCT
Source organism: Chara braunii (assembly GCA_003427395.1). Lineage (NCBI taxonomy): Eukaryota > Viridiplantae > Streptophyta > Charophyceae > Charales > Characeae > Chara > Chara braunii. The sequence continues at coordinate 993,973 of BFEA01000374.1, forward strand.
AAGTTGCTACCCTACATAGAAAATGATAACTTTCCGAATAAACCATCTCCATTTCCACCCTCTATGAACGGAGGTTATGAAGTTGAAAGGATATTGGAACATGGCTATTTCTCTACAAGTGGCAGAGCACGACCTCAGAAGCAGTACTAGGTAAAGTTCAAGTCTCAACCTCCATCTTAAGCCAGATGGCTTAGTAGGAAAAAACTCCTACCTACTGCTCCTGACGTTGTTGCTGCTTATGAACGTGGGTTAAGTGAACATTAATGTATTTTTGCGATGGAATTCGAAAATTGGGTCGGCAAAAATGTAATAACCCATGTAGTAAGCCTCGCTACATGTGAGACCCAGGCCGAATAGGAGGAAAAAGACCCCATTCAAGACTCAGGGCTTAGACGAGGCACAATTGACTTTGTCAACTGTCGGAAATTCCAACAGTCCAAAGGTACCTAGCCCAGGCCGCAGGTCAAGCATACACACTTGTTTGTATGCAGGTACTCAGACGACATCAGGTCCAAGGGAGAAGTTTGCAACTATACAATCCGGGCCCTCAGCTGTGATTCAATCTGGACGACTGTGGGAAAATTACCCGAGGCCAAACAACCTCGACATCTGTTACTTAAGGCCGACCTCGAGTAAGTCAAGCATTCAGTCTTGCTATGTTGCTTTGACGTTGGCTCGACTTTGACACGACGCTGGCTTCATGCTGGCTGTGCAAAAGCGTTGCGGACGACGACACGAGGTGGAGGCAGCATGCCAACGCTTCTTCAGTGCACCATGGCATGCTGATGTGGTGCTGCCTCTGGTATATCTGGCGCTGCCTCTAGTCTACGTGGCATGCTGATGTGGCACTGCCTCTGGTATATTTGGCGCTGCCTTTGGTCTACGTGGCATGATGATGTGGCGCTGCCTCTAGTATATGTGGCTCTACCTCTGGTCTACGTGGCATGTTGATGTGGTGCTGCTACTGGTCTACATTGATGATGTGGCGATTGCCACCTGTTTTTGATTGTTGACGTGGCATTGTCCACGCTGGCTACATGAAGTGATTGGTTGTGAGGAGGAGGAAGATCGGGATCTGTGGTTGAGGGAGAACGGGTACTCACGTGGGTTTGAAGTCAATACTGGAATCTGCAATGTCTTGATGGTCTTCATGAGGTTGAGTGCCACGTGGCACTTCCGTGTGTGATAAGGAATATATTTATTATCATTGTCGATGTGAAGAAGGGAGAAGCCTGGAGAAGGAGAGGGTCAATAAGGATTGATGTATCATTGTCTGATTCTTCATCTTTTTCTTTGTCTATTCCCCCTCCCTTGTCTTCTATTGATGGTAATGAGATACTGTTTGATGTATTTCTTCATGAATTGGAGACTGATGCAGATACTGACTCTACAGGTAGTGGACGACTTCCGAGTATCTGTTAGACTGGGTTCATTACAATTTGGTATCCGAGCAAACTTCTTCATCGCGATCTGCTGTTTGCTGACAGTTGCTGACGTGGCACCCAGGTAAGTGGGAGGTGTTGCATGTGCAAACGAAACGCTCGCGGTCATACCGCAAGTCTAGACATTGGAGTAATGCACTTGTGAGCAGCCGTCCCTTGAAGATGATGACGTAGCTGCATTGAAGACACCAACAAGAGCTCCATTGGCAATAGGCTGACGTAGCGCTGTTCCAGACAGATAAAGTGTGTGAATTGGACCGCTGATGTGGTGTAGTGCCTACGTGGCATAACATGGAATGCCGATGTGGTATTTTGGCAGGGCATGGTCTGACGTGGCACGTACCTGTGTCGTGAGTACCTGCTGAACTGACGCTGACGTGGCATGCTTGTGTAGTGTGCGTGACGTACGCATATTGCTAATATGGCATCCCCCTTGTACACCCTCCGGGTTCTTGCTGTGCTGACTTGGCAGACTCCATTGAGCTGCTGTGTTGGCATTCCAGGGGTGACACGTGGCCTGCGTGGCTGAGTGAGGTGTTGAGTGTGTAATGTGTTTGGTTGCTGCAGATAGTACAACCATAAGAAAGGAAGCTAACAATTGATTGTGTTGGAGTGTTGGTTTTACTCACCTGTTGGTTGTTCTGTGGTGTTATGGCATACTCACCTGTGTTTTGTTGTCTTGATCACACTGGCCGTGGCTGCGGTACCTATACACATGTTGTAGGACGTCATAGCATGGAAAAAACAGATAACAAAGTTAGACTTAGTAAAACATTTGTTTCTTTGTATTTGCTTTGAATAATTATTGCTGTAAAGTTGCGTGCGTCGTGGAATTTATATATTGTCTTTTAATCTTATTTATTGTGCGACATCTGCACATTTGACAAAATGAGCTCTCTCTGGAAATGTTTGTGTGCCTCAATTTTGACTCGGTTCATACCGCTTCTTTTCTTCCCCATTCCTCTTACCGTCTTTGCCCATGAAGAGGGAGTGGAGGCCTGAAGTAAGTGTGTTGCTTACTCTATCCTGTGTGCCGATTCTGGGGTTATTTATAGATTAGCGAAATATGGTCTGTTAGTCAGTAGACAGTTGAAAATCGAAATTCAGACTGTGGAACAACCATATCCAACTTCCCCTACCTATCATCTTTGACTTCTACTATCCCTGTTTGACCTCCTTTCTGACTCAAATTTCATCCGTGACTGCTTTACAGTATTGCGATTCATACTGTGTAGTGAATTGGACTCTCCAATGTCCCGTTCTCAGTGATAATGGAAATTTGAATTCTGCGCTGCCATAGATGAAGCCTGGCTAGACTAGGGTTAGTCATAACTCTGATTCTGTTCGTCAGAATTGAATTCTGCTAGTCCCTGGTAAATCGCAATGCAGTGTACAATCTCTGTTTAAAATCGCACTATAAGATTTGATGTTCTGAGTCAGTTACAGTGAAAATTGTAATTTGCCATACCCAGTGTATGGCATATAGGGTCATACAGTGGTGAAGTCTTCAGGGTAGGTCTAAAAATAGGATTTCCTGTAAATCGCTACATCTCGGTCATCAGTGGATATCTGCTCATCTCTAATTAGTCGCTCTGTCTACATTATAATCACTGCTAATCAGTCCAGGACTACATCCTGCAATTTATTGACGCAAAATTTGCAATTATCGTATGCAATTGATGTGTCAGGGCAGGGATTGGAAAATTGTGAGATTGGATTTTGCTAAGATTAGTCTTAACTGACCCTGGCCCTCAAGTGGTTTGCAGAGATTGAGCACGCACTTGCTAAGAATAACCAACTTTCTCTCTTCAGGCAGGTGGCAATAATTGGACGAGTATTGTAGAGAAAATCCAATTCCTGTTACCCCCTGTCTGTTTTTGTTTATTTGTTTGTTTTATTTTATCTGAATTGTTGGATAAATAAAAATGGCAGATGCTGAGAAGGGAGAGGCTTTTGATGTGAAGCCTCAAATACCGCTTGACCCTTTAGAGGCTGAGCTGCGGGCTCAGGAGGAGAAACTCCGCTTACAGACCCAGGCAGCTGAGGCTCTAAAGGCTGAGCTAAAAAGGAAAGAGGAAGCAACTTAGAAAGAGGCCAGGAGAAAGTTGCTTATTGTTGATGTAGAAAAGGTTAGGACTAGTGGTACTTCCAGCCAGTACAATAAGGACATGATTGAATTCATCCTTTTACAGGATGATATTCACCGTTTTTGTTTTACTAACTGGGACGAGAGGATCACCAGTTTGGAGAACAGTCACTCAACTTTTTCCAAGAAGATGGATGACATTTCTTCCAAATTGTATCCTGATCTTCACTCACTTAAAGGTCCGAACCACCCTGACCGTTCCCCCTTCTCCTGGGCCTTCTCAAGCAGACCTTCAGCAACCCCCACAATCCAGACCTACATCCATTCCCTCTACACCCAACACACCTGCATCTTCCCAACCCTTTTGACATGTAGCGGCCTAAGTTGAACCCTCCACCTATGTTCTCTGGCGAGGACCCAAATGTGGATGTCGCAGATTGGGTGACTGCACGGAGAACCTACCTGAGTGGGTTCAAATGTTGTGAGGATGTGAAGGTGTCGGCAATCCTTGCTCGTCTGGAGAGGACTGCACTAAAATGGTGCACCTCTAGCTCCAACAAGCAAGGTATGGAAATGGCGGATTGGGCACAGAGGTTGGGGGTACCTGGTTTCCTGCAGGCCCTGCAGGATAGGTTTGCAGACAAGGAGCAAGCCAGGAAGGCAACAAACGGAATTCTACGCCTGGGCCAAAATAAATTTGATGGCTCCTTGTCCAAACTTTATTCTACCTTTGAGAGTCTGACATCGACTCCAGGGTTAGAGATGAGTGAGCAGGACTTGCTCATTCATTTCTTACGTGAAGTGCCAGAGCAATACGAATTGGCGTTGTTCTCTCAGGGCCACAAGTATTGGCGGTTTTTGGCAAAGCAGCTTTGGATTTGAAGTCCAAACTCCATGTCCAGGAAGCACCTTTTGAAGGAAGGAAGGGACCCTTCTCAAAGGGGCGTAGAAGGAGGAAGGGTGCCCTGTTTGCTGCTGCAGCATCCAGTTCAGATAGCAATGCAGCATCCCAGGGTGGGACCCCTCCATCTGGGATTGTTTCCTCATTTGCTTCAGATCCTGCTGTTCTTGCCCTAGCTGATGCTTTGATGGGCACGGTAAGGGGTAAAGCCCCAACCCAGAAAGCATCAACCAGCAACAAGGGGAAAGGTAAGGGACGTGCCTCTTTCCTTGGAGCCCAGAGAGTATCATTACCACGCAACGTCTGTTGGCCAGCTGATCCCCTTGATCCTTCCACCTTCCCTTGGCATGCACTCAGGATCTCCAGTAGGGGGTTTGGAGGAAGAGAAAGGACAAGGGTGTCTGTCTGAGGTGCGAGGGGTACCACTTCTTAAAGGACTGTCCCAGCATGCCTCGCAGGTCTATAGGCAGCTCTAGTTCAAAAAACTAGAGCCAGAGAGAGGTGGAAGTAGCAGCTCCTTCCACCAATGGTGATTCACTTTTTGATGAAGGTGAATCTTCACATTCTCTCGCTGGTTCTTCTCTTAGAGTTGCATTTCCAGCATGCCTCGCAGGTCTTTCAGAGCTGGATGAGACTCGGGAGGATGATGATGCTCAGTGCCTTGCTGATCTTTTCCTGTCCTAGCAGGAGAAGAAGAAGCACATGTCAGAACTCATCCTGCTTCGACCCTTCATCTTGGGAGCCTAGATCAAAGGGCTTTTAGACTGTGTGGGGCTACTCGCAACATCATATCTCCCAAGGCAGTCAGCAAGCTGCATTTGGATCAAAGATTAGTGAAATTGCGACAACCTATAGAGGTTCACATTGGGGACTCTTCCACAATCCAGATAATGACTGTTGTCAAGGGCCTACCTGTGACCTTTGATAAGCAAGGAGAAATCAGCCATCGCTCGAGTTTCTACGTGTTCCCTAACATTCCCTTTGACCTTATCTTCTCTATGAAGTGGCTTGGTGCCACCAATCCTAGGATCGACTTGTGGATCCCCAGGGTTGAGCTACCTGATCGGCATGGGGTTTATCGCCCTTGTATGCTCGCTGATGAGTACCATCCGGCCAGCAACTGTTACTGCATGAGTGCTCGCAGATTTCTGCGTTTCTCACGCCAGACTGACCACACCCGTCTGTTTGTGGCTTATGTCAAACAAATTGATATGGAAACTGCTCCCTGTCCCTCTCAAATTCAGCAGGTTGTTGACGCTTCTCAGATCGTATGGAGGAGCCTACTGGACTTGTCCATAGGCAAACCAAATATAAGATTGAGATCCTGCCTGGTTCGGTCCCTCCCAAGGGCCGAGCCTACAGGATGTCACCTGCTGAACTTGATGAGCTCAGGAAACAGTTAGAGATCTTGACCAGCAAGGGATGGATCGGGCCCAACACATTTGAGTTTGGGGCACTTGTCCTCTTTGTTCCAAAGGGGAATGGTGAGTTCAAGATGTGTGTGGACTATAGAGGTCTCAACAACATCATGAGGAAGTCTAAAGAGTCTCTTCCTCGCATTAATGATCTGTTGGACATTGTGCATGGCTGTACCATTTTTAGCAAGATCAATCTCAAATTTGGCTACCACCAAATTGATATGGCTGAAGGTGATGTCCACAAGACAACCTTCAAAACCAGGTATGGCACTTACGAGTACCTCGTCATGCTATTCGGTCTTTGCAACGCCCCAGACACTCCAAACAGAGGTGCATCGCATACTCAGGCCTTACCAGGACCGATTTGTAGTTCTCTACCCGGATGATATCCTGGTATTCAGTCAATCTCCCCAGGAGCATACACAACATCTGGCTCTTGTCCTCCAGTCCCTACTTGATAACCAGTATAAGATCGACAGGGAGAAATCCTCTTTTGAGGTTCCCTCTGTGATCTATCTGGGGCACGTCATTTTTGGAGAGGGGTTGGCTCCTGAAGCAACGAAAGTTGCTGCAATTCAGGACTGGCCGCGGCCTGCTAACATTCGTGAGGTCCGGTCATTCTTAGGGCTTGCTTCGTATTATAGGAAGTTCATTCATAACTTCTCTTCTATCGCAGCTCCCTTGACCGATCTCACAAAGACAGACACTTCCTTTCTTTGGACATCAGAGTGTCAGGAGGCTTTCACACGTCTCAAGGAGGCCTTGACTCGTGCCCCTGTTTTGAAGTTATCGGACGCTACCTTGCCTTTTGTGCTTACCACTAGGGGCGGTACTTCAACAGGATGATGGGAATGGTCTGCAACCTATTGAATACATGAGTAAGAAGATCAAAACAAAGAAGCTACATGACTCTACCTATGAGAAAGAGCTTTATGCTCTTGTCAACGCTCAAGCATTGGAAGCACTTCCTCCTGAGTAGGCACTTCAAGATCTTCTCAGATCACTACACCCTACAGTGGATGAAGTCCCAGGGAGAACTGAATGACAAGCTTGCTCGCGATATTTAGTTCATTGACATGTTGGACTTCGAACTGAAACACAAGAAGGGCTGCTACAATCGAGTAGCAAATGCCCTTTCTCGTAGGCTTGGCGCTCTCTTCTTGATCTCCTTTACTCACTCATTTGGAGATAAGACTCGTCAGACCATTGCCCACTTGCTGCCCCAGGATGCGATTTTTGGGCCTGTAGTGAGGAATCTCTAGGATGATCCTGCATCTGAACCAGGATATAGTCTGGTTTCGGACCTGCTGTACACTTGCAGCAGAGGTGAGGAACGCCTGTGCATTCCCTTGGACCGCAACCTGAGAACACTCCTGATGTCAGAGTGTCATGATGCTCGTGGTCACTTTGAAGCCCTCAAATCGTATGCAGCCCTGTCACAACGCTTCTTCTGGAAGGAGATGAGGAGTGACATGCTGCACTATGTGGAAACTTGTGAGTTATGCCAAAGGAACAAGGTAGTATGACGACCTCCCCTTGGCCTACTCAAACCACTACCCATCCTTGAGGCACCTGCACAGTCAGTGTCTATTGACTTTACTGACTTGGGTAGGACCACACCTCGTGGTATGCATCAGGTTATGGTGTGCGTGGATCGGTTCTCCAAATATGCAGAGTTCATCCCCTTACCAGTTGAGGCTCGCGTTCCAGCCGTCCAGGCAGCATTTGCTGACAGGTGGGTCACACATCATGGACCACCCACCTCTATAGTCAGTGACCGAGATCCTCATTTTTGCAGCAATGAATGGCAATCCTACTGCAGGGATTACCTTTATTCCAGACTGGATATGACATCTGGTCGTCATCCTGAAGCCAATGGACAGGGTGAAGTGATGAACCAAATTTTGTTTCAGCTTCTGCGTCCTGTGATCAGTCCAGATCAGCAGGACTGGGATCTTCATTTGGGTCATGCACAACTTGTATATAACATGTTTGTACACTCCTCCACGAGCTTTACACCCTAGTGGTTGCATTGTGGTCGTGAGCCACCGCAGCCTCTCGATGACATCGTCGATAAGGCTACCCCGACGCTGACACCTGGAACTGCAGAGTTCACCAGGCGTTACCGTGTGGACATTGAGCGCGCCCATGCCAACCTGCTCAAAGCCCAAAAGGCTATGATTCAACAGGCTAACAGGCACAGACGCCCCTCTACTATTCGCACAGGTGACTGGGTGTGCGTACTCAGTTCCGAGCTGTCACGAGAGGAGGATATTTCACCTAAGCTGCTGCCACGATACGTGGGTACATGGCATGTCTTAGATACAGTGGGAGCTGATCCTTTTGGACCATCCTATACAGTGGATGTCCCTCTGCATCTACAAACCTACCCTGTTTTTCATGCATCTAAGCTGTTACCATTCACCTCAGCTGATGCATTCCCAGACAGGCCTCCTCAGTTCGGTCCCGCTGTCCTTGGCAAAGGATACGAGGTGGAATTTGTAAAGAATGAGTCAGGTACAGGTCCAGATAAGCAGTACGTTGTGAAGTTCTTATACCAGCCGCATATTGAACATCGCTGGCTTACTCGCAAGGAGCTTCTGAAAACCTCCAAGTCTGTTATCCTCAGATACGAGGCAGCACAGAAGGGGGAATCCCTTCGACTCTCTGCACGCCTACGCCCCTAGCTCGGAGGTCCTCGCTCTGGGGGAGGGTAGGACTGCAATGACTTGCTGTTTCTAGTCGCTTGTAGCCTCTCTCTGTCGAGGTTGTGCCATAGGTAGGACAGATTCGTAATTTTGTTTGGCTGAGGGCTAACTGAGAGACCTACCTGTAGGGGAAAATTCGTGAGGGACATATCTGCCCTCTAATTGAATTTAATTACTATTACTTACTATCTAGAAATTAAATTCATTCTATCTATTCGAGGAGTTTCCCGCATACAGTGGAGTTTCCTATTTCTAGTCACCTAGAAAGTAAGGCAACGAAATTACCTTAGGCGAAAACAATGCGCGCTCTTGCGCCTCATGTCACCATGAGGATTGGACCATATCATCACAATTGGTAGTTTCCGTGCGTCTGGCGTATGGCCTCTGAGGATCGATAGAGACGCTTCGTCTAGCGAGCCTGCTGATTTACTCTATCCACTCGAGTGGCCTTTCTGCCGTATTGGGAAGATATAGGCCCAACACTAACTGAATTTCCTACTGTTACCCTAACTGCGAATAGCAGGCCCAGGCAACCCCTAGGACAGACAGGCCCTACTGGCCTATGCTGATAGACGGTCCTATAGCCTATAGCCGGGTAAGGTAGAGGCCGAGAGGCCGAAACAGAATCGGTACCGGTCGGTTTGTCAGTCCGGTCTAGGTCGAGTCTAGGCTAGTCGGTTCAGGGTTTTTGGCAGTTGGTACCGAGTACATCGCTGCTGCGCTACGCGTGAACCGGAAGTGGTGATGGCACAGCGTTGTGGGAGACAGACATAGCCAGACCTTCGGAGCGTCGGCCATAGCTGGGACCTCCGCTGTATTCTGGCAGTCTGCTGGAGGCGAGAGAAGTTGGTGCCCTGCTGGACCCTCCTGCGGAGTGGGGTTCCAGGGTTCTGGCGCTGCAGCCATAGCTGCAGCTTCTTCCTCAGAGGTCATCGTGTCAGGATTTGGTGGGGCTGCTGCAGACTTCCATCCGGGAAGTCTGCCGACACTTCGTCATCATCAGATACTGTGGCGCTGGTCTTCTTCTTCATCCTTTGAGTGGCGCTTGGCCTCAGGGGCCTGTTTCAGGGTGGCGCTTCCCTTTGGAGGCTGTCTGGGTGGCGCTCGATGTTTCAGGGGCTCAGGGGTGTCACGAGTGGTTACTCAGGGTTAGGAGTGAAGCGCTGCTCATTTCTGAGCAGCGCACTGTGGGTGTTGCATACTGTAACGTGCAGACCAGAACAAGAACCGACCTTTCAATACAAAGTATAAGATAGCACAACGGAAGACTTAGATACCAGTGATCCGAACAATCAATGTTGTAATGCAGTCCTGAACATACATCATCATCCTCGTTACATGGTGTGAAATGGGCCTGGCGCTTCACACAGGAAGACTGCGCCAGCCCATACCATACACAGACGAAGAGGAAGGGGATAGACGAAGAGGAGGGGGAAGATGGGAATGT
>BFEA01000374.1:1019613-1052762 GCA_003427395.1 Chara braunii
TTGCGCCTCTCTTAATGATAAAGACAGCTGGGAATGAAGTGAACAACCAGGAACATGTCCTCTGCAGCAACATTGACAAATGGGATATTCTCTGCGACATGAGCCTTGGGAGCGGTGGTGGTTTAGACAAAACATGTGATCATAATTTGTCAGTGAGAGTTGCATGGTTTATTCCTTTTGAACTAGGTCAGGAGGATATATTTGTTACAGGTGTGCCCAAAGCGATTTTGGCATGATGTTTCCAGTTTATTGTTCTGGGGGTTGTGTCTTGTCAGGCTGAGAATTTTTGGCGGTAGCTGGCAGAGTGCACACAAAGAGCCATGGCTGAAGAAGACGATGAAGACGAGACGGTTGTTGTGGTTATGATGGCAAACAAATGTTGAAGCTGCCTCAAGTATAGAAATTGGGAGAAAGAGGATTGGGTTTTGGTGTTTATGTGTAAAAGAGAGAGAGAGAGAGAGAGAGAGAGAGAGAGAGAGAGAGAGAGAGAGAGAGAGAGAGAGAGAGAGAGCAGCTGGGGAGTACAAATGTTGAAGCTGCCTCAAGTATAGAAATTGGAGAAAGAGGATTGGGTTTTGGTGTTTATGTGTAAAAGAGAGAGAGAGAGAGAGAGAGAGAGAGAGAGAGCAGCTGGGGAGTGCTCTCATGTGGATAAGGGACCTTGTGTAGGGGTTTGCAGACATCCGGTTAATTCTAGTGGATCATCCTTATTGTTCTTGATGAACTTGTTCATTTAGGGCAGCCTTGGTCGGAATCCTTCAATCTGAAGGCCTGTGTTCACTCTATGCTGGATGGGGAGCAGTTTTGTGCCGGAATGTCCCACAGTCAATAATAAAGGCAAGTATGATTTGTTACCTTGCCCCTTCCCTAATTCTTGTTTGTTACCGTACCCCAGCCTCATCTGACCCCAGTTCTGACAAATTCCACACTGGCTTTCTCATATACCCGAATGACAAATATTCTCCTGAATCCTGGATGACGTTTCCCTCGTCTGTTAATCTTCCATCTCTTGCATTTCCTTTGTCTTATGTTGGATACGGAGCAGTTGTTACCAAACTGCTCCTTGTGCTTTCCCTGGGATCCGCCAACCAATACTTATTGCTATGGTGGTACCCTCTCAAGTGCCGAACTGCCTCCTCAACTGACAATGACTACCGTCTTCACCCGAATAGAACACCTGGTCATTATAGCTGTATTTGATGCGTCCAGATGTAGCAATAATTACTGGGCGTTCTGTTCCTGTGAAGGTAGTACTGCTGATGTGGCAGGTGCCGAAATTGCCCCAACAGGCAGCAGTTCAGGGAGGTGTACCAGAAGCCAAGCCACACGAGAGTCAAAATAACGGATCAAGAGTATTGAGGGCCATAATAGCTTCTGGGACATTGTACAAGACTTCTCTCAGTGCACAGCCATACAGGAAAGTAGGGATAAAACCACACCACAGCTTGAGAAATTGATCCAACCCACGCAGACAGTGAACAGGAACCTACCTATGTGCATCAGGTTTGTCACGTCGATGTGAGGAACAAGCCCTCAAGTGGCCCTATCAGACATCACATTGTTCTGGGCTAAGGCCCCCAGCAAGCCAAGTGCCCGCCCTAAGTGAAGGTGGGCCTGAATATTCGTCAGAGGCAAAATTCGACATTTCCATATGGGGTATTCAGGCTCTCGCAGCACGCCAGTTGGTTGGGAAGACGCGTGAGCCTCACATTGCTGCGCCATACAGTTGGCCCAGGCCTTGACAGTTACGGCTGGGCACACTTACACAAAGCAGGGCCGATACATTGGGAAGCAGGCCTTCGGCCTTTGCAAAAGCAGTAGTGCCAATGCACCTGCCCGGGAGCCCTGCACGGATGCCGCAAACAGCCCAAGTCCAGAAGACTCAGGCCGTGCCCAACCGAAAAGGGCCCAGGCCCTCAACTGTAAGTCTCGGGCCTGGGCACAGGGTCTGAGGCCCAACCGGAAGCTACTGGAAGCTTCCAGCCAGGCCACACGCAGCATCCAGCAGGCTGACACTTCCATAAAGGAAGTGAGGCAGCCGAGGCCAGACACACTGGCCAGCGCTGGCAATGCGGAATTGCTGCTGCGCTACTGCCAGGGGCGCTGACGGAGCGCGAGGTGGTGAGAGGGGCGCTGCAGGGCAGCGGGGCGCAGGCGGCCATAGCCGGGCTGCTAGGCGCCAGGGGGTATAGCGGATGATCGGGTGGTCTTCAGGGAGTGAGGCGATGTGTGGGATAATCAAGGTCTGATTGAGGGTGACGAGATAAGTACCTGGTACATGAAGAGAGGTCGGCGATGGTGCTGACAGTCATGTACATTGGTCTTCGTGAGCCGAAGTGATCCTGTTGCGTGAACCAGCTGTAGTGTAGGCTAGTGCGGTAGAGTGTCCTCTCTTTGGTGAGGAGTCGTGTGCGCTCTATCTTGAGAGACGACATTCTTCCCGGTGGCGCATCTGGCAGGAGAGGGCGGTGCCTCTGAAGGGCCCTGGTCGAAGCACGGGTCACGGTCACCATGCCAACCCATGGGTATTAGTACACGCAGGCCATGCTGCTTTGTCCATTGAGGCTCTTTGCTGCGCTGATAGAAGGGGTGTGAAGACTGACCAGTCCTATTGAGATGCTCCCAGACCGTCTATAAACATTTCTGGTTGGGGTCTGAACTGTCCACTGGCTGTGATCGTCGTCCTGATTGCGACGTTAAAGAATTCCTGAGGACTCCAGGGGCTGTCCTTAAATTGCCTCTTGATCAGCCAGATCAGTCAGACGTAAGGCTCGTTGCACGCGAGGAGTAAACAAAGGGGCAGGCTGGTCATAAGCATACTTCTTAGGCACAGGGGTGGGCCGTGGTTGCACACCTTAGACACCGCAGCTTGATGATGCTCACAGATACGTTGGATACAGGGGAAGGGGATTCCAATTGTGAACTCAGTTGTACATCTGCTCACATTAGTCTAGGTTTTTATTTTGATTAGTTGGTTGACCGACTGCTGACACCTAACAGACAGACTAGAGTAGGACTGTAATCTACCATAGTCAGTTCTTCTCGAATCTTCTGTGCAGACTAATCAGAATAGAGTAGACAATGTGTACAGTTTGTGGGGATGCTGTTGATGCCGCTTGACTAGTAGACTAGGTAACTCGCCGGACATTATTATTTTATTTATTTTTAGATCCGGTCGGATGCATGCTGCGGTAGGTTCCAGCGAGGACATTAGTGCAGACAGCGTCTGCCTAACCTATGAGTGGATCAGAGGGTGGTGAAGGTGCAGATGACGATAGGAACACTCCTAGAGTGTTTCAGGCCCTACAACCGGGAGAAGAGAGAAGATTAAGGGCTGAAGCTAGGGCCCGTAATCTTGAGGCTGCAAGGGAAGCAGCAGCAGCTAGAGTGGTAGCAATGGCTACTTCTGCGGCAACTGCTGCAAACTCAACTGGTCAAGGGCTAGGCATGCCGACCGGTTCACAGTCCATCTCCAGTACGTCAGGGGCTGGCACCAGCCAGATGGCGGGCTCGCAGTTCATCTTGCCGCCTCCATGCAGTCGGGAGCACATGGAGCTCCAGCAAGTCGAGAGGATCTGCTTGAGGTTAAAGGAGGAACTTAGGCAGGCTACTAAAAGAGGAGGCTACTAAAAGAGGAAAAGAGATCAAAGAAAGAAGTGTCAGACTAGAGGGCAGGGAGGCAGACTTGGCTGCGCTAGAGGCATTAGAGGACTCTGTCCTTAACACTACAAGAAAGATCCTTAAGGCATGTGTCCTATCCATGCATGCGTACATAGACAGTAAGATGGACGCCATGCAGAATACCCTAGACCAGATCCTGCGAGCACTACATAAACCAGGGATCCTTTACCATTGCTGCCATTCTCAGCGATGACAGGCCCCTATGCCGCTCAGTCTGGACCACCAGCAAGTGGTACATCAGCAGCAGCTCTATCTCGGACTGTTGCTTTTTCGTCTTCTGGTCCAGCGACTGTAGCTACACCACATTCGCCACCTGTCTCGCAAGCGGGACAGCAATATCCTTGGTATCCTAAGACCCCACTAAACCCACCTTCAACCTTTTCAGGAGACGAGAAGGATGAGGCTCTCGACACATGGGTGAGAACGGTGCCAGTGTGGGTGAGGGCAAAAAAGGACATTGGTAAAAGAGGAAGTGATTATTGTTGCATCCTACTTAGAGGGTTCAACAGCCCGCTGGCTAAACGGATTAGTAGCTTCAAAGGGCTTTGGCAGGAACATGCATGATTGGGCGCAGACCCACACCTTGGAGAGCTTTATGGACTTAGTGGAGGCTCGTTGGCAAAACCCTCAGCAGGCACAAATTGCCACTGATGGGATTCTAAAGCTTGACTCTAGAAAGTACAAGTCAGTGCGAGAGTTGACCACAACCGTAGATCGTCTGATCGTTGTCTCAGGAGTGGAGTACAATCCAAAGGTCTTATTGACCACTTTCTTGAGATGTCTTCCTGCAGACATCAAGAACTTGTTAGCCAGCGAGGCTCGCCGAGAGTATCACACGTCTGAGTCATTTAGCAAGGACGCCCTAGACTTAGAGGATACGCTGGGTGGAACTCAAACCCCTTCTACGGACGGATGGAGGAAGAAGACTCCACAAGAGTGGAAGAAGAAAGGTAGTCAATTGATGATGGTTGATTCGGATGGGAACCAAACCGAGATCGATGATGTTTCCGAACCTGTGGAGGGTTCAGAGTTTGGCGGTGAGGAGATTGCTGAGGGTAACAACCTCGCCGCCGCAGTTAAGACTAAGGCAAGTGGCCGCGGGAAGGGAGGTCAACAAAGGAGTCAGGGGCATGCCGCTAACCCAAACAAAATAGTTGCTTGGGTTAGAGCAGGTCTGGATCAAGATGTGTGGCGGGACCGTTGGTCTCGTGGTGCTTGCATTAATTGCGGTGAGTACGGTCATGCGCAGTTCAAATGCAAGAACCCGAAGGTCTCGCAGAAGATCCCTCCTAAGGGTGGGTTCTCTTCTTCTCAGTCTGTGGCCTCTACGAGCTCCAGCTCGGGAAACACTTAGGGCTAGTAGAAGTTGTAGCTGCTTTTACTCTCGTTGAAGCGGGTGATGTACCCTCCCCGTTTCAAGACATGGCCAAAGCTGTTGACTCCTTAGTCACCCCGCAGACGCATCCAGACCCAACTAAACTTTGTACGTTGGATGTGTCTGAGGCCTTAGAGGACCTTCAAGGTGAGTGGTCGGCAAGGGACCCTCGTGAGTCCTGGGTGGCACTGAGTAGAGGTCCTAGAGGGGAGCACTTCGTTGTGGAAGTTGATGTGGGTGGTTGCAAGTGCGGCGCCTTCGTAGACATTGGCTCCACGYGAAACTTCATAAGYCGCGACTGCGTTGACAGACTGTGCCTAAAGGACCGGGTGCAGCGCCTTWGTAGACCGGTAGCATYTACTTTGGCCAACAAAGAGCGCATGATGGTGGAGGACTACGTTAAAGATGTAGTTTGCTCCTTCTCCTACCCAGGAGGAGAGATAAACCATAAGAWATCWTTCCYGGTGAGCGACGAGTTGCCCTTTGACATGTTATTGGGCATGTACTACCTCGAGGTTGCCAAGCCCCAGTTTGACTGGGACAAAAAGGTGTTGAAGCACGAGTTGCCTAGTGGGAGAACCGTTAGACTGGCCAAGTACAAAGCTAGTAGGTTGGTAGACTCCAATGGGTGCTTATGCGCATCTGCCTTCTACAATTATTATAAACAGAACCAAGAGGAAGGAATGTACTTAGTCTATGTCTTTGCAAAAGGGGAGGTCGTTAAAACACCCCCAGAGATAGAGACCATCGTCGCCAAGTACCCTGATCTGTTCGAGGAGCCTACAGGAGTCGTAGACAGGGAGATTGTCCATGCCATAGGGATCATCCCCGATAGTAAAACACCTAAGGGAAGAATCTATAGGATGGCTCCAGCTGAGTTGGGGCGGCAACTGATAGAGCTCACAGAGAAGGGTTGGATTCGGCCTAGCACTTTCCCCTTTGGCTCACGAGTATTGTTTGTTCCAAAGAAAGGGGGAACACTAAGGATGTGCATTGATTATAGAGGCCTCAATGCCATCACCGTTAAGAACGCAGAGCCTCTACCACGCATCGACGACCTGTTGGATAGGGTGCAGGGATGTAAGTACTATACAAAGATAATTTTTTTTTTTTTTTTCCGAAACAAACCCTCCGGTGAGAGTGGTGCTGATAGGAGCAGCCACTGCTACCACCCGAGAAGGGGCTCCATCTATTTGTGGGGAGCATCACGTGCTGGAAAGCGGGTCCAGCGTCCCAACGTCCCATATACAAAGATAGACTTAAAGTCCGGCTACTGTCAGATTGCCATAAGACCAGAGGACCAGCACAAAACGGCATTTCAGACCAGGTACGGCCTGTACGAGTTTGTGGTGATGCCCTTTGGCTTTTGCAATGCGTCGGGTACATTCCAGCACGCCATGAATAGGATCTTCCATGACTACTTGGATAAGTTTGTTGTCGTGTACCTCGACGGCATACTTATTTTCAGTAGATCTGTCGAGGAGCATGCTCAACATGTAGTCACAGTACTTTCACTCCTTCGGCAGCACAAGTATAAGATAAACGTAGAGAAATGCGAGTTCGGTCGCACTCGAATCTTGTACTTGGGTCATGAAGTATCCGCGGATGGGAATCGGCCCGAAGATGCAAAGGTGGCAAGCATACGTGACTGGCCACGACCCCAGTCTGTGACTGAGGTCAGATCGTTCTTGGGAATGTGTGGTTATTACCGCAACTTCGTAAAGAACTATAGCACGATCGCATCTCCCTTGACCGATCTAACTCGACTTGACATACCATGGGACTGGACCGACGAGTGTGAGGCAGCATTCAAACGTTTGAAGCATGCACTCACACACCATGAGGTTCTCATGGTACCCGATCCGCAAAGGCCATTTGTTGTAACCACTGATGCAAGCCAATATGGCATCGGCGCAGTGCTGGCTCAGCAGGACGGGAAAAAGTTGAGATGTTGAGTACATGAGCAAAAAGATGACATCAAAGAAGTTGGCAAAGTCCACCTACGAGAGGGAACTCTATGCTCTCTACAAGGCACTTGTCCACTGGAGGCACTATCTGTTAGGGAGGTTCTTTTATCTGAGAACTGGACACCAGACTCTCAAGTGGATCAACACGCAACCGGTTCTTTCCGATGCACTCAAACGCTGGATTGAAGTCATAGATCAGTATGACTTCAAACTAGACTATGTGAAGGGAGAGTACAGCAAGGTTGCAGATGCATTGTCTAGAAGGGGAGATTACCTGGGTGCGCTGATTTCTGAGTTTGGTTTATCTGAGGACGTAACTCGATCTATGGAGGAAGCCTACAAGGAAGATCCCATCACGATGGACATCATCAACAAACTTCAGGCTAAAGATAAGGCCACTATTGACGAGTTTGTGATGGTGGATGGGTTGCTCTTTCTTGAGAAGGCAGGATTTAAGAGATTTGCAATGACTTGCTGATTCTGACTGCCGAGATTGACTGCGAGGCTGTATACTAACCAGTAGGTTAGTTTTGTAATTTTGTCTGGCTGAGTGCTAACCGAGGGACCTACCTGTAAGGAAAACCCCTGAGGGACATATCTGCAAATATGGGAAAATAGGCCCGGTAGTACTTCGGGTTTCCTACAGCTACCCTAACTGCTGAGAGCAGGCCCGGGCTACCCCTAGGACAGACAGGCCCTAAGGGCCTAATCTGATAGACGGTCCTATAGCCTATAGCCGGGTCCGGTAGAGGCCGAGAGGCCGAAACAGCAGCGGTACCGGTCGGTCAGTCCGGTCTAGGTCTAGGCTAGGTAGAGTAGTCTATTAATAGTTTAGGGACTTCGGTCCAGGACTTTTTGGCAGTTCATTTTCGCGATACAGTGTTCTGGAGCCAGGAGGTTTGCAGCGGCGATTGTCTACAGGCGGTACCCTGAGACCCTCACCGTGGACAGCAGCCATAGCCAGCCTGCTGAAGGCTTGCCATAGCTGGGGCATCCCCTGCGCATCAACCCCTGTGGGGTTCTGCGAGTGGCTGGGCTGTGTGGAGACTCTATACACTGAGTCTATGTGGGTGGCGGCAGCCATAGCTGGCATGGTGACTGTGACTCGTCCAAGGCCTTTCAGAGGCTTTGCCCGTCTACCACCAGCTTGCTGCCCAAGAAGAATGTCAGCTCTCAAGGTTGAGCGCTAGCGACACCTCACATTGAGAGGACTCCCAAGACAGAATTCACACTGTAAGAAGCAATGAAGAGGGTAGATGAGGATGAGAGCAATGTACCTCATAATGCTGTCCCCAACCACAGATTTTCTCACCAACAACCTGACGTGCATTTATGAAGACCGGTCGACGCCTCCGCACAACCCACAGTGCAATGCAATTCCACCTCGGCTTAAATTGCCCCATCAGCAAGCTCTCATCATCCTGCGTGCACACCTATGTCGCCACATAGCCCTCCTGGCGCATCCACACGACCCTGGACCGCCTCACACCAACGCGCAAGCGTTATCACTGTCCCACCACTATCCAACGAAGCACAAAACAGCTATTTCGAAGGCCGCCAGCAGAGCGGTTCGAACCAGCTCGGATACCAAATTGCAAGGAAAATGAGGAATAGTGAAATGACAGATTCCAGATTGCAAAATCACATTGATAGCAGGAAGTCCGACACAGCCCAGAAATAAAAATTTCACCGATTTTACACCAATGGAGAACCAAAACACTGAATCCGATTGTCGATGAGAGCATACTCTCGCCATCACCAACATAAGCATCCAGAGCCCCTCTCCTACTTGGCGCTCGGCGCCCAGACACTATCACGCAGCTACTACCAGCCTACAAATTCACAATGCAACTGTTGACGTCAGCAGCAGAACCGAAGTACATGAAGATGTTGACCCTTGTAGACTATCGCCAAGACCAGGTACAAACCCTCACATCATCATCCTCGTCTCTCTCTCTCTCTCTCCCCCTCGTCTTCTCTTCCCCCGTTTCCTTCCCATATGCGAAGACCACCACCACCTGCTGACCATCCAAGCCCGAAGCCCGACTATGAAGGGCTGGGCTATGGCGCTGACCTCAGCAGCGCCCTGTTCCCTTGCACGACCGCACGCGCACACACGCTTGCTACCAGCAGCTAGCGCAGCTGCCCGCGTGCTAATGCTCGAGCAGCGCTGCCGCACCTGCTTGCAAGTGCCCGAATGCTTGCACTGGCGCCCGACCCTCTTATATGGAAGGTGGTGGGAACTCTCCTTGTCCCCGTCACGTGAGACCGCGTTTCCAGCAGCTTCAGTCTCAGCCAAAGTGTCTGCGCCCAGGCCCGTTCAGACAGTGGCCTGGTACTGAATTGGTTAGGCATGCCCAATCACCCACGCACGAATGTGCGATGTCCCATGCTTTGGCCGCGTTGAGAATGGCCTGGAAGACTCACAAATCTTTCCCATTCGCACGTGCAGGGCGGATGTAACCAACCGGCGTGTGGCAACTGTCTGGCGCCGACCAAGATTTGCAAAAAATTGACGAGTTCAGGGCGCATTCAGATTCAGGGGGCCCACCTTCACTTAGGGTAGGCACGCGCCTGCTGCAGGGCCGTATGCTGAGGGCTCAGACCCTTGCAAAAGGCCATGTGTGTGTGTGTGTGTGTGTGTGTGTGTGCGTGTGTGTGCGTGGGGGCGGCGGACCTCCGAGTCAATCAATCAATCAATCAACCAATCAATCAATTAATCAAAACTAGTCAATCAGTCAATTGATTGATTGGCTGATTCCAAATACAACAACGAAACCCCCCCCACCCCTAAAAAGAAAAAAGAAAAAAAAAAACTAGGCTGTTTTCCTGGGCGCCCGGGCACCCAACTTCTGCCCGGGCACACGCCCGGGTGCCCGGCCGGGCATGACCCCCGGGCAGGGTTCCGGGCAGCCCCAGCGCCAAAAAAAAAAAAAAAAAAAAAAACTCAAAAAAATCCGGAAAAAAAAAATGTTGTGTAGGATTGAAATGCAAACCACTTTTGGCTGAGGGTCACATTATAATTCCTCACAGAATCGGAGATAAAAAAGAAAATAACAGAATCACACAAAGGCACCCCCCTTTAGACCCCTTTAGCCCCTTTAAAACCAATTTGTACCCCCCTCCCCCCCCCTTGACAGCCAACTCACGAAAAACGAAATGAGCCCGGATTTTTAGTTCTTTTTCTGGTCTCCTGAAACCGACGAAAATTTACAGAGAGGTGCTTTAGGTAGTCTAGCTCCCCAGCCCCCCCCCACACACACCAGTCCCACCCTTCCCGAAAGTGTTGCGCCATGGCCCGGTGGCACGCGGCTGTTCAATTTTCTCCCGCACGCCGTCACATGCCACGCTTGAACGCGATTCAACGCGCGCACGGGGGGATTGAACCCGACCATGTGAATGTGAAAGTGTGTTCGTTGCGTTCAATCAGCAACAAAGGTATCTTTCTTTTTATGCGGGACGATGCACTCAATTCATTTCGTCTCAAGTCGCCCTTCTGCTGAAAGCAGCTGACAAAGGACAAAGCGCCCTCATAACGGACAAATAGCCCCGTTATTTTTTGCCATGTCGCCCATTTGCCTCATTGAAGTTCCTGTTCCGTAAACGAGGCTAGTGTCCTTGAATGTACTCGATGTAGTTTTTGGGTAGGATACCGTCGTGTTGAGAGTGTCGGGAAAGTGGTATCGAAACGAAACAAAGGCCCTCGCCCCACTACTCTCCACATGCATAAAAGACAAAAAATATGGCATTGTATCTTTCCATTTTCTTGTGGAGGATTAGTCTCATTTTAATCATTTGGAGAGAGTACAGGAGCGAGTCCAAAGGACAGACGCGTGTGTCAAAGGCAAACGACTCCAAGTACCTGCGTTGTCAGAAACAAGAAACAGACCGAGCTACCTATACCCGTCCTTGCGATGACTGTATCGGACCTGAATAAGGCTTTTATGCATGAGGCAGAGGATTTGTGATGTAGCTGTTGCCCCTCTCTCTTCATAATGGATGTTTCGGGTCCGAGGCAGTCATGATGAGGGTCTGTTTCGCTATCATAAGTAAAACTACCAAAAACAGAATAGAGACTTGTTAGAACTCTCTGTGGATTCCGTGCGGGCCTTCAGCTAAACACAAAGCCCACTCATCATGCTTATACCGGACCTGAGACTAGGTTCCATTCATGCACACACACACACACACACACACACACACACACACACACACACACACACACATCATCACACACACACACATCATCACACATCATCACACATCATCACACACACACACACATCATCACACACAGTTTCGGGGGACCATTGTAGTGCGCGGCCCCAATTTTTTTTCTTCTTGTGTTTGCTTTTATTTTTTCGAGGGCGGGTTTTTCCACCACACCCGGACTCTCCCCCAAAAAAAATGGCGACCCTGATTTTTTGGGGTGCACCGCCTCACATGCGCACACATGCTTGCACATGCGCTATGAGCCGGATGTGCGCACCTGGCGTGCAGGAGATGCACCACAAGTATGATCATTAGCAATGCACAGCAATTTCAACGCATGGAACACGTGGTAAGTGTGCAGATGGGCCGGGATATGGATCATGTATGACGCATGGAACACGTGGTAAGTGTGCAGATGGGCCGCAATGTGCATCTGGATCTCCCTTGACATCTAGGACTTTCCATGGTCCTCGATATGCTGGTAGCAACTTCTGAGAAATCCCTTCTTAGGGTAAGAATTCTTTCGACTTGACACAGACAAGATCTCCCACAGCGAATTGTGACGGCAGACGATGCTAATTAGCTTGTTCTACTGTCTGATGCTGCTCCTTTCTAATATTCTCTACAACTTCGCGTGATCTTTCTCATATTGCAGCATGAACTTCCTAGTTCCTGGAGGTAATCTTTGAATCTGACCAAGATTCAAATAGTCAATCGGTGTCCTAGGACGCCACCCTTATGTAGCTCATTTGGTGTTCGTGAGGTGGCGAGGTGTACGGAGTTGTTGTATGCGCTAGGTACCTTTGGTAGGTCCCAGTCTATCTGGTCTGGTCTAAAGTACACGCGTAGCATTTGCTGTAACAATTTTTTCATCTGCTCTGTCTGTCTATTAGTTTCCTGTTGTCAACTTAGATGACATTGTTAACTTCGATCCATAGACTTTCGTCAACCGCTGCCAGTGTTTGCCGGTGAACCTGGTGTCCCTATCACTATCTATTTTTAGGGGTTGGCCATACTCGTTCACCCAATGGTTGAATGAATCCTTGATTACTAAGTCCGTCTTGGTGACGTCCGACAGAAGAGTGAAAACAATAAATTTACCGAATCTATCTACAACTACCATCACTTGACAATTCCCATTCTGACTCTTGACCTTCTTGTCCATGAAGTCGATGGTCTTCGGGGCCTGGCAGTGTAGGCAACTTTTTCAGCAGTCCTAACAAGGGCTGTGTGGAACTCTTGTTCTGCTGACAAACCTTGCAGCCTCGGATATAGACAATGCGGTCATGTTTCATTTCTACTCTGGTGCTTGAAAGAAGTATATTGGCGTAGGTGTTCCTCCCAATGAAATGACCTCCGTAGTTGTGGCACTTTCCTAGGATCAGACTGCAGATTTCCTCGTTGTTCGGCATACACAACCGGTCATCCACCTCTCTCTTTTCGAATAACAAGTTGTCGACAATTCTATACTCAAAAGGACTTCATGAGAGCTTCCTTCACCTTAGCAATAATCTCATGAAGGTGAGGATCTTCTGGGTAAGCAGGTTTAATTTTTCACTGCAATTCACTTTGTGCATCGAGGTAAGTTACTAGATATCAAAAGAAATTAGTTCTGCTGAGAGTGTCGGCGACGACATTGTACTTCCCTCTGGCTGGTTTTAGTTCAAAGTCGAGTTTGTTTTTCTTATGGCCCATTTAGGTAACTTAGTCGACATATGGGCCTGTGCCTTCAGCCACTGAAGTGTCTCATGGTCAAAGTACACCTCGAACCAAGACTGGGCCAACATCCGGCCGGTTCAGCTCGCCTCGTGCAACCGCTGGCCGGTTCAGCTCGCCTCGTGCAACCGCAGAGGGAGTGAACCGAAAAACCGGTTTGGAAAAAAACATTCCCTTTTTTTTCCTGCGGATTTCAACTGTGCTCTTCAAGATCCGTCAAAATCCGCAATAAATTTTTGAAGATGCTATTTTTCTCAGGAGGTCTCTCGGGGGAGGGGGGAGGGGGGAGGGGGGTATTATTGGGGTGGGTCCAGGGAGATAGGACAACCGCACAATGCGGATCGGGGAATACGTAGAGGGAGTCTAGGCGTATTTTCGCTTAGAACATGGATGGATGGTAGAGAAAGTCCTTCACTCCCAGACTCTCCTCGTAGAAGAGAACCTCCCTTTCGATATAGTCTTTGGCCTAGATTGGGGAGAGGCAGCTAGGGTCACATTGCACCTCAAAGAGCAGGAGTGCAGGCTCCCTAGTCCATCAAGTGGGGTTACGAAAGCCCGCCTATTCCATGCGTCAGGAGTCGACAACCCTCTGGCGCATTCCTGCCTCAATGCTCCTGCGTTTGCCAGACTTGTCAAGGAGAAGCTTGAGGAACAGGTGTTCGTAGCTTATGTCAAGCCAGTTTCTGACCTACCAAAGGAGGAAAAAGAGATCCATCCCACTATGGCTAGTTTGTCGAACGAGTATAAGGATTTACCGGAGGCATCCTCAAGGGTGGTTCCAAGACCCATTCAGCATCGTATAAAGATGAAACCCGACAGTAGAACGCTTGAGGGAGCAGTCTATAGGATATCTCCCAAGGAATTGGAGGAGTTGCGCAAGCAGTTATACGAGCTCCTCGAAAAGGGATGGATTAGATTGAGCTCGTCTCCTTTTGGCGCACTTGTCCTATGTGTCCCCAAGAAACAGGGAGAGTTAAGAATGTGCGTAGACTACAGGAGTCTGAACTCCATAACAGTTAAGAATGCAGAACCGTTGCCCCACATAGATTACTTGTTGGATCGGGTGCAAGAATGTAAGTACTTCACAACGATAGATCTGAAGTCAGGATACCATTAGATAGAGGTACATCCTGATGATCAGTACAAGACGATGTTTCAGACTAGATACGTGAATTATGAGTTCATAGTGATGCCCTTTGGGCTAACCAAAGCACCAGCAACATAGCAGTAAGGCCCTCCAAGAATGTGAGGGCCATCTGAGGCAGTTTTGGAGAAGTTGAGGCGCGAAGAAGTGCGAGTGGGCCAAGACAAAAGTCCTTTACTTGGGCCTCGTATTAGATGGAGACTACATTAGACCAGAGGACGGTAAGATCGTAGCGATCAGAGACTGGCCAACTCGCACTCTAACTGAGTTGCGGTCGTTCTTACGATTGGCCAACTACTACAGAAAGTTCGTAAGAAATTTCTCCGCTATCACTGCTCCCCTTCGCAGACTCCTAAATAAGGAAGCAATTTGGAAGTGGGATCAAGATTGCACCTCGACCTTAAAGAAGCTGAAGAAGGTCTTGGTAGAGTACCCCGTCCTCAAGGTAGTTGATCCTTCATTGCCTTTTGTCGTCACTACAAACGCAAGTCAGTATGGCATAGGTGATGTATTGAAGCAAGATGACGGCCACGACTATAGACCCATATGAGAGCTAAACTAGAGAGCGGGAGAAGCACCGAGTTAATGTCAGCTCAGATCACGAGACTTTGAGATGGTTGAAGACGCAAGCCAAGATGACGCCCTCAGAAAAAGTAGCAGCCTCGACATACGAGAGAGAACTCTACGCTCTTAGGCAAACCACTGGAGGCATTACGTGTGTGGGAGGCATTTCAAAGTCTGCTCAGATCACGAGACTTTGAGATGGTTGAAGACGCAAGCCAAGATGACGCCCAAATTGACTTAGGTGGGCAACCGAAGTAGACCAATTTGACTTTGAGCTAAAGCCCGTTAAAGGTAAGTACAATGTGATAGCCGATGCTCTCTGTAGAAGGGCAGATTAGCTCGACTCGATCGTACACTATCTAGACATAGGGGCGGATCTGCAGCAAAGGATAAAGGATGCGTATGCTTAGGATCCGATCTATAGTGATTTACGAAAGCGAGTAAAGGAGACCCCTGATAGTGAGCCACACTACTGAACCATGAAGGGGCTGCTTTTCGAAAAGACCAACGTCATTGATAGGTTATGTGTCCCCAATAATGAAGAAATTCGTAGCCTAATTCTAGGGGAATGCCATGATACGGAAGGGAACTTCGGTTGGCAAAAGACTTCAGCCAACCTTATGATATCGTATACATGGGCTGGCATGAAGGATGACTGCATAGAGTATGTTCGCAGCTGCAAAGTCTTCCAGCGCAACAAAACAACGACACGAGCATTGTCAGGAGTAGGCATGGCAAAAGCCAAGTCATGGTCATAGTGGACCGATTTAGCAAGTATGTCGATTTTGTGTCGTTGCCTGCAGAGGCAAGAACCAACTTGTCATAACAAAGTTCTTTGATTTCTCGGTAGGCGAGCATGCCGTACCGCTGTCGATAGTTAGTGATAGAGGTTTACCTGCCAAAACTGGCAGGATCTTATGAAGGTTGTTAATGTTGTCAGGTCGTCATCCAGAAACGAACGACCAAACAAAGCAAATGAATAAGATCTTGCAGCAATTGCTCAGAATGTGTATTAGACCAGATCAAATAAGCTAGGATGAGATGCTTTAAGGTAGCTAGCGCCTATAACAACAGTGTACATCTAGCTCTCTGTCGAACTCCTAACGAGCAGGACAAGTCCTTTAAACCGCGTAGGCCGTTTGAGGGGCTCAACCGGGACCAAATTCAGAGGTTACGTCTTGGTACTAAAGAATTTGTTTTGCGACATAAAGAGGAAGTTGCTAGGGTGGTCTGAAACCTTAGAAAGGCCCAACTTCGCATGATTGAGCAAGCAAATAAGCATTGTGGACCTCGAGGTAGGGGACTTAGTCTGGGTCACGTCAAAGGAATTTGCCCCAAACGAAAACATCCCCTGAAGTTGTTGCGCGCATACAGAGGACCGTGGCCTGTCCTAGAGGTTGAAGGTGGAGAGGACAGACCAATCCTATGCAATAGAGATACCACCGCACCTCCATATTTTCCCAGTCTTCCATGCGTCAAAGTTGTTGCCGTGCACCACCAGTGATCAATTTCCTTCACGAAGATCTATGAGACTATGATTCCACTAGACATGGATGGCGCATTCAGCATAGAATGCATATTAGAAGAATTTTTTTTTCGGAGTGGAGGTCGAGGTTGTCACTAGAAGCTATACAAAGTTAGGTTTGCTTACCAACAACCTCGGGACGATAGATGGTTCACACGAGTAGAACTTCTAGAGGCCGCTCCCGACATAGTTCATGCCTATGAGAGGGCAAGAAAGGGTAAAGGTCCTGCCTTGGATTAAAGAGTTGCTCGAATTTAGGACGGCGGGAGTGAAACGGTTTCACGCAAGTCACGTGACGGGGCAGATCCCAGGGCTTGATCCCTAGACCTACCCATACCCCCCGTACATCTACCTGTTGACCCTGTGTGCCTCTACATGTCCCTAAAGTCGTAGGGCGTTGTTCTGCATGTTACTTGGGTTGTGGGGATTCCAACCGTAGACTATAAGATTAGTAGTCTTATGGTCAGTCTAGAAGGTTAGTCCTACGCACGACAAAGGGTCAAGCTACGTTAGCCTATGAGTTTCTAGAAGTCACTAATCGACTCTTCGAGACTGTAGGAGTCAGTCGTTCAGTCTACCTTGTCCAGTCAGTAAGTACCAAGCGGGATTGTGCACACTTCGAGCTGGGTCCGAAGGCAGGCCAAAGCACCAACAAAACAATATAAATAAAGAGGCAACGCTCAACCATTCATTCATTCGCTTGCGAGCCATGCGGAAGCGCAACTTGTGCGACTTGTGCATTCGAAGGTCTGCAGATGCCCGAAGACGAAAAGGGCAGAGGAAGTACCGAGAGGAGGAAGACGACGGCGGCCATAGCCGCCAAGTGCTGACGACAATAGTTAGCGTCCAGTGTGTGTGTGTGTGCGTGGACATTCAGGGGAGATCCTAGTGCGTACGTGTATAAGTGAGAGTGTGTTTGATGTTGGTTACAATGTCCGGGTGGGAATACAGACGACGTTCAACGGGTATAGCCACTGGGTGTAACAAGTTATTTTAAGCCGAGTTCCTGGCCAGAGGCCATATCTCTGAGTTTTCTGTGTGGGAGCAGTGTGCCATCACAAGTTCGCCGCTGATTCTGTGTTGACAAAGTTTTGTTGCCACCAACACTTACATGTATGCATGTTGTGAGTGAAATGACAAGTCTGATTGCATCACCAACCTTAGCGATTTTTTTGTTGCACTGCGAGAACGCTTTGCGGACGTCACTAGAGGATTGAGGGCGTCCAATAAACTCTAAATGATCCATACACGGCCTTGGAGGAGTGCGCACACACTGAAAGCTGCTATGGATGAACTGATTGTTGTGCTTGGCCATGGAGTTACAGAAGCACAACTAAAACAACTTTTCTACCACGCACTACCCGAGCAACTGCAAGGGCATTTCTTTGACAAGAAGCAACAATCTGGAATGACCTACGATCTTCTGAGTAGAGAAGCGGTTGCTTTTGCCGCCTAGTCCATACCAGTTACCACTTTTTGGCATAAGGACCTAGCGAAGGGGAAAAAGTGGAAGGGTCGCACCATCTCTGGCCAAGTTAAGGCCAAAGATAGTGACATACTGACAATGGAGGAAGGTGGTGTAAAGGAAGTTCCCTACACTGATATTGAATGGGGACTTGAGGAGGACAGCAGTGCAGAGAGAGGGAGGTCTTACACTCCTGTTGCAGCCGGAGGGAGGCCCAAAGGTGGAGGACGAGGCTGAGGCAGAGGTCGCCAAGCCTCATGTGGTCGAGGGCAAGGCCGCCAGGGGGTTGGCGACAACAAAGACCGCTAAGAGGGAGGTAGGGGTCAAGGTCCCCTGTCTAACCGCCCTAGCTCTAGTTGATCACCTCCCAGAAGGGGTGGATGGCACTCAGGACGGCTAGAAGGCAGGCCCTGGGAAACTGTAGGCTTGGATCAAAACGTCTGGGAGGATCGGATGGACAAATATCCATGCGTGTTATGTGGAGATCCCAACCATATCATCAAATTTTGCCCGAAATACGGGAAGCCTAATCGCGCTGCATTTGGGGCAGCAAAAGGCAACCGCCGGTAGAGGGAGCAACTACCCCTACCCCAGCAGCATGTGGAGATGAGTGCGCTTGCGAAACAGAAACTCTCATTCCACGTGTCTCCATGGAAGAGGTTGCTGGCTAGCGCCTAGCTAGCTGCCCAAAGACTACTTCTTTTAGAGTCTTTCTAGGCACTTCCGTCACAGGCTTGGCCGAAGAGTTAAAAGAGAGATGGTTGGCTTGGGCCAAGATGAAGAATGAGAAGGGGCACCTGTTGTTAGTCGATGTAGGGGGCCCTTATGGATAGTGCGGACACTAGGAGTTATATCAGTCGGAAGGCACTGAAGAAGTTGAGGCTAGGCCTCAAGGTCCAAAAGCTGGAAGAACCTGTAGTCAGTATCCTCGCAGATAACTGCACAATGCGAATCGAGGAGTACGTCAAGGGAGTCCAAGCGTATTTTCGCCTAGAAGGAGAGGGAAAGGTAGAGAAGGTTCTCCATTCCCTGACTCTACTTGTAGAGGATAATCACCCATTTGACATAGTACTTGGTACTGATTGGGGTGAGGCAGCTGGAGCCACTTTGCACCTTTGAGAGCATGAATGCAAGCTCCCTAGTCCCTGAGGTGGGATTAAGAAAGCTTGCCTGTTCCATGTATCAAGAGTTGAGGACTCCTTAGCACATTACTGTCTTAGTGCTCCTGCCTTCGCTTGACTTGTAAGGAAGGAGCAACTCAAAGAACAGGTCTTTGTAGCCTACGTGAAGCTAGCATCGGATCAGCCAGGAGGAAGATAAGATTCATCCTACTATTGCTAGTTTGCTCAAGGAGTATGTAGACATAGAGCTGAAGCACCCTTACGGGTAGTACCAAGGGCTATTCAGCACCGCATAGAGATAGACTCTGGCAGTAAGATGGCTAAGGGAGCAGTCTACAAAATGTTTCCAAAAGAGTTAGAGGAGCTACGCAAATAGTTAGATGAGTTCCTAAAGAAAGGATGGATTAGACCCAGTTCATCTCCTTTTGGTGCACCTGTTTTCTTTGTCCCCAAGAAAGAGGGAGGGTTGAGAATGTGTATCGAGTACAGGAGTCTGAATGCAATAACCGTCAAGAATGCAGAACCATTGCCCCGTATAAACAATCTGTTAGATCGGGTGCAAGTGTAAGTACTTTACGAAGAAGTTAGGGTATCATCAGATAGAGGTCCACACTGACGACCAGCATAAGACGCCATTCCAGACTGGATATGGGGATTATGAGTTTATAGTGATGCCTTTTGGACTAACTAATGCACCAGCCACCTTTCAGTGTTGTATGAACGACTTGTTTAGACCGTGGCTAGATAAATCTGTTGTCGTATATTTACACGATAACTTAGTTTTTTTAGTAAGTCCCTCCAAGAACATGAGGGCCATTTGAGGCAGATCTTGGAGAAATTGAGGGAAGCCAACTTCAAGATTAATGCAAAAAAGTGTGAGTGGGCCAAGACAAAAGTCTTGTACTTGGGCCACGTGTTAGATGGGGATGGCATTAAGCTAGAGGACGACAAGATAGCAGCGATTAGAGACTGGCCAGTTCCTCGTACTGTGACTCAGCTGCGATTGTTTTTAGGATTGGCCAACTACTACAGAAAGTTTGTGAGGAACTTCTCTACTATTGCTGCTCCCCTTCACAGACTCTTTAAGAAGGAAGTGATCTGGAAGTGGGACAAAGACTGTACCTCGGCCTTAAAGAAGTTAAAGAATACTTTGATAAAATGCCATGTCCTCAAGGTAGTTGATCCCTCATTACCCTTCGTCGTCACGACATGCGCAAGCCAATATGGCATAGGTGTTGTGTTACAGCAGAATGACGACGATGGCTATAAACCCGTAGAGTTCATGTCAGCCAGGCTGCCTTCAGAAAAAGTAGCAGCCTGAAAGAGAACTCTACGCTCTCAAGCAGACCTTAGATCATTGAAGACATCACTTGCTTGGGAGGCACTGTAAAGTCCACTCATATCATGAAACTTTGAGATGGTTGAAGATGCAAGCCAAGTTGACTAGGTGGGTAGTAGAGATAGACCAGTTTGACTTTGAACTCGAGCCCGTGAAGGGTAAGTATAATGTAGTAGCCGATGCCCTAAGTAGAAGAGCTCATTACTTTGGGGCAATAATGCATTATTTGGACATCGGGGTAGATCTAAAACACAAAATAAAAGATGCAAACTCTCAGGACCTGATCTATAGTGATCTCCTAAGAGGAGTCTAGGAAACCCTTAATAGTGAACCAAATTATAAAACCGATGTCGTTGATAGATGTTTCTCCCCAATAATGATGAGATCCGTAGTTTGCTCTTAGGGGAATGCCATGATATAGGACACTTCGGTTGGCAGAAGACATTAGCCAACCTATCAATGTCGTATGCATGTCCTGGCATGAAAGCCGATTGTGTAAAGTATGTTCGCGGTTGCTAAGTCTGCCAACACAACAAGACAACGACAAGAGCACTTCTAGGTCTTCTTAGACCCTTGCGCATCCCAGCAGGACCCGAACAGTCTGTTTCCATTGACGTAATGGATACAGGGGTCAGGAGTAGGCATGGAAAAAGAAAGTCGTTGTTGTAATAGATCGATTAAGTACGTTGCTTTCGTACCTTTGCCCGCAGAGGTCAAAACTGAATTAGTCATAGATTTTTGGTTAAGTGAGCATGGCATACCGCTGTCAACAACTAGTGATAGAGACACGTGGTTTACCAGCCAGAACTGGCAAGATATCATGAAAGTTTACGGTTTTAAGCTTTTGATGTTGTGCAGTCGTCAGAGACAAACGACCGGACATAACAGATGAATAAGATCTTGCAGCAATTACTCAGAATGTATATTAGACCCGATCAAGTGAATTGGGACGAGAAGCTTCCCAAAGTAGCTAGTGCCTACAACAACAGCGTACACATAGCTACATGCAAAACTCCTAACGAGCTGCGTAAGTCCTTTAAACCACGTAGGATGTTCGAAGGACTGAACCGGGACCAGATTAAGAGGTTACCGCCCGGTACAAGAGAGTTTGCTCTGCAGCATGAGACGAAAGTTCAGAGGGTGATTGAAAACCTTAGAAAAGCCCAACATCGCATGATTAAACAAGCGAATAAGCATCGCAGACCCTCGCAATTCAGGGTAGGCGACTTAGTCTGTGTCAAGTCAAAGGAATTCGCACAAGAAGAAAACATCTCATAGAAGCTCTTGCCCGCGTATAGAGGGTTGTGGCCTGTTTTGGAAGTCTAAGGTGGAGAGGATGGACCATCATATACGATAGAGATTCCACCTCACCTCCATACGTATCCAACCTTCGATGCATCAAAGTTGTTACCTTGTGTCACCAACCAACAATTTCCTTCGAGGAGATCGATGATTCTGCCAGTTATGGATGGCACCTATGACATAGACCGAATACTAGAAGAAGATGTATTATGGACTAGAGTTGGAGGTCGTCCCCAAAAGCAGTACAAAGTCCGGTTTGCTTACCAGGAACCTGAGGACGACATATGGTTCACAAGGACCGAGCTTCTAGAAACCGCTCCCGACATAGTGCATGCTCACGAAAGAGCAAGAAAAAGTAAAGGTCCTGCCTTGAATTAGATAGTTCTTGGAGGACCTCGAATTTAGGACGGCGGGAGTGAAAGGGTTTCACCCAGTTTGTGCGACAATTGCAGATACCAGGACTCGATCCCCAGACCTCCCCTAACACATTGTACAATTGTGCGTTGCCTTGTATGCTTTGAACCTGCTACTTGTCCCCAAAATCGTGTACAGTAGGTGCAGCTTCCACTCGGCATGCACATTCCCTTTTGCTGGTTGTCTCAGCCCCAGGCAAAAGGGAATAATGTGGCCCGGATCCCCCCCTCTTCGCTCCCATTCCTCCACACCACCTTCGGTGCCTTCCTAGTCTCTCCTTCCTCGCATCTTGGATTTGGAGGATATCTACAGGGACCCCGATACCCACAACTTCCTGTATTGGCAAGGGCAAAGTTGCCTCTCCTTCCACCTTGACAGGATGATGCTCCACGACCATCTCCCTGGGAACCATATCCCCTTCCTCCCCCTTGGAACTCTTACTGGTCTCCTGTCCTCGTTCTCCTCTATCACAACCTCCTCTACCGCGGCCTCTTCCATGCCCTCCCCCGTGGGCTAGTACGCCCGCGTAATCCCCTCCATGGATTACTTAGCTCTCCTCTTCGTCTTGTCCATAATCAATCAGCTCATAGGGGAGTTCCTCGACGACGACTCCTTCGAACGTGACTATAATAATGTTTTTCCCCTTGATGTTCCCTGCAATGGTTTTGCCCTTCCACTTCTTACCCCTCGCAAGGTCTCGGTGGAAGTGGTAGTTTGCTTGCTGCAAGAAACCAGCCTGCTCTACGGCGTGCTTGTTGAAGGTCTTGTAGATCATGTCGGTCTCTTGGGACGGAACATACAACTGACATTTTAACGGTTCGGGCAGTGAGAGAGCCAAATGATTCAGTATCGGGAAGGTGTGGCCCTATGGTCCTTGACCTAAGCAACTCATCCATCGTGGTCTTCAACACTGCCACACTCGTCCAATTATGTCGTTTGATGTTCAGTGTCAGATGTGTGGTCCTCCTAGCGCGGTTTCTATTTTGGAACCGATCGAAAAGTTCTTGCAATATCTTGTCTATGTTAGTCATCTTTGAGTGGTGGGCCATGCGACACGTAATTCGAGTCATCCCCTCCCGTACATGACGTGGCCTTCAACACTTGTCCCTCCTGCAGGATCTTTTGCGCCATAGGCACGTTCTCATCGCCACCTCCCACTGCATGATGTTTTCCTCCTTTTCCCCGTTGTATGTGAAGAGGACCTTGACCTTTATCTTGTCCCTTTTCTCCCCTTTACACTCTTCCATCTTTCCTTTCTCTCGGTTCTCGTCTCCGTTGCCATCTACATGATCTCCTCCATCTCCTCCGTCATCTCCTCCATCATTGCCTTGTGGCTTCTTCACCACCGCTCTCTTCACCCCATGCATCTTGCAGTATTCCACAAGGTGCCCCCATATTCCTCACATGTTCTACGAGCTAAATGGTACGTATTCTCGAGCATGCAGTTCCACTTACCCGTTATCTTGTCCTCTTTGGAAATCAGGCTGATCCCGACAGGCGTAAAGCGCCAGTTTCATTGGCAGAATGCAGTGCTACTTGGGAGAGGACGGAGAGTTTGGGGGCAGTCTCTTGCTGGGCCTGCTCCTTTAACTTGCCTATCAACATTGCTCCCTCCTGCAGCATTTCCTCTTCACCTCCACACCTTTCTTTCTCTTGTGCATGGCCTGCCTTGCCTGCTCAAACCGCTGTTCTTCCTTATGCACCTTCTTCTCTTCCCCCTTTGCAGCAACTATAGCAGCTTGCACCGTCTGGTCCCTCTCTTCTAGCTCCTGCATTGTTTCATTCCCTGAGGCATCGCAATTGCGTCTCTCCGGTGCCGTGTCAGCTTTGGGCCAGAGGGGTCAACTGGTGTCCTGCAGTAGTTGGGACCGGTCGAAGTCTCGCCTTCTGCACCTCTGCTAGTAGCGGTTTTCTTCCCCTTTATCGTCCTCCTTTGTCTCCTCCTCCTCCTCCTCATCTTCCTCTTCAGACTCCACCCTCTTCATCTCCTCTGCCACTGTCTTCTGCTTTTCTTTTCCAATTCTTTCTTTCTCTTTTCTCTTTCTCTTTTCTCTTTCTCCTTTCTTTTTCTCCTTTCCTTTCTCCACCCTTTTTCGCTCCTCTGGATGGCCTGGATCCTCCAGGTTCAAGTCTTCCTCCCAGATAACAACTCAGTACTGTGACTACTGCTCATGCGGTGGAAGCCTAGCAAAGATCATTCAGAGCAGCGCCTCCCAAAATCACGGTAAGGGCGAGGTATATGAACGTAGGGTAGTTGTCCATGGTGAATTTTCAGCACAGCGGTAAGCTCCAGTCCACCTCCGAAGCACTTAACTGACAACCTACAACCTACAACCTACAGTGTGGCCTGACCTACAACCTACAGTGTGGCCTGACCTACAACCTACAACGTAGCTTGACCTACAGCCTACAACGTAGTCTGACCGTTACTTGATTTCCCCATTCTGGCTGCCGTCAACCTGTCACCACAGATTCCAAGTATGTCTGGTCGCCAACCAGGAATTTAAGGACTGTCAGCTACGTCCTCAAGAATTCTTTAACACCACACAAAGGAGGGTGTGGCCACCGGTCAAACAAGGTCTCCCTCAAGACTTACAAACGCCTCCAGTGTCACATGGTTCGGTCACAAGCCTGATAGTACCGATGTTAGGTCTAGCCAGGTCAATTAACAAGCGCCAGCCACTCATGCCCATGCTTACACGGTTCAGTTGTGTGCCAGTGAGTGGTTTTAGGGCTAGACATGTTGTTTTATGAGCGCCGGCCGCGCATGCCCTTACTCCCTACTTAGCCTGATCACGGTCCAGGTGTCGGGTCAACCAGGACCATACATTGACTCCAGAGACTCAAACAAACACTCGACATACTCAAAAGATTCAAGATGACGTCAACAAGAATTGCAACCAAAGTGACATCAACAAATATTTGTGACAAGCAGCATCCAAATTGGGAAAGTTCCGGTAGAGTTCACAGAACCTAACAAATGCATAAACGACAAGGGTAGGGGTAGAACACTTCACTCAAGTCTTCGGCTGAAGCTCCTCGCCGCTTGATGACAATGCAAGTACGCACTCCTTATCGTTCCCCTTTTCCTTCGCCCTTCTCCAACCGGCCTCCCCTCGAGGTCAACCCTAATCCACCTCCTATCGGCCTTGATCCAAACCGGCGTCACATTCCTCTTCACGAGTGTAATGGGCGCAGGCTCTGATACCAGTTCAAGGAACATCCACACACACTTGCAGCACACTGAAAACTTCACGAAATATGACCCCAAGCATCCCAATGGCAAGTCAGCACGTAAGTGATGCAATCACCTCCAAACACTTCAATTTGAGTTCAAATACAAGATGTTAATGGCTGCTATCGCCAGCATCACAAAACAGGTATCTCCCACTTTCTTTCTATTCTCTCTCAGTCTCTCCTCTCTATGTGTTCTCAATACTTCAGGTGCTCATCCTCACTTGCTGACTGTCTCTCTCTCACTCTCAGGTCTTGGATCGCTCGCTCTCACTTGCTGAATACACTCGCCTCATTCCCTCTTCAGCTATGGCGGACTTCTTCTTCCCGGTCGACCCTAGCTTTGTCTCCAATCCCCCTTCTTCTCGAGTTGCCAGCTGACTGTCCAAACTGTTGGTCGCACAAGCGCTACAGCAGAGCTAATGCACCATGCGGGTTGACAAGTGACCAGGTGAATCACTGTCGCAACTATAAATAGCAGCTGAAGTGAATTGTTGTCGGCTTATGACAGGCACCGGTTGATGTGGCCTTTTTGCTCCAGTTTGCCCTTTCTGGAACTTACCGACTTTCTTAGGATGCTGCTGCAAAATTGGACTTTGGGACTGCAGACTTTTGTTGTCCGGTACCGGGCCTATGACTTCTAACGACCTATTCTACCAGACGCTGCAGACCTACGACGCTTCGGCCCCTAGGGCCTACCGGACTCCTAGGGCCCTCAACCTGGGTCCTACTTGGACCTACTGGGACTGAGCCCAGCTGGCAGCTGGGACTCTGGGACCAGGACTCGGGACATACTTTCATGCAAGATGAAGTCTTGGTTACAGGCAAATTGGTCAAGTACAGCAGTTGGGGATGCAGGATAATGCATTCGTGTACTAATGCATATCTGGGGATTCAAACAGGTGAATGCAGAATTTGACATGGGCAGGGACTGTGTCTGGGGTGCTTACATGCACGTGGCACGGTGGAGGGGATGGTGCAATATTTTGGGTGTTGGTGGCGTGGTGTATGCTAGCAGGGGTTCAGTGTGGGGCGAATGCCTTCTTGCCCAGAAGGCAGAGTATGTGAAAGTACGTGTACAGGTTTACGATTTGTTTGGGGACAACATACGGGCACACACTGAACTCTGTGGATGGGTGCACTATGGATTGTGTACAGTGTTCATTTGCAGGAATGAAAAATGGATTGCAAAGAGGAGTCAGCTGATTCTGATTTTTGTGGCTTGTGGTCTCACTGTGTTGCCGCTCAGTTTTTGACGTATGAGCAGCTGAAGCAGTGGGCTATGCAGAACAACGACGGTGATCGTCTTTCTCATTTGCAAACGGTAATGGATTCCTTGCAGGGTCAGCAGCCACAGTTTTTTCTTGTTTTTTTTTTTTTGTTTTTCTTTTTGCGACTTCCTTGGGCTCTTCCAGGCTGCCGAACCTGTCTTTTGCCCAACCCTGGACTTACTGGACCTCGGACGAGGCCTGTGACAGGGTCTTGCTGGTACAATTGCAATCCGACAATTAGATCGAAGCCCCTCCCCCCACCTGATAGCTCCCCAGGCCTCCTCCAGGCTGTTATACCAGCGTGTTCAA
This sequence comes from Chara braunii, assembly GCA_003427395.1. Classification (NCBI taxonomy): domain Eukaryota; kingdom Viridiplantae; phylum Streptophyta; class Charophyceae; order Charales; family Characeae; genus Chara; species Chara braunii. The sequence continues at coordinate 1,046,253 of BFEA01000374.1, forward strand.
TGGAAGGTATTCAGGACATCAGTTGTTAAAATATCACTCAGGATTCAGGAATGAAATTACATTTTCCGAATTGTGCACATTTTGTGAAATAACTTGTCAATGCTATGTCAACCTGAAAACAAATTCACCAATATTGATGTCGTTGTAATGAACCTAATCAGATGAGAAGCTCAAACGTGTCGTGATGCAAGTCTGATTCAGCGCAATGATGCTGTCTCCAAAAATTGATTATGAGTCCAAGTCAAAGTACATGAAATCTCTCATCATCCCGTAACCCAGAGAAGGGAATGAGAGGCGGGGGAGAGAAGACAGAGTGGAGGAGAGGAGAAGGAGAGTCCCTTGTGAATCAATAGCTCAATAGTTTCCTCCTCTCGCCGACTTGCTCCTCGTGCATCTCCCACTAACGTCAACTCATCAATTCAGTACTCCTCTGATGATCTTTGACATGTACTTGCCCAGGTCACAACTATCTGCGCATCCCCAGTCCACGTCAGCAACAGCTAACAAGGATGGCGCAGTCCACTTGAAGACAAGCAGCAGATCACACTCCTTGTATCAGTTAAGTCTAGGTAAGCTTCCCCTCATCACACACATCAACTCCACAGTCCAGATCTCCTCCTCGCCTCCTCTGCTATCAAGGTCAACTCGACGCGGCTATGGCCGCAACAACATAATCTCCCTCCTCGCTGATGCTCAATCTCAGACACTGCGCCAGAATAAAGCTCCTGTAGCCTTGCGTCGTCGAACCAGCATCAAGCCAGTGCAAGGCGGAATGATCTCAAGCAGGGGCTGGGTCAACTTTATAATGTTGACTCAAGTTGACCGGCCTCTGGTCTCCTGAGGTCGACTATCGATATGAATCAGCAGCGGATGGCCTGGATGCAGCGCAGTCCCAATTCCCTCTGTGTCCAAGTCGGACTGGAATCTTCTGGATTCCTGCAGACAACCAAAGATGTGGCTGACCAGCGGGTTGACTTTGAACCCTGGACCTGGAGTCCCCTACTTGGGTTGACTGTTGACTTTCCCAAGATCAACTGTCGCCCATAGGGCCTCTGAAGGTCGTTTTTGCCTTGGCCTGGGGTACCCCTTGGCCTTAGGACTTTTCCCCGACTCTTCTCAGGCTTGGGCGTGACTTTTGCCCCCTTATGCGGACCTTTGACCACAAGTTACGATCGTCTACGCAGATGCTGAACTTGGGTTATTGCATTGTACCCTGCCCAGTTTTCGAGTTCCATCGTAGAAAAGACTCTTTAGTCCTGGTTTCCTTTTAACCCTTGTTCATAGGCTGCGATAATGTCAGGTGCAGTTGGTAAAAGTTCTCGTTTGCTAAACCATCTAGATTGAGACTCAGGTTGGGCCCTCAACTTTACCTTGTACTGCTTATGTGGTCTTCCGCTGCCACCTGTGGGAAAGTACCCATGGTCCAGTATTCGTTCAACTTCACAACCTCCGTCCATAGAAGATGGGAACATGGATGGCCTGTTAGGGAAATCTTGGCCTTCGGCATAGGGTAGCAGTTTAGAGGCATGAAAGATACGATAAGTCTTTAGGTGTGGGGGTACGTCAACTCGATATGACAATCCATCTGTATCCCCTATCACCTTGAGAACTTCCCAAGGTCCATAGTAGACAGGCAGCAATTTCTACGATATTCCTTCTTCAAGGGAGAATTCGTTAGATTTTGCCCAGACCAGGTCACCTTCCCAAGGTCGTTAAACTGCGCTGGTCTCCGATGTTTTTTTGCTTGTTCAATCATCCGAATCTGGGCTTTTCTTATATTCTCCTTTGCCTTAAAGATATCTTGTTCATACAAAATTGTGAATTCTCTCGTACCTGGGGTAGCTGTTGGACTTGTTCCCTGGTCAAAGCATCAATAGGGTGCCTCGGCATCCAACCTTTGTGCATTGCATTGGGTGTCCTACCAGTGATAGTGTGAACACTGTTGTTATATGCACTAGCAATTTTAGGTAAGTTCTCGCCCCAATCAATCTGGTCAAGTAGAACATACATGTGTAAAAGTTGTTGGCACAGTCGATTCATCTGTTCAGTTTGCGCGTTCGTTTCATAATGTCTCCCTAACGACGTGGTCAACATAGCAACATAAACATCCATTAGTTTTTGCCACTACGGATCTGTGAACCTGACATCCCTATCAGATACGATGGTTTTCGGGAATCCATATTCAGAAACCCATCACATCTGAAACTTAGGGAAGAGTTCATGATTTCTTTGCAGGGTCTGAATGATAGGACTCCAAATAGGATCCTTAGCATACCCTTTTCAAATCTCGTCCTTTAACTCAGTTCGGATGTCAAGGTAGGTAACAATAGTACAAAAGAAATCAGAACGTTTGGACAAAGCATTCTCAATAACATTAGACTTTCCTTTGATGGTCTTCAACTCAAAGTCGAAGGTGTCAATGAATGCAGACCATCTTACCAACTTCTCGGATAGTCGAGGTTTTGTCTTGATCCACTTCAAGGTCGAGTGATCTAAGGAGACTGTGAAGTGTATTCCGAGCAAGTAGTGCTTCCAGGTGTCCAATGCTCCAACTAAGGCATACAACTCCCTTTCAAAGGTGGAGTTAGGTACCTTTTCTAAGGGTAGGCGTTTAAACATGAACTCTAGAGGTCTGTAGCCGTTTCCATCATCTTGTTGTAGCACAACCCCAATTGGATACCGACTAGCGTCAGTTGTGACAATGAAAGGAAGAGACAGATCAAAAAGTTTCAAGACAAGGTAATGAGTTAGCGCATATGAAAGGAAGAGACATATAAAAAAATTTCAAGACAAGGTAATGAGTTAGCGCATACTTCAATTTCTTGAGCGTTGACTCACAATCTTTGTCCCATAACGAATGTTTCTCTTTCTTTACCAGTCTTCTCATAGGTGCAACTATAAGGGAGAAGTTTCTTACAAACTTCCTATAATAGCTAGCAAGTCTTAGGAAGGATCGCAACTCGGTGACTGTCTTGGGTCTGGGCCAATTTCTAATTGTTGTAATCTTATTTTCTTATGGCCTTAATCCTTGTTCATTCTCTATAGTCATAGGTATAGTATCTCAGACTTAACAAATTTTGACTTTTTGGGGTTCACTTTATAACTACCTTCGCTTAGTTTTTGTAGAACTATTCGCAGGTGTGTCTCGTGGTCTTCCAAAATATTGCTATAGACGAGGATGTCGCCAAGATACACCACTACGAGCTGGTTTAACCCCTGTCGGAACAGTTCATTCATAGACCGTTGGAAGGTTGTTGGGGCGTGAGTCAAACCGAAAGGCATTACAATGAAATAGTGCCCATACCTTGTTCGGAACGTCGTCTTGTGTTGATGCTCAGGTGCCACTTCGATCTGGTGGTAGCCAGGCTTCAGATCAATCTTATTGAAGTATATGCAACCTTGCAACTAATCAAGAAGGTCATCAATTCGAGGAAGGGGTTCCGCACTCTTTACAGTACAGAGTTTAATCCTCTGTAGTCAATACACAGTCTAAGTTCTCCTTCCTTTTTGGGCACGACAAGCACAGGAGCGTCGTAGGGAGAGGAACTTTGTGTAATCCATTTGTTGTCTGTAAGTTCCTGCAGTTGTTTCTTAAGTTCTTCCAATTCCCTCATACATACGGTAGATCGGTCCTTTGGGAATCTTGCTTCCATGAATGATTTCAATGGTGTGCTTAATAACACTACTCAATTACTCTCGTTGGTTCGAACTGCAAGTTTTTATATTCATCGAGCGATTTTTCGATAGGAGGAGGATAAGACGAAGAACACTCGTCCACATTTTTGACGAGTACCATCATTACATCTTGTGCCAACTTCTTTTTTGTGACCTTGCTTTGGAAAACAGAAAACTTATAAAATGAAAGTAAGAAACGAAACCAGACTTGCGAAACAACTTAATTGATAGCATTTCGGATTTTTTCTTCCTTCAATTTGACAACTTTATCTTTGAACTTGACTTCTGGCTTTGCTTCCTCGTGCTAATCCATACCCAGAATCAAGTCAACGGTAAGTTATTCTCAACTAGGAAGGTAAATTTATGTCATATTATCCTACATTCCTTTGTTATGAAATAACCCCACACGATCGACGTATTATCAGACAATGATGGTACTTTGATCCGCAAGCATAGACGCGATCAGTCTTGGTAGGTCCTGCACTCACACCTCTAGGTGCAACTTGCGAATTGCCTTTTCAAAGATGTAGGACCACGTAGACCCAGGATCCAACGAAGCACCAACTCGTGTTTGCGCAATTTCAAAATCTGCGATTACTAGTTCACCCTTACTTTTCGCTTTCTTAGCCCATGACCTTCGCAAGGCAATCAATTCACATCCAAGTTCATCAAGGGAATCACCCAGCGGGACAAAACACTTAACTTTTTTAGGGTGGTCTGGATGATGGGCCGAAGAAGATCCATCCTCTGCCATGCAAGCTAGAGGGTTGAAAGGGGTTTGTGGTGCTGACTTACCTACACCCTCCGGCTCAGCAGGAGCATATGCTACCCCTACTGGCTGCTCGCTTTTGGGTTTCGGATGAGAGGGCACCATGCAATGATGTCCCCCTCAGTGCCACACTTCAGGCATTGACGATTATCCATCCTTTCCTGCCATTCCTTCTGGGTAAGGCCCATTTTTTCCCAAGGCCCTCCAAAACCGATGCCATCATGTGTTAGGAAGGAGCGTGACGTCTTCTTCCTAAATCCTCCATTGTTGGTGCCTCCCTTGTTGGCCACCATGGCGGTGGTGTCACCCTTTCATGAATCACCGCCGCTACTAGTTCCACCCTCGCTTTCTTCGAGGGGCCACCTTTCTATGGTCTCATCATAAAAAACGACAAGTGTGTGGTCTTGTCATTTTTGCCTCCAAAGAATCCGTTACCACGAGATTGCCCTCCCCTCACAACGTTAGCGAACGCTCCCTTAACCTGCGATGCCATTTGTTCGCTTTGCAGGGCAAGATACCGGAATCGCCGATGGTTATGCTTACCGGATTTGGCTTCGGCCGCAAGCTGTCCACATATTAGTTCCGGTAGTGCGTGCAAGAAGATGTAAAATACCTGGTTGTCTTGGAGATTCAGTCCGTGTACCTGGAAGAGACGATCGACCTCCCGTGACAAAGTCTCAACACTGGACCAACACTTTTGTCCAATAGTAGTGAGCTCGTCAAAGGCCTTCTCGACCGTTGTCTTATCCAAGAATTTCTCTGTAGCGGTACCCTCATCCGACAGTGAGGCCGGACCTGTTTCAGGCCGCCGGCCTGACCCCGGTCCGGTACCGGGTTACTTTGGCCTGGACCAAGGCCGATATATCTCTCCGGCCTAGGCCCAGGCTAGGTTGGTCATTGATTCAGTTGTTCGTTCATTCATTGGTCGGACTGGACCGTCACTCAGCTGCTGTTTCTCGTGTGTCCATCTCATCTCTCTCTCTCTCTCTCTCTTCCACCATCTCCGCATGTGCCCTCTGCACGTGCGTCACATTGGTATCGGGGTGGAGTTTCAAACCTCTGCTCCCTCCCTCCCTCCCTCTCTTGCTATCCTACCATCACCTATAGCCATTTCCAGGTTCGTTTCTGCAACTGCATCTGGTCCGTCAACACGACCAGATACGTCTGCCATCCAAGCTGGCAACTTTCCCATCCTCCAAGCTGGCGACTTTCCCATGGTAACCTCGACGACGGCGCTACTCCTTAGGTTGCTGTCCTCCATGGCTCCACCTTCGCCTATGGCTCCTGCTGATTGCACGACCAGGTGAAGTGTTTGGATTACGGCGACCCCTACAGTCTGCAACTGCCAGTGTTGTGAGAAGTTCATCGAACCATATCATTTAGAGGGAGAAGAAGGTGTAACAAGGCTCCCATACGTGAACCTGCGGAAGGATCATTGACACGTGGACGACCGACCTTACTGCCACGTCACACCCCATCCTTCCCCCCATCTTGTTCCCTTCTCCCCGACTTCCTCCCTACCGGCTGCGTGCACCTCCGCTTCCTCCCCTGCTTGCGTTTCCCGTCCCCCCCGACTCTACCTCTCCCCCTCGAACCTCTCGACCCCTCTATCCCTCCCCCTTCCCCTTTCTGCTTACTTTCCCCACCTTGTCGGTTCTCTACTTCTCTCCCCCGCTACGAACCTGATCCCAATCCTTCCCTCCCAATCCCTCCCCCATCGGGCGCATGTGCGTGCGCACTCCGATCCCCAACTTTCCCCCCATTTCCCAGATTGTGTGCCCCCTTCCCCCAAATCCGACTTTCCCCAAACTTTCCCCCAACTTCTCCCGCCATCCCTCCTGACTTCCCGACTCGGCCCCTCCTCCCTTTCTCCCGACAACCAACCGCGCACACGCGCCCACTACCCCGCCCCTCCGATCCCGACAGATCTCACCCCTCCCCGCTACCCTCTCGATCACGTGCATGTGCACGCACACTCTCCCGCTCCCCCCCCCTCTTCCCCCGATCGCGCAATCTCCTTCCCCCACATTGGCGACTCCCCCCCCTTGAACTTCCCCCCCCTCCCT
>BFEA01000374.1:1052916-1068484 GCA_003427395.1 Chara braunii
TTCTCCTCCGAACCCCCTTCCCTCATCCGCTGCGCCCCACACCGATCCCGACCAATCCCCTTCCTTCCGTCGACCACCTTCCCCTCCGCCGATCCGATCCCGACCTTCCCTGCCCCCGAGCCTAATCTTGTCCGACCCTGACTCCCCCTGTGCGCACGTGCGCGCGACTGCCCTGCCTCCTCCCCGAACCCGATCCTGCTCCCACCGCCCGCTCCCGCTCCCTTCTCTCGATCCCGCTCCCCTGCGAGATTTCCACCCGCTCCTTCCCACCGAGCGATTTCCCCCGACCGTTCCTCACTACCGACCCTGATCCCCCCCCACCTCCCCTCTTGGAGTTTACTTTGAGAGTTGTACTTGCCGCCTCCCACCCTTCCCTACCTTTCCCATGCGACTGAGCTCCGTCTCTTCTATTCGGCTATTGTGTACTTGTATAGGGCACGTGAGACTATGCCACATTCTTTTTTGGTGTGGATATTGATGTTGTTGCTTTTAGCCTTTAGGGCTTAGGTGTTGGCTTATGCTCAGCCACATTGGCTTAGGAGACATTTTTCTCTTTCTTGGCCGACACAGGTAAGACATTTCTCTCTTTGTTGGCCGACACAGGTCAGACGTTTTTCTGCTTTTTGGGTCGACTCAGACCAGACATTGTTGTATAGATTAGGCTTGAGGCTTAGTCTGCATTGCATCTCTTTTCTGCACGAAGCTTGCTCCGCATTTAGGATTGTTTCTTTGTCGTTCCTCTGGGTTTCCGCTATTTCAACGGGTAGCATGTTGATGTATCGCGTGATCCATTTATAGGTCGGAGGATCATGTAGCGGTACCCTTTTGGCCCAGCAGTGAGGCTGGACCTGTTTCAGGCCGCCGGCTTGACCCCAGTCCGGTACCGGGTTACTCCGGCCTGGACCAAGGCCGGTATATCTCTCCGGCCTAGGCCCAGGCTGGGTTGGTCACTGATTCAGTTGTTCGTTCATTCATTGATCGGACTGGACCCTCACTCAGCTTCTGCTTCTCGCGTGTGTCTATCTCATCTCTCTCTCTCTCTCTCTCTCTCTCTCTCTCTCTCTCTCTCTCTCTCTCTCTCTCTCTCTCTCTCTCTCTCTCTTCCACAATATCCGCACGTGCCCTCTGCACATGGGTCATACTCTCCTTGATTTTCGGGAGAACTTTTCGAAGTGTCATAGTCTCAGCCCACTCACCCATCTCCTCGAAGCCAGCACCATTGGCTTCAGACAAGACCCAATCCTTCGCGGCTTCTCCAAGACAAGAGGTGGAGAAGTCGACGTGACTATCTTCGGCAACAGGAGTGGTGGAACAGTAAGTCTTGATTTCGGCAATCCACAACAGCAAATGTTCACCCTTCTTTCCATTGTAGGTGGAAGGTAATTTCATCTTGATTATCTCTTTTCTCTTTGGTTTCTCCCCGTCCTCTTCTTTCTTTGTCGTTTCCTTTTTGGGAACTTCCAGTTCTTTGGGTGAATGGGTTTCCATAGCATCACTCAACAATTTTTTTTTCGGTCCCGTCTTTGGTTTCTTTTCTTTGTCGTCTTCCTCTTCCTCGGCCACAATTTGTTTCTTGCCCTTGATCACATTTGTCACAGTCCACAACTCATTGGTGATGCTATCTATTTTCGTTTCAAGGACAACAAAGTACAACATCCATTGTTCAACGAGTGTGGCCATGTCAGTTTCCGATCCAATCTGAAAATTTTGTCTATATTTTCCCACCTTCTTTACTTGCTGTTCCTCTCTTCGCTGCTGAACAGAGGCTTCCTTCTTCTTCTTTTCGGCTTCCAAAGCATCCTGTAGTTTCTCAATTGTCGCGTCCATGATTTCTTCATTTAACTCTGTTTGTTCCCGGTTCTCACTAGTTTCTGCCTTTTCTTCCTTTCTCGCGTTCCTACCCAATTGTTCCAGCTGCCTGGCGACAAACTCATTGAGGCTTAGACGCGCCTTGTTGATCACTTTCTGCACGGATCTGCTCGCCTCCATCATCAGAACAGAAGTGTCAGCCTTACTCAGTTCGTCCTCTGCTGCTCACAGGTCAAACTGGCTGCACACGTGCTGCTCTGTCTTAATTGCTTCTTCTTCGTCAGCCAAGAACATGAGAGGGATCGGTAAGAAAAAAAATGGAATAAACTGAGTCAGAATGGACTTCTGCACGCAGTTCCCACCTAAATCATGCCCCCTCGTCCCTTGCCCATTTTTGCCTCCGCTGGGACTGATGTTAACCCACACACCAGCCCCCGCCCCTACCCTCTTTGAGACATTCACCCCCCACCTTGTGATGCCCCTGCAAGATAGAGCTCCCCCCTCCCCCTTCCCGTCTAGCCCTCCAAGAACGATCCGATCCAGCCGACTTCAGGTATTGATGACACACTTACCAAAATATCGAATCACTAAATGCAAATCACAATTTTGAAAAGCAGGGTCTCTTCAACAGTATGCAATAACCCCGAAAACACCCTGCATCTTTAATAACAACCCGCTAAAGAAAGTGCAAGGGAGTAAAACTGTTACAATTATTCCCTTGCCCCTTGCGCCAATCAATCGTTTGGTAGCTCCCACCACGTGCACATATCACCAATTTAAAAGAAGCAACAACTAATTATTGGAGAGGGTCTTCAAAATTTATGGCTATAATAGTAGAATTTCGAAGTTTTCAGGTTCCAAGATTAGAAAATCATGATAGAACTTTACTTGTGCTAGCGATTCAGAATGGATGATAACCCATCAGGGCTTTCGTAAAGTTTCAAATGCTTAGTGACCAAGAGCATATGTCGTTATGTATATATGTTTGTGTGTATGTGTGTGCATGTAGATGTGAATTTGGCTGATCAGATAATAGAAGATAAGATTAAGAGTTTATTTTTCCAAAATCTGATAAACTGATTTTATAACTGTGTAAGCACTAGATTAGAACTAGAATATAGGAAATTAGAAGATGCAAAATTAAAATCAGCAAAATCAATTTGAAAAGGAAGCCGACGCGAAGGACGCCACATATGCTCACAGAAAATTCTCCTGCTCCATTGTCGCTGTCATTATTGCTCCGCTACCTGCTTCCGTGTCTTTAACCGGTGAACCAGCTCGAACGAATGCTTGAAACGGCCAGCTCTTTTTGACGCTCCAGCTTATAACAAGCCTCCCTCCTCCACTCCGCATAAGAAGATGCTCCTCACTTTCTACCCGTGCTGCCCAACCAACCTCCACTAGATTCGCGCAAGACCATAGGAGGGCTGGTCCTATACTGGGGCCGAGGGAGAGCGGGAGGCTCGCCTCGGCAGAGGCAGTGTAGGGTTGAGGGGGGAGGGGTAGGGAGAAGGAGGGGTGATCTCTCTCGAAGAATCGTAACATCTAGTTTAGTATTTTTTCCATTTGGTTTGCCTCTCAAGGAGGTTGTAGGAATAGGTGCTATCTTGCAGTTCATCTAAATGATCCTGCGAAGGATGGGCGAAAATTCGGTGGCCCTCGAAGACCGACGCTCGCTGGCCGGAGCCGGAGCCAGGTGGCACAACTCTGTGATCTAGCTTAGTGGGGGCGTGAGGCCTGGTAGAGAGATCCGGGGGGCTGTCTGCGGGGGCAGTCTCAATGGTCATCGGGGGTCGTAGCTGGATCAATGCTGGCCGGTGCTGGAGCAAGCTGGTGCACCTCTGTAACCTAGCCTGATGGGAGCATGAGGCGTGGAAGAGCTTCAGTTCATGCTGAAAACAGCCATGCTGGTGGTAGGCGTAGATGGATTGAATAGGTTTCACCTATCTTGTAGGGGGGTAAGATGCGGTCGATTTGAAGGGCACGAGTGAGGAGGTCGGCGAGGGTCATGGGTGGCTCGGGGACGAGGGCGGCCGCTTGATCTTTGAGGCATACGCGCTTAACGCGGGAGATGAATGCGAAGTCGCTGACGACATCGATGGGGATATGTTGACGAAGTGAGCGGACATATTGCATAAAACGGTCGGTTGGAGCCGGGAGAATTGGTCGATGTAGTCGTCGACTGTTTTCTGTGGATGGAAGGTGGAGGTGATGAGGGTGGCCCACTCAAGGAAGGTGTGAGGTTGGAGATTGGCGCGATGGCGGTTGGTCATTTCAGTGTACCACCAGCGAGCGGCGCTGTCTAGGAATCTGCTGCCGGCGATGGGAAGCCAGTGGACGACAGGAATTTTGTGGAGGGAGAAGGCTTGTTGAAGTTTGGTGAGCAAGAGGAAAACATCCTCGTGGGTTTGGCCTGAGGAGAGAAGGTTAACAACAGTCGTATTTTTCATCGCCACTTCAGGACACCCTTCACCACTTCAGGATGCAGCCTGCCTAAACAGGTGGTTTTCAGGGTCTTAGGACCTTTCACCACTTCAGGACCATTCAGGTCTGAAAATCTTGAATGGTCCTGAAGTGGTGAAAACTCCGAAGACCCTGAAAACCACCTGTTTAGGCAGGCTGCATCCTGAAGTGGTGAAGGGTGGTTTTCATGGTCTTCGGACCTTTCACCACTTCAGGACCATTCAGGATTTTCATACTGCCCAAAACTCTCACTTGACCACTTCAACACACCCTTCACCACTTCAGGATGCAGCCTGCCTAAACAGATGGTTTTCAGGGTCTTCGGACCTTTCACCACTTCAGGACCATTCATGATTTTCAGAATGCCCAAAACTCTCACTTCAGAATTTTCATTCCTGAATTTTCAGCTACCTGATAACCGCTTGTGGGCCTGAGAAGGTGGGAATCTCGTTTGCGCGGAATGATGGAGGGATTTTTCCTTCTCTTGGGGGTAGTGGCGGCAAGAGCGTTGAAATCAAGGGTGGGAGAGGAAGAGTCGACCCGGGTGAAATCATTGGCGGGGTTGGTGGGGATGAGAGCATTTGGGGGAAGTCGCGGAAGAGTGGGATACATAGCTTGTGGGATGATCTGGGTATGGTTGGGGAGGGTGGAGGTGATAATTGATGAAGTCAAGAGGGGTTTTGATTGGGGGGGAATGGTCGACGACCGTGTGACGATGGGGTTTTTATTTTCAATGGTGGTCACGTGAGCAGAGATGGTGGAAACGGATGTTTTGATGTCGTCGATCGATGAGTGGAGGGATGTCATCATGGGGAGAAGTGCCGTGAGGTTGGTGGTGGCATCGAGTGCTGGTGTTTGCTCGCCTGCAAGGTTGCAGGCGATGCTATCGACGGAGTTGGTGCGGATGCTGGACATATCAATGCTGGATGATCGGGCCATGGCGGGGGAGGAAGCGGTGGTAGGAGCATATGAGGTGGAGGCCGCGGCAGCAGCGGCGGGGGCGGCGGCTGCTCGTTGAGAGTTCCTGGTCGTGTGTGTCATGCCCGGGAGGGGGTCCTATTTACAAGGGTAGAATAACATCAATGGATTTATCAAAGAAGATCTGCAAGGAAGATGAGCGATAGCGAACTTTAGAAATCAAACAACATCATACGCACAAGACCACATAGTCGTGACCTCGAACCAACAGCAGAATTGCATCACGAGTTTCACCAGATAAGAACACACCAAGAGCTCATAAATGACAATGCTGGAATAGTCTCATCATCATCATCAATGAAGAACCAATGTTGATATCCTATCTGGCGCTCGACGCCCTGACTACAGATGGCAGATCCTATCTATCGTAATCTACAATGTCGCCGGATGACGTCAACAACTTCACCAAAGTACGAGCAGATCTCGGACAATGTCGTCGCCTCTAGCACTAGGTATGTCTCTCGTATCGCCCACAACCTCGTTCCCCACCTCACAGATGCCACTTGCACCAAGGACCACCCTGCGCCCCATCCAGCTTACAGTAGCGCAGCTCGGCTATGGCTGCTTGCTCCTTCCAGGTCGCCCGTGAGCGCGTGAGCCTGGCAGGCGATAGCGCAGCAGCGCTTGCGCACAAAGCAGCCAGTGCCCGAATGCCGAATGCAGAGGCAGACCCTTTGCTATATGAAGTGGCCTGCCTGCGTTATGTCCCAAGCTGCGCAGGGCCTTTCCCAAGAAGCTTTTGGTAGGCCCCGGTAGCCTGAGGCCCGGGCCAAACAAATTGGCCAGGGCTGCCGACAGTTGCCTGTGCCCAACTGCCCGCGACCTGAGTTGGGCCTATGTTGCGAATCTCGCCCAAGGCCTGACTCTGATGCATTTGATAAAGGACGCCAGGGCCTGGGCTTTTCCAACCAACTGGAGCAGCGCAACTGCCTGAATTTCCCCAGTTGCGAAGTAGTCCAAAATAGGCCTCTGAGGGTCTGTCGGGCCTGCCTTCACTTAGGGCGGCCGACGCTATTGCAAATAGGGCCTAGTAGGGCTTATCGAGGCCTTGTGCCTCGCATGCCCTCCTCCATACTTCGCTAGTCCTCTGAGAAGTTCAGTCTTCGATAATCTGGTGCTTTCCTTTCTGTAAAGATTTCTCATAGTGGGCGACTACCTGTGAAGCGGTCTGCATCAGTTCCTCCCTTGTGAACCATCTCTCTTCCTTTGGATCAGTGTGATGTCTGAACCGAACACAATACTGCAGCTTCGGTTTCGGAGGACGTCCTCTGCCTGTTAGTCTTGGAACTGGCATCTCCCGGTGGTCAACAATATATCACTGATGTCGACCTCTCCATCCATGGTTGGGGGCAGCATTGAGCGACGAGATGGAAAACTGATCTGTTTCTTTAAAAGGTGCAAGCTTTGAGGCGTGGAAAACAGGGTAAGTTCGTAAGTGACCAGGGATGCGGACAACATAAGACGGGCCATCTGGTTCATTCCCAACAACATCCATAATCTCCCATGGTCCAAAGTACTGTGGCATGAGCTTGCGGGAGATCCCGTGATCCTGTCCCAGTTCTAAGGACTTGACCCAGACTCTCTCTCCTGCATGAAACGTGGATGGGCGGCGATGTTTGTTCTCCGACTCTATCATCGTCGCCTGTGTCTTGTGCATCTGCTCAACAGCCTGCTGCATCAGCTGCTCATATCGATAAGCAAACTCTAAAGTCCCCAGTGCAGCAGGGGGCTGGTTCTCAGGTAGTAAGAAGTCCAAGGGCAGTCTAGGCTTAAAGGTTAATAGCAGACTATTCGGGCTCACGCCTGTTGCGCTGTGGACCGCGTTGTTGTACAGGCTGGCGATGAGAGCAAGTTTCTCATCCCGGTCTAACTGATTTGGCTTGATGTAATGCCTCAGCAGGTGTTGTACAACGCGGTTCAACTGTTTTGCTTGTCCATTTGCCTCGGGATGGTTTCCTAATGTCATCTGCAGTTGCGTTCCCTATTTTGCAGCTGCGGCTTTCCACAGTTCACTTGTGAATCGCACATCACGGTCACTGACTATAGACTTGGGCAATCCAAAGTCTCTAACCCAGTTCTCTTTAAACAGTTTAATCACATGCTCCGTCTTCGCTGTCTCCGACATTGGAACTAACCTAGCGTACTTACTAAACCTATCCACGATAACAAAGATGTGTCTCATTCCGCTCTTGCTGGTTACCAGCGTATCCATGAAGTCCATGGATAGGCTCTCACCAGGCCTTTCCGGAATCGGAAGGGGCTTAAGGAGGCCAAGAGGGGCCTGTGTACGGGGCTCGTCTCTCTGACAGACCTGACAAGTCTCCACGCACAACTTAGCATCTCTCATCATCGCGGGCCATCAGAACCGCTGCAGCAGATTGGCTGCAATCTTTTTGAAACCAAAATGGCCGGTGGCATCATGACACTCATCTAAAAATAAACTACGCAAATACTCTCTATGTGGGACACACAATAGTTTATTCCCTGCCTTCTCAAGGAACAACAAGCCGTTGACCAACTCGAACTCGACAGAAGTCTTCTTGTCCATCGCCTCAAGTCTGCGTATGATCTCAGACATGAACTGCTCCTCGCGATAGGCTTCCACCAAAGACTAAGTGACATCGTCCGCAAGCCCGAACTCAGTGATCAGCGCACCAGAGAAATCTGGTCTACGTGACAGCGCATCAGCAACCTTATTGTACTCGCCCTTCATGTACTGGGGCTCAAAGTCATACTGCTCTATGACTTCAATCCAACGCTTCAGAGCGTCGGAGAGCACAGGCTGGGTTCTCATCCACTTCAGGGTTTGGTGATCGTCTTGACGTAGAAGAACCTCCCTAGGAGGTAGTTCCTCCAATGAGTGAGCGCCTTGTAGATCGCATAGAGTTCCTTCTCATAGGTGGACTTAGCCAACTTCTTAGAGGGCATCTTTTTGGACATGTACTCTACATGCCTCAACTTTTGTCCCTCCTGTTGCGCAAGTACGGCGCCTATACCATATTGGCTAGCATCCGTAGTTACTACAAATGGCTTGTCAGGATCAGGAAGTTTCAAGACCTCATGATGCGTTAACACATGCGTCAGATGTCTGAAAGCAGCCTCACACCTGTCTGTCCACTCCCATGGGGTGTCAAGGCGGGTCAGGTCAGTCAAAGGGGCGGCAACTATGCTATAGTTCTTCACGAAGTTGCGATAGTAGTCGGTCATCCCTAAGAAAGACCTCATCTCAGTCACAGACTGAGGACGCGGCCAGTCGCGAATGTTG
Organism: Chara braunii; assembly: GCA_003427395.1. Lineage (NCBI taxonomy): Eukaryota > Viridiplantae > Streptophyta > Charophyceae > Charales > Characeae > Chara > Chara braunii. The sequence continues at coordinate 1,061,432 of BFEA01000374.1, forward strand.
GCCACCTTCGCGTCATCGGGCTTTAATCCCTCCGCGGAAATCTCATGACCCAAGTACAAGACACGGGTGCGGCCAAACTCGCACTTCTCACCGTTGATCTTGAACTTGTGCTGTCGCAGAAGACTAAGGACTTTGTCCAAGTGCACAACGTGCTCCTCGACAGTCTTGCAAAAAATAAGTATGTCATCGAGGTACACTATGACAAACTTATCCAAGTAGTCATGAAATATCCGATGTACCTCGATGACAAACTTGTCCAAGTAGTCATGAAATATCCGATTCATAGCGTGCTGAAAGGTGCCAGGAGCATTGCAAAGGCCGAAAGGCATCACCACAAACTCGTACAGACCGTACCTGGTCTGAAATGCGGTTTTGTGTTGATCCTCGGGCTGTATTGCAGTCTGATGGTACCCGGACTTCAAATCTATCTTACTGAAGTACCGACACCCTTGCACTCTATCTAGCAAGTCATCGATGCGCGGTAGGGGCTCTTTGTTGCTGATAGTGATGGCATTGAGGCCCCTATAGTCAATGCACATCCTAAGTGTTCCTTCCTTCTTCTTGGGTACAAACAGGACTGGTGAACCATAAGGAGAAACACTCGGCCGGATCCAACCCTTTTCTACGAGTTCCTTGAGTTGTCGGCGAAGCTCATCGAGCTCGCCTGGAAACATCTGATAGATCCTCCAATTTGGGATGCTAGACCCTGGGATAATCTCTATCGCGTGGACGACCTCCCTCTCAACAACCCCTGTCGGCTCTTCAAATAGATCAGGGTACTTAGCAACTACTCCCTCTATCTCCGGCGGCATTTTCACCGACTCGCCTGCAGCAGAGACATAAACTAGATACATACCCTCCTGATTTTGCTTATAATAATTATAGAACGCGGCCGCAAACATGCATCCGTGGGACTCAATCAGACTACTAGCTTTGAACTTGTGTAATGTGGCTGTCCCTTCACCTGGTAAAGTGTGTTTGACCACTTTTCGGTCCCAGTCAAACTGGGGTTGTGCCATAGAGAGGTAGTACATACCTAACAACATATCCATGGGGAGTTCATCGCTTATTAGGAATGAGACGCAATGTCTCGATTCCCCTCCCGCGTACGGGAAACAACACTCGACATTTTGGAGATAGTCGTTGACTACCATGCGCTGTTTGTTGGCACAGGTCGACTCCACAGGTCGACTCAGGCGCTGCACTTGCCCTTGTAAGCGCAGCCTCTCAACGCACGAGCGACTGATGAAGTTCCTAGTTGAGCAAGTGTTATAATAGGCTCCGGCCTTGCGACCGCCAATGACCACCTCGCTGACGAACATCTCACCCTTAGGGGCTTTGACTAATGTCGTCCAAGAAGCTAGCGGGTCTGATCTAGACCACTCCTCCTCTAGCTCCTCTAAGGACTCAAACACATTCATCGAACAGAGGCTCGATTGGTCTGAACGTGTTTGCGGGACGACGATGGAGTCAGTAGCTTGGGCCATCTCTCGAGATGGTGAGGGTGTGTCCACCACCTCCACCCTAGCAGGAAGAACTACTATTCCTACTGGCTTGACGTGTTTCCCGGAGCAGTGCCAGAAGTGCTAGCCACATTGCTACCAACGGGAGTGGAGGATCCCAACGCCTGCCCCATCGTAGGCGAGATCTTTTCGGTCACCTTCTTGTTTCAACACTTGAATTGGTTATGGCCATATTGGCCAAAACGGATACAAGCTTGCTGCATGTACCGGTCTCTCCACACGTCCTCACTGAGACCCGCTTTCTCCCATGGAGGAGCATTGGGGTCAACTTGACTCGTTGACCGAGAACCTCCACGGCGTCTACCGGTCGCCATACCTTTTTATGCTATGGCAGGGACTACTCCACCCTCTGAAGTTTCTACGCTGCCTGCCTCTGAACCAACTCCCTCCTGGAAGTTGTCGTCTAACTCGATGGTTGAACCATCGTTATCGACAAACATGATGCGACCCTTCGCCTTCCAGTTGGGAGCAGTGTTTTCTTCCTACCGTCCGTTGTGGGATTATGTCCATGCTTTATCTTCGCCTCAAGGTCTAGGGCCTTCTTGCTGAACGAGGGGAAGTTGTGCATATTGATGTTGGCCTCACCTGCCAACTGATTCCTGAGAGGCATAGGAAAGCATCTCAGGGAGGAGGTGAGTAAGACCTGGGGGTCATAGCAAACCCCAGGGACACAGATCAGATGCTCTATAGCGTCAGTGGCCTCCCTGACTGACTTAAACTGCCTCGTGTGCAGTGTCAGGATCGCGTCAGTGGCTTTTGGGGCCTCCTGAGGATCATGCCACCTATCTTCCACCATCTTGAGAAAGTCCTCCAGTTTTTGGAGGGCTGCCCAAGCGCGGAAGTTATGTCCTGTAAGATCTCCATTTGGTGATCTTGCATCTCTACTACGCTTAACAAGCCCGACCGTATGGTCCTCACATCATCCTCCATCTCTGCTGGGTCCATCTCCTCTAACTCACTAAAGCCCACGTGTCTCCGCTGCATCCTAGCTCTTCTTCTAATCATTCTCTCTTTCTCTGCCCTAATCTCCCCTAAAGCCTGCTGTAGCTGTGCCTCACGATCAGCAGCTTGCTGTATGGCGACCTCTTCGGGAGTCAACACTAGGGGCTGGCTTGCCATTAAGACAGTTGACTGACTCTGGGTCTGTGCGACCGTTGACCCTACAGATCCTGAACTGCTAGCCTGGGAACTCTGCTGTGCAGAAGTGGCCATGGTAGCTGCGGCTTCGCTTACGAACGCCCTGATGGCCTCTGCTGCCCTAGCTCTCCTCTGCCGCTGCTGCCTCTCCCTACGCTGGCGGAACAGATATCTGTCACCCTCTGGTCCTAATGCTAAATGGGCAATCGGGCATCTAGCCGATCGCAAGAGCTGGTCGTCCGGTTGCTGTTCTTCCCTGTCGCTCATAAGCTACAGTACTGGGCACAATCTGCACTAGACTACTCTAGGTGCCTACCACAGCGTAATGCCCAGACCAATTTAAAATAAATAAATAATTAATTGGTGACTTTTTCGGAGTAGATACATTTGGGATCAACAGGTAAGTTCAGATTCCTACAAACGCAACCTATTTCACTTTGATTAGTCCGCAAACAGAAAGCACAAGGAACAGAAAACAGTCCTAACTAATGCTGTCTGTCAGATGTTAAATGGCTGTTCATCTAACTAATCGAAATAAAAATAGAATCGTTTGTTTGGTCTGTTCACAGCATGGTATCTTACTCGAACTTGTCACCTGGAATCTACCCCTTCACTTGACGTCAGCGTCCCTGAGCAATCCGGTTTGGCGTGCGTGACTAAAGGTGTGCACACGGCCCACCCCTGTGCCCCGAGTAGCTGCTGAGCTGGCCAGCCCTGCACTGTGTTTATCCTCGCGTGCAGCGAGCCGTACACCAATTGGCTGATCAAAAAGCCATTTAACGACCGCCCCCAAGTGTCATCAGGAATTATTTTACGTCGCAGCAGGACGACGATCACAACCAATGGCTTCCCCAGCCGGTGTTTATTTATAGACGCCCGGTACTCGTCTCTCCCATAGGGCTGGCCTGCCCTTCAGTACCCCTTCTATGAGCGCAGCAAGCAGATAAGGACAAAGCAGCAAAGCATGCGTGCTCTACTCCCAGTGGGTTGGCATGGTGACCGTGACCCAGTTCTCCGTCCAAGGCCCTTCAGAAAGCTCTGCCCTCTCCTTCCAGATGCTCCACGTGAACAATGCCGACTCTCAAGGTTGAGTGCACATGACACCTCACAATGAGAGGACTCTCAATAAGGAACTCACAACCTCACGGTAAGAAGTGATGAAGAGGGTAGATAAGGTTAAGAGCAACGTACCTCATTATAACTGCCCCCAACCACAGATATTCTCACCAGATGACCTGGTGGCGATTGCGATGACCAGTCACTGCATCAGCACAACCAGCATTATCTCGCTGTTCCACCTCAGCATCAATCAACCACCAGATAGTTCTCATCACACTGCGAACACCCAATATACACACCGTAGCCTTCCTGGCAATCCCCTCACCTCCTGGGTCGCCACTCCTTGTCTCCGCCCTCCTCACTACACCCCCCTACGGCCCCACTCACCAAGCAGACCGCATGTATGTACCGCATAGGCAGAAGACACGCGCCAGATGAGCGCAACGAACCACAGTTCCGATACCAAATTGCAAGGAAGATGAGCGATAGTGAACTCAAAAATCAAACAGCATCATACACATAAGACCAGATAGTCGTGACCTCGAACCAACAGCAGAATTGCATCACGAGTTTCACCAAATAAGAACACACCAAGAGCTCATAATTGACAATGCTGGAATAGTCTCATCATGATCATCAATCAAGAACCAATGTTGATATCCTATCTGGAAGTGGCCACGATACGGAAGGGCACTTTGGATGGTAGAAGACTTTAGCTAACCTGATGATGTCATATACATGGCCGGGAATGAAATCAGATTGCACAGAGTATGTGCGCCGCTGCAAGGTATGTCAACATAATAAAACTACAACCAGAGTCCCGCTAGGTCTTCTGAGAGACCCTTGCCTGTTCCGTCAGGACCTGGAGATTCGGTTTCCATGGACTTCATGGATTCTGGGGTCAAGAGCAGGCACGACAAGACTCGAGTTATGGTCATAGTAGATAGATTTAGCAAGTATGCAGTATTTGTTCCCCTGCCTTCAGAGGCATGTACAGACTTAGTCATTAGTAAGTTTTTCGACTTCTGGGTAAGCGAGCATGGTATGCCGCTGTCCATAGTCAGTGATAGGGACACGCGGTTTACTAGTCAGAATTGGCAGGATCTTATGAAAGTCTATGGGTCTAAGTTGTTGATGTCGTCAGGACGGCACCCAGAGACTAATGGCCAGACAGAGCAGATGAATAAGATCTTGCAACAGCTACTTAGAATGTATATTAGACCAGATCAGATAAACTGGGATGAGATGCTTTGCAAAGTAGCAAGTGCCCACAGTAACAGTGTTCATCTAGCTACCTGCAGGACTCCTAACGAGCTACATAAGTCCTTCAGACCAAGACGACCGTTTGAAGGACTAAACCGGGACCAGATACATAGACTACCACCCGACCCACGAGAGTTTGCGTTACAGCATGAGCAGGAAGTCGCTAAGGTCATAGACAATCTGAGAAAGGCCCAGCATTGGATGATAGAGCAAGCTAACAAGCATCGCCAACCTTCACAATTTCAGGTAACCGATCTAGTCTGGGTCAAGTCAAAGGAGTTCACACCTGAGGAAAACATCTCGCAGAAGCTCTTACCTGCGTATAGAGGACCATGGCCTGTCCTAGAAGTCAAAGGAGGAGAGGACGGCCCGTCATATACTAAAGAGATTCCAGCACACCTCCACATGTACCCAGTCTTCCATGCATCTAAGTTGTTACCCTGCACCACATCTGACAGATTCCCTTCTAGGAGATTGATGATTCCACCAGACATGGATGGTGCATATGATATAGATCACATAGTGGAAGAGGACGTGTTTAGGACAGGAGGTCGAGGTTGTCCCCATAAGCAGTATAAAGTTCGGTTCGCGTACCAGGAACCCGAGGACGACCGATGGTTCACAAGAACAGAGCTTTTGGAAACCGCTCCCGGCATAGTACACGCCTATGAGAGGGAAAGAAAGGGCAAAGGTCCTGCCTTGAGTTAGGATGTTCTCGGATGACCTCAAATTTAGGACGGCGGGAGTGAAACGGTTTAACCCAGTTGACCTGACATTGCAGTCACAGAGATTCGATCCCTAGACCTGTGCCATAACCCTGTACATTGAACCCGTGTGCTGAGTGAGATTCGATCCCTAGACCTACCCTATACCTGTACATAGACCCTCTGTGCTGAGTAGGATTCAATCCCTAGACCTGTTCCACATCACAGATTAGTCTGTAGTTTGGGCAGTTGGACTTGATCCCTAGGTCTGTAGATTAGCAGCTAGGCCTGTTACCGTTAGGCTTAGGAAGGTCTGTTTTAGAAGTCTCTATCTGGGTCTATTGAGGCCTAGAGTCTGTCTGTAAGTCTGTAGGCTCTAGAAGGTCGTAGGTCTCTGTAGGCCAGTCCAGTCAGCAAGTACCAGGGGTACTGGCTGCACGTGGGAAGGTTCTGGACCCCGCTGTGCCATAACCCTGTACATTGAACCCGTGTGCTGAGTGAGATTCGATCCCTAGACCTACTCTATACCTGTACATAGACCCTCTGTGCTGAGTAGGATTCAATCCCTAGACCTGTTCCACATCCCAGATTAGTCTGTAGTTTGGGCAGTAGTACTTGATCCCTAGGTCTGTAGATTAGCAGCTAGGCCTGTTACCGTTAGGCCTAGGAAGGTCTGTTCTAGAAGTCTCTATCTGGGTCTACTGAGGCCTAGAGTCTGTCTGTAAGTCTGTAGGCTCTAGAAGGTCGTAGGTCCCTGTAGGCCAGTCCAGTCAGCAAGTACCAGGGGTAGGGGCTGCACGTGGGAAGGTTCTGGACCCCGCTGTGGGTTCCACACGTTTTGGCCCAGAAGGCCAAACGTCTGGAAGCTTCCCAGGGCCACACGTTTTGACCCAGGCCCACACGTTTTGAGGCAGGCCCGGTGTTGCATACTAGATCATGCAAACAGAACAAGGACCGACCTTTCATTTCAAAGTACAAGATGGCGAGCGGAAGACTTGTCAATGATCCGACTCAATCAATGTTGCAGTACAGTCCCGACATTTATCATCATCATACAGTGGTGTGAAGGGTTGGCGCTCACACAGAATAGATAGCGCCAGACCCCAACATACACAGACGAAGGGGGAAGGGAAGAGACRGAGGGAGAGGAGAAGATGGGAGATATCGTCAACTCCAAGTCTGCGTCACAGGTCCCAAATAATCCTCAACGAATGTCTGTATCCCGGAATCAAGTCTGATGACAATGTCGTCATGTCCCGTGTCAAAGCTCCATCTCGTAGCCCATAGATGCTGAGAGGCAGGCAGCGGGAGGGGAAGAAGAGATGGTGGACTTAGAAGAGGAAGAAGAAGGTCTCTCTCTCTCTCTC
>BFEA01000374.1:1100202-1122774 GCA_003427395.1 Chara braunii
CCTGGCTTTCCTTTGTAACTAGTTGTGAGGATTCTGTGAAGCGAATTGCACTTTCAGTGTACTCTGTCATATCGCATGGTTAAGTCTTCCACTGTGTTTCTCTCTCCGTGTGTGGTGTGATACTCCCATCCTCTCCCCTTCTGTGTAGGTATGGGCATACTTGGAAGTCTATGTGAGCGAGTGTTGGTCTTTTGACAACAAGCAACCAGGTTCATAATAGTTGGTATCGAAGCGATTCGATCCAGTTAGTAATGTAGAGATGAGTTGTAGCAACTATCATCATGTGGCGAGACACTGGAGTTGAATTTCATGGCGATTTGTCATCTTCTGTGTTGGCGACAATGAGGGTGGCGGTGGCAAGTATGTGGCGAGAAGTATTAGGCAGAGGGTTTTGCACTTTTGCTTAGGGTTGCACAAAAGCGAGTGGCGATTGGTACTTAGAGGCCTGGGACGCTCTGAGTAGGCTATTCATAGGGCTGGCGATTCATCTGGAACTGGCGATTTGCAAGGAAGTGACCCCCAGTGTGTTGCAATTTTGGGATTGGGTCAGGATCTCCAATTCCCAAGCAGCGCAGTGCAGGTTGGAGCATTGCTACACTGAGTTTCTCAATGATTGGCTTGTGGGAGTCAAGATTCACTGAATCTTTAAATAGAAGGTTTTGTACGTGGGAACACTGGGAATCATTGGGAGAAGAAACTGGCGAGATGGGTCTCAGGAGACAACCATAGCAAGGGTTTTATCCATCCCCTTCAGAGAAGTCCCCGAAGTAAGTGTGTTCCTTAGTCTACTCTATATGGCGATTCTGGGGCTATTTTTAGATTAGCAAAATTTGGCCTGTGAGTGTGTAGACATTAGAAAATCGAAATTCAGACTGTGAGACAGCCAGGGTCAATTTCTCCTTCCTATCTTCTTTGACATCTGTTAACCCGGTATGACCCTCTCTCTGACTCAATTTTCATTTGTGACTGCTTTACAGTGCTGCGATTCATACTATACTATGATTTGGATTGTTCAAGGTCATACTGTCAATGATGATGGAAATTTGAATTTTGCATTGCCATAGCTGGAGCTTGGTCAGGCTAGGGTTTGTCATAACTTTGGTTATGTTCGTCATAATTCAGTTCTGTCAGTCCCTAGTGAATCACAATTGGCAGTTCAGCCTGTGTCCGAAATCGCACTATCAGATCTGATGTTTTGAGTGAGTTACAATGAAATCTGTAAGTCGCCAAACTCTGGGTATGGCATACAGGGTCATGCAATGGTAGAGTCAGTAGGGGAAGTCTAAAAATAGTACTCCCTGTAACTCGTTACATCTTGGTTATCTCTAGACACCTGTCAAACACTAATAGTCACTCTGTCTAATTACTATCTACTACTAATCAGTCCAAGACTGCATCCTGGAAGTTATTGATACAAGATTTGCAGCAATTGCACTCAATTGATATGTTAGGGCAGTGAATGAAAAATCGCGAAATTGATTTTTGCTAAGTCTACTCCAAACTGGCCCCTGACCCTCAAGTGGTCTGCAGAGACGGAGCACTTTCCTATTGGTACTAACCGAGTTCTTTCCTCAGTCAGGCGACAACAATTGGGCAAGTACTCACGAGAAAACCCAATTTTGCTGACTTCCATTTTTTTTTCCTGTTGTTATTTTTATTTTTTTGTCTGTTTTGTGGGTATTCCAAAATGTCTAGCATTGAGAAGGGAGAAGCTTTTGAGGGGAAGCCTCAACTTTCTCTCTCCCCTTTGGAGGTTAAAATGCTTGCTGAGAAGGAAAAACTCCGGAAACAAGCAACAACAGTTGAGGCTCTGAAGGAAGAGATGAAGCGCAAGGAGGAGGTAGATTAGAAGGAAGCCAAAAGAAAACTTTTGAGAAGATCAGGGTGAGTGGTTCTTCCAGTCAGTACAGTAAGGACAGGGCTGAGTCCGTCCTTCTACAGGATGATATTCACCGGTCCTTCTTTACTAACTGCGATGCAAGGATCACCAGTCTCGAGGACGGTCACTCAACGCTTTCTAAAAAGTTGGATGACATCTTCTCCAAACTGGATCGACTCTGCACACACCTTAAGATCCCTGCCACCCTGATCATTCTTGCACCTCCTGTTGGTCCAAAGACGGACCCCAACAATCCCCACAATCCAGACCCACATCCCCAGCCTCTACACCCAAGTCAACAGCCGCCTCACAACCCTCAAGTCCATTTGACCAGCAGCGGGCCAAGATGACCCCTCCACCCATGTTCTTTGGAGAGGACCCAAAGGTGGATGTTTCAGATTGGGTCAATGCACAACGAACCTACCTGAGTGGGTTTGAATGTGATGAGGATGTGAAGGCGAGTGTCATCCTTGCTGACTTGGAGAGGACTGCACTAAAATGGTGTACCTCCACTGGACTAGAAATGTTTGAATGAGCGCAAAGGCTGGGCGTGTCTGGTTTTCTGCAGGCTCTGAATGACCGGTTTGAAGACAAGGAGTAGGCCAGGAAGGCAACTGACAAAATTATCCGCCCGGGCCAAAAAAAGTAGGATGGCTCCTTGTCCAAATTGTACTCCACCCTTGAGAGTCTGACATTGACTCATGGGTTGGAGATGAGTGAGGAAGATCAGCTCATTCATTTCTTGAGAGCAGCGCCTGAAGAATACGAGCTTGCATTATTCTCCCAGGGCCATAATTACTGGCAGTCCTTTGGCAGAGCAGCCCTGGATCTGGAGTCCAAACTCCATGTCCAGGAAGCACCTTCTGAAGGAAGCAAAAGACCCTCCTCAAAGGGGTGAAGGAGGAAGTGTGCTCTCTTTGCTGCAAGTTTAGATTCAGAAGATGAGACAACATCCTAGAGTGGGACCCCTCCTTCTAAGACTGCCTCATCCTCTGCTACAGATCCAGCTGTTCTTGCTTTGATGGATGCTCTGATGGGGTTAACAAAGGTTAAGGCCTCGGCCCAAAGAGCATCAACCAGCAACAAGGGGAAAGGTAAGGGACATGCTTCTTCCCCTGCGGCCAGAGAGTTCCATTACCACGAGATGTTCGATGGCCAGCTGACCCCCTTGATCCTTTCACCCTCCCCTGGCATGCACTCAGGATCCAGGAGGGAGTATGCAGAAAGGACCAAGGAGTCCGCCTGAGATGCGAGGGGAACCATTTTCTAAAAGAGTGTCCCAGCATGCCTCGCAGGCCTTCAGGCTCTAGTTCAAAAAACTAGAGGGGGGAGAGGTGGAAGCAGCAGCTCCTTCCATCAGTGTTGATTCATCTTCTGATGAAGATGGATCTTCACCCTCTCTACCTGATTCTTTCTATGGAATTGCAGCATTTGGGTACTTCACTTACGAGGACACTGATCTGAATGAGATGTGGGAGGAGGATGAATCTCAGGTGCTTGTTGATCTTTTCCTGTCCTTGCAGGAGAAGAAGAAGCATAGGCCATATCTCATCTAACTTCGACCCTCCATCATGGGAGCTAGGTTCAAAGGGCTCTTAGACTGTGGGGCTACTCGCAACTTCGTCTCCCAAGACAGTCAGCAAGCTGCACTTGGACCAGAGACTGGTAAAGCTGCGACAACCAATTGACGTTCGCATAGGGGACTCATTTTTAGTCTTTGTTCCTGAGCTCAGGATATCGTTAGAGACCCTGACCAACAAAGGCTGGATACGTCCCAACACATCTGAATTTACCGGTTTTCTTTGTTCCAAAGGGAAATGGTGAGTTCAGAATGTGTGTGCAGGCGTGGTATGGGTCAGGTTATGGTTTGCATGGACAGGTTCTCCAAGTATGCAGAATTCATGCCTTTGCCAGGACAAGCCAGAGTCCCTGCCGTCAAGGTGGCAATTGCTAACAGGTGGGTCACACGCCATGGACCACCCACCTCCATTGTCAGTGATCGAGATCCCCGCTTTTGCAGCCATGAGTGGTAGTCGTACTGTAAGGACTACCTTCATTCACGCTTGGACCTGACGTTTGGTCGTCGTCCTGAAGCCAATCGAGAGGTTGAAGTGACGAACCAGATTCTGTCTTAGCTGTGTCTTGTGATCATCCCAAATCAGCAGGACTGGGATTTGCATCTGAGTCGTGCAGAAGTAGTGTACAACACATCTGTCCACTCCTCCACTGGTTTCACACCCTACAGGTTACACTTGGGCCGTGAACCTCGACAGCCTCTCGATGATATGATCGGCAAGGCTACCCCTACACTGACGCTTGATATCGCAGAGTTCACTAGACGTTATTATGTGGATATAGAGCGCACCCGTGCCAACCTGCTCAAAGTCCAAAAGGCTATGATTCAGCAGGCTAATAGGCATGGCCGCCCGTCTACTATTCTCACAGGTGACTAGGTTTGGGTGCTCAGTTCTGAGCTATCACGTGAGGAGGACGTTTCACCTAAGCTGTTGTCGTGATACATGGGTCCATGGCAGGTCTTAGATACAGTGGGAGCTGATCCTTTCCGACCATCATACACTGTTGACGTCCCTCTGCATCTACAAACCTATCCGGATTCGTGCATCTAAGTTGTTGCCTTTTACCGAAGTTGATGCATTTGTGCACAGACCCCCTGAATACGGTCCACCGATCCATGGCAAGGGATATGAGGTGGAATTGATTGAGGATGAGATGGGCACAGGCCCAGACATGCAGTATCTTGTGAAATTCTTGTACCAGCCTCACACTGAAGATCGCTGGTTTACATGCAGGGAACTCCTCAAGAGAGCAAAGTTCGTTGTCCTCAAGTGTGAGGCAGCTAAGAGGGGACAGTGCCCTCGACGCTCTGCGCGCCTGCACTCCTAGCTCAGAGGTTCTCGCTCTGGGGGAGGGTAGGTCTGCAATGACTTGCTGATTCTGCAGCCGCTCAGAGGTTGTAACATACGTAGGTTAGATTTGTTATTTTCTTTGGCTGAGTGCTAGCCGAGATATTTGACTGTGAGGAAAGTTCGTGAGGGACATATCTGTAAAATTGGGAAAGTTGCAGGCCCAGACTAACTCTAATTTCCTAATGCCACCCTAACTGCGATTAGCAGGCGCGGGCTATCACTAGGACAGACCCGCTGCGAGGCCTATGCAGTTAGACGGTTGTTGTAGCCTATAGCCAGGTAGGGGAAGGCCGTAGAGGCCGAAACAAAACCAGTACCAGTCGGTCCAGTTAGTCCGGTCTAGGTCGAGTCTAGGCTAGGGTAGTTCTATTAATAGATTGTAGGAGTTTGTTCACGGCTTTTGGCAGTTGGTACCATGCACATGGCAACGACACAATGCGGGAACTGGAGTGATGACAATTTCAGCATTGGGGGAGACAGACATGGTCGGACCTGCGAAGCGTCGTCCATAGCTGGGACCCGCGCTGTGCATTGACAGCATGTGAGGCCGTTTAGAGGTCCGGGCTATTTGAAGTCTGCTGGAGGCAAAAGAAGTTGGTGCCCTGCTGAACCCTCCTCAAGAATAGGGTATCAGGGAGTGGCGTTGCAGCCATAGCTGCAACTTTCATCGTCAGAGCCTATGTCGCTGGTCTTCTTCTTCATCCTCTGAGAGGCGCTTGGCCTCAGAGGCCTTTTTCATGTTGGCGCTTCCCTCTGGAGGCAGTATCTGGGTGGCGTTTGTTGTTTCAAGGACTCAAGGGTAGTGCAGTTATTCAGGGTTGGGGGAAGAAGCACTACTGGTTTCTGAGCAGCGCACCATGGTTCTGGGGCAATTCTTACAAAAAGATGTTATGAATTTAATAGACAGTATTGCTACTGTGTGTGGACTATCTTTGCTTCATTGCTTTTCTGGATGTGATCTACTCGACTTTCCTTTGTGACTGGTTGTGAGGATTCTGTGGAGCGAATTGCACTTTCAATGTACTCTGTCATATCGCATGGTTAAGTCTTCCACTATGTTTCTCTCTCCCTATGTGGTGTGATACTCCCATCCTTTCCCCTTCCTTCTTTGTATGTATGGGCATACCTGGAAGTTTACGTGAGGGAGTGTTGGTCTTTTGTCGCTGTGGTTGTCCCCTTTGTCCTGAGTGGTAGACATCTTCAACTAAGATTTTGTCAATATCATACCTACCATCCATATCAGGCAGGATCATTGATTGCAATCTCTATAAGCTCGTCCCTTGTAAACCATCAATCTTCTTCAAGTGCTTGGTATGCGAATCTAATTGTGTACCGTCGTTGTGGTTGTCCCCTTCGTCCTGAGTGGTAGACATCTTCAACTAAGATTCTGTCAATATTATACCTACCATCCATATCAGGCAGGATCATTGATCTCCGTGACGGGAAGCCATCAATTTTCGTATAGGGGAGTAGCTTGGACGCATGGAAAACGGCATTAGTGTGCAGATGCAGTGAAATCTCTGTTGTGTAGGAGGGACCATATGCATCCCCAACGGCGTCGAGAGCTTGCCAAGGTCCTCTATAAGTTGGCAACAACTTTTGTGGTACTACATAGTACGCCATCATGAAGACCGCTTGCGTACGCTTGCATTGCGAGTCGATATGAGTTAGCCCTGTGTCCGCGCGCTTTTATACCAAGTCTCGCGCGCGACGCCTATTCGATTTCCGCATCGGAGAGTTGTGGGATGGCTACTAAGGGACTAGGAGTGTTGTCGCGTTGTTTGTTCTGTGTCGTTCTGTATATGTATGTGTATGTGTGTGCGTTTTTACTTTTATGTTCTTTAGAGTGGTGTACGTGTGGTGTGGGGGATGCGTCCTAGTCGACCGACGACGAGTCACGCTTGGGACATCAGCCCCCCAAGGCGTCGGTTCACGTGCGGGTCCGATAGAGGCGTAATACCGCGCGTACCTCCTATGCTACAGCGAACGAGAAACGCCCTCGGCTGGTCCACCTCTGCGATTGCAGTTGATTAGCTTTCGTATTGTGGACTGGTAGCTCGGCAGGGATATACCCACCGAAGGGAGGTGACAACACCCGTAAGGTGGAGGTAAGTCGTGCCTCGCGTAGGCCGTATCCTGTCATAGGGGCTCGCGAGAGGTATGGCTGGCGCACTCGGCTGGAGCGGCTTGCGGAAGCTTCATATGTATTCGCGACGAGGATCAGACCGACTCCTGCGTGACACGGCTGGGAGGGGCCCGTGCTGCCTTGTGCGGTTCCGGACCGATGCGCTCGACAACGTCCGCACAAACAGCTCGCGAACATGTTCGGGCGAAGGTAATTTTTTTTTTGTAAAAAAAATAAATAATTATAAAATTAGTTTTTTCAGTTTTTGATTGTTAACTCGTGATTAGCTACGAATTTGAACATGACTCCAAGGCAAACGTTGCTTGTATTAATATTTTACATAACATATATTGTTTTTAGATTTTTCTGAAACTGTTTGTTTTTTTTTTAAATATTTTTTATGTTCGCGTTCAGAGGGTTTTGGGCGCTTGTTCGCGTTCGGGCGAACATGTTCGCGTTCGCCTCCGAACGAGAACACGGTGATACACAGCTCTACATCTAGATGTAGTATGTCCCATCTGTGCCTGCGGGCGCTATAGCGAATTTGCACTTAACTGCGATGGTGAATGCCCCACAATCGTCATGGCCTGCAACCGGCATGCCCTCTGTCGTGCATGCTTCAGAGGTTTGGTTAATGCTAGCCACCCTGAGGGTGAAAATGAGAATGAAAAATGAAGAAGTGCATGTGCGCTAAAAAAGCGAACGTGGTAGACTATTCACCAGAACTGCGAAACTGTGAAAGAAAGAAGAATGTAGTAAAAGAAAGAAGATATTTGTGTCAACTTTTTTTTTTTTTTTCTCCCTCTGCCTATCAGTTTTCCTTTTCAGCTCCTCTCTTCCTTATGTTTAACACCTCTTCCTTCACTCAACCTCTTTCCCATAGTGTGCAAGTGGGCTGGTATGGCATACGGGGATGGGGGCAGCTTGCGTTCAACTTCATCAACGTGGCGAGCCTTGTACGTTAGAGGCACGGTGGAGGAGGCGTTAAGAAGACTGAGAAACTGAATGATTTGCATGTGTCTTGTTTTTATTTTTATCCTTTGTTCAATGTAATTTCTTTTTGTAAAACACTGAAAGAAATAAGAATACAGTGAAACAAAGAATAAGAGGACACTCAACAAGTGAGATGAGGGACGGGATTTTTTTGCGCTAGCGCTGTGCGGTCGGCGCTTCAGGGGTGCCTACACCTGCGTCATAGCCAGCCGCATGTCCGCGTGCCCACGCGCGGTCGCCAACGCGCACAGTGCCTAGAGCACATGCGCGAAGGCCCACTGCGCACACGTGCGCGCCCGTGTCTCATTGTCCTCCGAGAGTGAACGTGAAGTTGTGACACCAGCATAGCACGGCTCCATCCCGCAATTTTCGACGAGGGCAAAGCGCCCGGATGAGAGTATCCAGCGAAGGACGTTTCCATCATTTTTAGAGTATCAATGCCCAGAACTGACGACGAGCACTCCAAAATCAGCGACGGTAAAGAAGGCCACGACGTCTATACTAACTCCGATCACTTCCTCTCTTGATCGTCCATCTCACTCCTCTCCCTCCACAATCCCTTCTGTTCTCCCTCCCTTACCGTCCCAATCCCGCTCCCTCACGACCCCGTCCCCATCTCATCCCGTTCCCATCCCGAGCCCGTCCCATCCCCATTCAAATCCCGTTCCCATCCCGATCCCTTTCCATCTCCATCCTGATCCCGTTCCCATCCCGTGCTCGCTCCATCCCCGTCTAGATCCCTTTCCCATCCCGATACCGTTCCCATCCCGTTCCCATTCTGATCCATTCCCAGCCCGATCTTGATCCCTCTCCCATTCTGACTCGCTCTCATCCCGAGCTCGATCCCGTTCCCATTTTGGTCCATCCCCATCCCGACTCTGTGCCATCCCCACCCAGATCCCGTTCCACTCCTTGCCCGATGCCTTTCAGTGTCCGTTCCGATCCTACTCCGCTCCCGGTCCTACTCCGATCCCATCCAGATCCTGTTCCGTCCCCGATCCCATTTGCACTCCCATCCCGCTCCCGTTCCGTTCCCGATCCCGTTTCCATTCCCATCCCGATCCCACTCCGCTCCCACTCTGCTCCCATTTCGACCCGAGTCCGACCCCACCCGATCCCATTCTGACCTCACTCCACCCCCCACGTGCCCTCTTGTCGTTCCAACTCTCACTCCACCCAACCAATCACTTCCTCTCTTGATTGTCCATTTCACTCCCCTCCCTCCACAATCAGTTATGTTCTCCCTCTCTGACCATCCCGACCCCGTTCCATCACGATCCCGTCCCCATCCCGTTCCATCCCCATCCAGATCCCGTTCCCATACCGAGCCTGTTCCATCCCCATCCAGATCCTGTTCCCATCCCGATCCCTTTCCATCTCCATCCAGATCCCGTTCCCATCCCGAGCCCGTTCCATCCCCGTCCAGATCCCTTTCCCATCCCGATATCATTCCCATCCTGTTCCCATTCTGATCCATTCTCAGCCCGATCCTAATCCCGTTCCCATTCTGATCCGTTCTCATCCCGAGCTCGATCCCGTTCCCATTTTGGTCCATTCCAATCCCGACCCCGTATCATCCCCACCCAGATCCCGTTTCTTCCGTTCCACTCCCAGCCCGATCCTTTTCAGTGTCCGTTCCAATCCTACTCCGCTCCCATTCCTGCTCCGATCCCATCCCGATCCCGTTCTGTCCCCGATCCCGTTTTCGTTCCCATCCCAATCCCACTTCGCTCCCACCCTGCTCCCATTCCGATCCCAGTCCGAGCCCACCCGACCCCACCCGATCCCATTCTGACCTCGCTCAACCCCCCACGTGCTCTCTCCCCGTTCCAACTTTGACTCCACCCGATCCCTTCCATTCCCGCTCCGACCCCATCTGACTCCGACCCCACCCGAGCCCATCCCTTTCCCCCCCATACTGCCCGATCCCATCCCGATCTCTTCGGAGCCCTCTCCGAACCCTTAGCTACCCGACCCCATTCCAACTCCATTCCACCTCCCCACACCCGATCTCATCCCGTTCCTACTCCGCTAATCATCCCTCCCACACTCGCTATAAACCTTGCCTCCCCTAACCGTTTCCCCGTCGGGTACCAATCTCTGTCCACACCTCCACTTTCCCCCTGTTCCTCCCCACCTCCTCTTCTTGTTCGCCTTCTCTTATCTGAGTTTCCCTTCCACGTTGTTGGGCGCGTCGGTCCGGCACCGCACGCGGCAGTGCGGGACCCTCTCGGCCGCATCACGCAGGAGTTGGACCAACCTCGTCACGAACGCGCAAATGGAGCTTCCTTAGGCCGCTCCGGCCGAGTGCGCCAGCCATACCTCTCGCGAGCCCCTACGACAGGATAGGGCCTACGCGAGGCACAACTTACCTCCACCTTACGGGAGCTGTCACCTCCCTTCGGTGGGCGTATCCCCGCCGAGCTACCAGTCCACAGTACGAAAGCTACTCGGGTGCAATCGCAGAGGTGGACCAGCCGAGGGCGTTTCTCGTTCGCTGCAGCATAGGGGGTATGTGCGGTAATACGCCTATCGGACCCGCACGCAAACCGACATCTGGGGGGGCTGAAGTCCCAAGCGCGGCTCGTCGTCGGTCGACTAGGACGCATCCCACACACCCCGCGCACACCACTTTACGAACACAAAAATAAAAATGCTCAGTACTTTTCTTAAATGGCCATTCAATAAAGTCCGAGTAAAAACACAATGAAACAATCCAAACCACAGGGCTAAAGCCTTTAGGTTGAGTGGCAAGAGTGGATTGGAGTTAAATCGCAAACCGACGAATCGGCAACCGACCTGTTATCAGTGACAACAGAAGATGATCCTCGTAGGATCAAGCTGAAACTAGCCAAGTCCTGAATCAAATCGATCAAGATGGCCTGTAACACAAGACAGGTCGATGCCCATGGCTAAATCTATAAGTTCATGGAGAATAATCCCCATATCACGATCTCACTCAAATCATCCTAATTAACTAAGCCTAAGTCTACCCTCAAGCAATGCCCAAAGCAAAGGTAGACCTTGGCAGAGTCTCCCTTATACAGGGTGGATCGCCAGAATCGCCACCTATCAAAATATAATCTATCTCCTCTAAATCAAGAAAGTTTCGGCATCGCTTCCCGTAGGAAAAGTGCCTTTTCAGAATTTGTATCAGCCCAAATATGAAACAAAAAATAGTTTTTGACTTTCCAAAGTCCAATTTTGCCTAATTCCCTGAATTAGCAAAAATTTGGGCGGCACTCCCTTTAGAAAAGGAGACTTTTCAGATTTTTACTAAGTCAAATACGAACCTTAGACAAGTCGAACTTTGAAAAGCCAGAAATTTGACTAAACTCTTTAGATTTGCAGAAATTTCGGAAGCGTTTCCCGTAGAGAAAGTAGCTTACCAAAATTTATACAAGCCCAAGTATAATAAAAGATCCTAGAAAATGCGAGAATCGATCTAAGTAAAATAAACGTAGCTCAGAAAATGCAGAAATTGAAACTAACTCCTATCGCTCTAGCACGAGGCGAGCCTCTAAAGCAACTACCTGTCAACCTGACACTCAAACCAAGTAGTAGCCTCACTCACTCTCATGCAGGGAAGTGCCTTTTCAGAATTTGTATCAGCCCAAATATGAAACAAAAAATAGTTTTTGACTTTCCAAAGTCCAATTTTGCCTGATTCCCTGAATTAGCAAAAATTTGGGCAGCACTCCCTTTAGAAAAGGAGACTTTCCATATTTTTACTAAGTCAAATACGAACCTTAGACAAGTCGAACTTTGAAAACCCAGAAATTTGACTAACTCCTTGGATTTGCAGAAATTTCGGCAGCGCTTCCCATAGAGAAAGTAGCTTACCAAAATTTATACAAGCCCAAGTATAATAAAAGATCCCAGAAAATGCGAGAATCGATCTAAGTAAAATAAACTTAGCTCAGAAAATGCAGAAATTGAAACTAACTCCTATCGCTCTAGCATGAGGCGAGCCTCTAAAGCAACTACCTGTCAACCTGACACTCAAACCAAGTAGTATCCTCACTCACCTTCATGCAGGCCAAACCACGAAGGTAAGTACTCTCACCATCCCCAAGCCAACTTGGCATAGTTCGTAATCTCTCGATGCTTTATTCCCTTATACCCAGCTTACATAGGGCATAAAGTCAAGCCGTCCAATCTTATGGAACCTGCCTGACTCAGCCATTGAGTATACACGAACAGGTTGCACAACTACTTCTCTCTTCCTCTTGGGCATATGACTAAGCCGTTCATCTTAGAACAAGGCTCAGCCGCCCCGAACTGTTTAATATCAAAATTATATATACCTCTCTGAGCTTGGTGTTCAAAAGTTGGGCAGAGGACTGAGTCGTTCATCTTAGAACAAGGCCCAGCCTGCCCAGGGTTACCTTCAATTATACTCTTAGTTATACTCTCTTCATTTCATGATAAGCTATAGCCAGGCCGTCCAATCTTATGGAACCCATGCCTGGCTAGCTTGTTCATAAATGGAATAGTATAAAATATAGCCAAAATTTAACCTTTTGGGTTCCAACATGTGCGAGGCTTTGGGCCAGACCGTCCAATCTTATGGAACATATCTAGTCCTTTGCCAGGTTCTGTTCTCTCTGATCCCACTGTGTACGGCATGAGCCCAAGGCCGTCCAATCGTATGGACATGCCCTGTCCTCAGCGAGAATTACTCCCTCAGAATGAAACAGGAAGGGGTTGAGCCGTCCAATCTTATGGACTTGCTCAAGCCTCCTCGATAAAAAAAACAAAAGAAACAGAACAAACCCCAATCAAACATGGCAACCAAACCCTCCAATCTTATGGTACAGGTTTGGCCCCTGAAAAGTCAGCCACAGTCAAACCCTCACAATTCGAGCAATCAGACCGTCCAATCTTATGGAGCTGGTCTGACTCTCCATGCAATTCAAAAATAAACACAGCGGTCAGGCCGTCCAATCTTATGGAACTGGTCTCACCCCATAGGACCCATTCAGGCTCAAGCAAAACCACCTTTCACCCACCCTTCTCCCAGATGCAAACCCTTGTGTTCACAATCTGCCTTCAGGCAATCAACAAACTGAAACTGAGGGTTCTCACACATTCCTTTTACTTAATCTGAGTTATATCCTGCCAATCAAGCCAAAGTC
Source organism: Chara braunii (assembly GCA_003427395.1). Taxonomy (NCBI): domain Eukaryota; kingdom Viridiplantae; phylum Streptophyta; class Charophyceae; order Charales; family Characeae; genus Chara; species Chara braunii. Next base: position 1,113,265 of record BFEA01000374.1, read on the forward strand.
AAAGTAGGGGTGCATGGGATGACTCCCCACAGAGTCTTGCTGCGGTTCTACGGGTTGCAATCCCGCCTGCTGCCTTCCTCTCAGAACCACAGACTAGACTTAGAGTAAGAAGGGCAGATGGAGATAGTTTTGAGACTCTCAGATCCAAGAGGGGTGCTCTCAACTCGCGTGGAGAGGGTCTTCGAGTCTTCGGTGCCTGAGAGCCCCACAATGGCGACCAAGTGTAACAGCTTGGTCAACTTGGAGTCAAACTGTTGATCCCAACTCTCCTGACAACCTCCCGAATCGAAACACTAACCTCCTTGACCGTCGTACTACTCCGCCTCTCGGCTGAGTTGTAGCCATGCAACAAGTGGCAGGTTTAACGCACCGGGAGGCGCAACCCGGCCGGCTATGCACAGCAACCACAGCGGACAGAAGAGTCACACTAGTACACTTCAGCAGTAGGCACAGTCACAGCCAGCCCTGTAGCAAAAACAGCGAATCGGCAGTTTGCGCAATCATACTAACCTCAGCCTCGCGAGCCGGTGGCCTACCAACAGCAGCCCGCAAGCCCAACCACTCACCAGCTTCAGATCTCAACTAACTGGCTGCCTGGACTGCAGGTGACTCTCCCTCCAAAACTAATTTCAATGGTATGGAGCGGATATAACCCACGACCCAACTTTGCCCGCCGTTTCCACCCATGTGAGAGGCCGCGAGGAGTACGCCCGTTTACCCCCTTCTCCTGCGGCTGACGAGATGAGCACGACATTGGCCAGGCAAGTGTCTAGCCTGCAGTTCACTCCAACTATTGCCGAACTTCGGCTAGGCGAGCCTTTCCTTCAGACTCGGTTTCCGGTATGCAGGCTGCTACCACACAGCCAACGACCGCCCATGTACTGGCGACGTATTGGACTTCAACAGCAACAGACACGGGGAGCTTGACGATGTCTACCTTCTGAACCACCGTCAAGACCCAGGTACGTGTCCTGGCAACATCACCGCCCCCTTGTCCTGTCTCCACTTCGAATCTGACGCTCCAACTTCAATTCTAACAACACTATCCTCGTAACACCGAGAGGACGAGCAGGGTTACTAACAGGGGGAGAACCCTGCACGGGATTGGTAGCGGTAGTCAGGAAAAGGTCGTGACAAGCATTCAGTTACCAACGCAGTACCGGCCACGACCGGAAGTAGGACGATCACCGGCAAGATACGACGACTTCGGGCACTAGTCAAGTCGCGAAGCAAAGCTGGCCAACTGGGGCTCTGTCATGATGTACTGAACAGACTTCATGCCACGGCTTACTCACGAGCAAGGGGGAGGGTGGATCTCTCGCTACACGTGGAAGGATACATACATCCTCCGGCGGAGCCTCCGACACTAGGTTAGTTCTCCCGCTGGCTCGGCTCATGCAGCCTCTACTAGCCGGATGAGCAACGTGTGGGCCAAGAGGTAAGTTTCCTAACTCTCGGCTTGCCCCCACGCCACTTTCATCGATAGGGAGAGCAAAATGGGATGAATCTTCCGCCAGAACGCAGAAGGATGCACTAGAATCTCGAGAACTCAATCTCCCCAGGCGCAGCTCCCATCTATTGTACCTCAACACCTAGCCATTAATACCCAAAACTAACCGCGGATTTGCGCCCGCCCATGCCAAAACCCCCCGGAATACTCCTTCACTCCTCCGTTCTCGTTATAAACGGATGCAGTTCGCTTATTTTCGCTGCGCCATCTCCACCATCTCGGCACCTTCACGCACCACCCTTCTTACTAACTCGCGATTCACTTACTCTCTTCCTCACCTAACCATCCCATCCACTTCGCCCGGGGCCAAAACCCCGGGATCGCCTCCTCCCCCGCCCGTTTTCAAGAAACGGGTGAGATTAGTAATCTCCCCTTCGCTCCTCTCTTCTTTGTTCCTCCGCCATAGCTTCCGCACAATGATCTCTTCTACTAACTCTCACCACAGCTCCTCTTCCCCTTCTCTAACTGCGGCATCGTGATCGCTCGGGCCTAAACCTCTGCCCAACACTTTCCCCCGCTCGTTTTGGTCAAGAACCGGGCTAGGCATAGATTTCTCTTCCTGTGCCGAGTTTCTTTCCGCTGCCCTTTTCCACTGAATGAACCCGGTGCGGCAAGCCGTCCGGATTCATTCCCGTTTTCATTACCTTCACCCCCTTCGCACTACCCCGCTGCCGTTCGTCACTCTGCCAGCGCCTGCGCCCCACACCAACGCTACTCCCACGCGCGCACCGGGCCTAACCTGCGTCCAGGTTCGCTCCCATTCCCCCGCTGCTGCCTGCTGCCACCATACCCCTCTTGCGCTGTTGCTCCGCTCGCTACTACCGGGCCAACTCACCGCCCGCCGCTACGTAGCGCTGCCCACCCGCTCCCGGTCTGCATTCGAGCACAGTCCTACCTCCCGCTACGCACATTCACACCACCTCTACTCCCTGCGCTCACTAACGCCCCGCTGTCCTGCTGCCGGGCCAGCCCCTCCGTTTCTGCGTGTACCTGGCCCCGACTGACGCCCGCATTCACCCCCGCTGCTATACCTCACGATGCGAGCGCTCGTGGCCAACTGTCAGTCTAATGCTACCGGCTCCGGTTGTCCCTCTCCCGACCCCCGGAGCTATCGTAGCACCCGGTAGTGGCCGGCCCCCACTGCCAGCGACTTGGCAAGCCGTCCAGCCGCTCGGACCGTCATGAAGGGAACTCCGGAGGGGACCAGCAAATAGGCAGCCCAATAGCCGTTTTGCTCGTGAGCCTAAGTCCGACATGCAATTGGCACGGTACTGCTGCAGGCCGCAGCCCTAGTGCCCTTGACCCGGTACCTTACGCTCCCGCACTTCTGGTGTGCCGCTACGCTTCCCGGCCTCCGCTGTGCCCAGCCTCTAGCCTGCTCTGCCCATCCTTACCCCCTCTCCTCCAAGCAAGGCCCGCCACCCCTTCGGCCTTGTCGCGGGTAACGCCACTCGGGCCCCCCGTAACAAGCCGCGGAGCCGGGGCGTGGGTCCTGTGGGCACCCAAGCGCGGGCCTAAGTGAAATGGCCCGACGCGGGCCTTTACGGTAGTAGCAACCGTTCAGATAAGGACTTTGGAGTCCGTGGTGCTCGTCGCACCGCGGTCAATTCGTGGTTGGCGGACGACGACAAGAGTAAAAGAAAGAAAAAAAATAAAATAAAATAAAATAAAATACAAAATAAAAAAAGATATAAAGAATTGCCTTGACAACTCCTATTAGTCAAAGGGCGTCAGATGAGGAGAAGAAAAAACGCTAGCACCGTCTCGACGTCGCTAACGACGAAACCAGAAAGGGGGATAGCCCCGCCGGGCCCTCAACCCCTCCGCCTCTTCGCACCGCTCTGATACCCCCGCGCCGTTACCACTCAATCTCGATCCCTGAGTCTCTTTGATGAAAGTCTGACGCTGGAACCAATAGCGCTAGGCCCAAGTCTGGGTTTAGCTTTGATCGACGTCCAAATAGGCGGACACAGTGCGACGCACCAACCTACCGATCCGTTTTCAAAGGTTGCATTATGGTCGGTGTCGTCCTTTGCACGTACGCACAGGTCACAGGCAAACACATCAGTTAACGAGACATAATCTTATTAATCCCTATTAAATCAGAAGAAAGATCTGGCCGGCGGCCACGCCAACTCTTCACCCATCAACAATTAAGAGAATCATGCGCGCCTCAAAAACCTGCGCGCCCACACACTCTTTGTTCTAGTCAACCATCCTGCCATCGTAACCACACAGACGCAGCTGCGCCTCGCGCGGTATACCTAACTTTAAGTCAAACTCGTTTTTCTGTCATTTACAAAAACCAGGGCGGATACCCTTGTAAGGGTATTCGCGCCGACAACGTGTTGCCCCACCTTTCTTTCTCCTATAGCTACCTCCCCCTTGATTTCCCGTTCCCTGGGTCTCTCTACATCCTCTCTAGATAGCCATTTTTTCGACAGCCCTCAGTCAGTCAAGTATACTATAGTTGGCTCGATTCCTATTGCCTATTGCCTCTAGAAAAATAGAGGTATTGAAGAAGTGGTCGGCTTAACCAAGGGCGTAGAGATGGCCACCTCGTCTCAAAACACTGCTACCTTGGATCAGAGCCCTTTGGAAAAACTGGTAAAGGTGATTGACAACGAAGCACTTAAATTCCTAATTGAGAAAACAAGAGTCCAGGGGATTCAAACCACTGAAATGCAAAGGACTGATGGCAAGGATGAAGAGATCATTGTTTGGAAATACCCAGAGGGAAAGGTGGCTGAGCTGGATGATTTGCACGAAAGGCATGGAGTGGTGTTTAACTTTGCACGCCACGGGGCAGATCTTCAGCCGACAGAGAAGAGAAAATGGGTCATAGATACTATCAGAAAGGAATCGAGACTCAAACAAATTGGAGAAGCCTTCACCCTTCAAAATCTGGGTCGCAATAACGTTATGGCAATATTCATTCATGAAAATCACGCACGGATTGCAGCCGAGATGCAGTCTAGAAATTGCAACGGATTGGTGTGCGCTATGACGAAATGGAAGAAACTCACTGTACAGAGACAAAACCCGGTCTTCACAGTATCGTACAAACAAACTCTGCTAAAAGAAAACTTTTGGGTCCAATTCGACAATATTCAGCCGGGTTTCCATGGATTACTGGTGGACAGACTGGAGAGACAGTACACAACAAACAAGATCCTCAAATGGATCTTACCGACCCCAGAATTCTTGGCTCCGCATTGCGGGTCTATGACAATTGTGTTAGAGGTTAAGACATACGACCCCCCGGTTTTCCCACCAACATGGAAATTGCAGATTGAGAACAAAGTAGTGGAAGTGAGGGTGTCAACGAAGACCTCCCCGATCTGCTTCAGATGCAGGGAACGAGGCCACATGGGAACAAACCCCAACTGTCCGAAGTTCCCAAAACAGTCAAAAGAGAAGAAACTTTTGCCCAATATGCTAATGGAAGTGGAAGATGCTTTGGGTACATGGTTTGTCGCAGACTCCAACTATGATGGGTGGGTCCTTGACGACAACCTGAATGAGCCAGATTGGGTATGGCATTATGCCGACCAGGAACCGACAGTTAAAAAACCCAACATTTTCCCGCCAGCGGATAGTAGATGGCAGAAAAAAGCAACCGGGAAAACAACAGGGAATCCAACGAAAATCAACTCTAATCCGCTCACTGACTCAGGGGTGATTAAGGAGGAGAAAGCACAAGAAGACTTGCTGTGGGATTTGGATGCAATAAGGGAGCAAACCGAACAGGAGTTCAACAAGGAACCAGCCGTCTTCCGAGACAAGTTGAAGAATATTGAGCTGTCAACGCAACGAAAAAATAACAGAACACAGGGGGATAACAAACACACGTTAAGGGATGATAACACAGAAGATTACTGAAACGGGCCCCAAGAAACGAAAAAATGGATGTAAATGGGAAGGAGAAAGTGAAAATGACAGCCTCCGAAGAAGGCAGTAAGGGCTGAACATCAAACTCCTTGGGTAACGGGGCAGACGGTGGACCAGACGGGGGCAGTAAGGAATCAGAGGGATCATCCACAAATGGGGATGTTGTGTCCCAGCGCTCCATGCGGTGGCTCAAGGACTACATAGAAAAGGCTAAAAGGGAAAGAGAGCACGCCTTTGACATTTGTGTAGCTTGCTTGAAACACGCAGAGAGGTCAGAGAGAAACGACAATAAATGTAGCATTGCTGGCATAGAGAATTCCAGTAACCAATACGAATTGCTTCGGAAGGAGAAAGCAAAAAAGTTCTCTGAATACGCAACTTTCAGGTACGCAGAAAAGAAGAGGGCGAGGGATCAGGGGGTGACGGATAAAGATAAGACTATCCCTAACATTAAAGAGTTTTTCAGGATCTGCGCCCAAAGAAATGGAAGACCGGAAAGAATCAGAAACAGAAGGGTCAAAATGAGGAACAAGTAGACACAGAAGAAGATTTCGAACGTTCCCTTTTGGAGAAAGAGGCAGCAATGGTCGTGGCCCAGACAGAGAAATTGCATAGATGGAACACGGAATACACACCTGAGTTCATCTCCATTGCACACATAGCTAATGGAGATGCTCCACTGGTGGTGGACTCAGCAAAGTCCGCTCGTTTGACGATGTTGAACATTTGGCCTTTGATAGCTGCCATATACGTTAGAAAAGTTGATGAGTGGCAAATAGCCACTGATGTGTCCTTCAAAATCCCGATGTTCGTTGAAGGTCAGAATGTGGCAAACATCCTTCAAGAGAAGGTGACTGCGGAAAGCCCTCTGGGCATATTCGAGACTGTTACTCTGGAATCAGACTAGGATGACATCCTCTCCCAAGATGGTCAAGACGATCAGTAGACACGAGGAGCGGAGTCTAGGAGACACCCGAGCGTTCTCACCCTTGATAGCTAAGATGCCTGAAAAGACGCGGCTGAAGACCGGAATGATTTGGAAACCGTGGAAACAGTGACAGCTGTTCCTTACAGCATATTGGCAGGACTGGGTGTCTCAGCGGAACTAGTGGCAGCGTCGGTGGCCCATCTCGCTTCCATGGGGATGCTGGATGGGGATGGCGACTTGGATGCAAGAGCATATGCCACAAACTGGGACAGATTCTATAGAAGCAATGAGTCGGAAGGCCAACCGGAACCATGGGACGGGGACGACGAGAAGGAAGGCGAGGGGCTGAGCCTAGATTCTGGGAAGGATATGAGCGAAAACGGAGGGCTAGACAAGATAGATGATCCGGACGAAAAGCCGGTTACAACAATGGGGCATGACACGTTGGGGGTCGTTTCAGGGGACACGGCGGTGGGGATGGACACGGGCGGGCTTCCCCCCTCCTAGATTCCCTGTCCCAGCTATACGATGGTTGCGAGCTGCTTTGAACAGCGGCAAAGATGGAGGATTTCAGAAGAGTAGCCAATGTGGGGGCAGATAGTGGGGGCTGGAAGAATCAAGGGATAGTTATTAGAAGCTGGAACATCAACGGGCTCGACAATATTATAGACAAAGAAAACAAATTAAACGACCTCATCAGAGGTGTTACAGTTCACAACAAAAGAATTGCTGATATTATATTATTACAAGAAACCCATCTAGCCCTCTCAACTGAACATAAAAGAATTCGAACTTTCTTAGCAAGGAAGATGGGAGGCTTTAAAGACGAAATATGGTCGGCAGACAGCGTATCGAGCACGAAAGGGACATCCTGGTGCCCAGATCGTCTCGAGTTTACATAACATGATCTGTCATAAGAAAGGAAGTGGACACAAATGACGGGAGGTGGTGCGGTGTGCACTTTAGGTGGAAAGATGAAGAATTTGTACTGTTCAATGTATACGCACCAAACGATCCGTCGGAGAGGATAACTTTTCTAGATAACTTAGGTCGACTGATCTCTCCTTTATCATCATGTATCTTAGTGGGCGACTTAAATGCCACTATAGACCTGGCACCATACCCAAGCCTGGACCACAAACCGATTGAACTCACAATTTGTTTTGAGCAATTTGTAAGGAAAGGAGCCAGTTTTCATAAACTGAATAACTCTCTCCTGTTGAGTCAGACCTTCCAGGGAGGGGTTTATGACTGTTGGCAGAATCAAAGAGATGCGCGCTTACCCATACACGGTCGATGGACATGGTTCCAAGAGAGCTACTCCAGCTTGTCGAAGACAGTGGCTAAGATCTCAAGGACGCTAGCTACAATAAGAAAACAAAACAAGACAAGCTCTGGAGTTAGCTTTAAAGATCGTTCAACCTGGTAGACAATCCTTGGTCCCCGCTGTACACCGACATCTTCGAGAAAGCACGGGAAGAACTGGCCATGTGGCGATGGTGGGACCTAAAAGGACTGCAAATAAGAGCCAGAATGAACAAATATGAGCTAAGCGAATCAATGTCGAAACATTTCTTCGCCCGAATTAAAGCCAACTCAAGGGCTAGTACAGGAGCCAGACCTCCCAGAGAACGTTTCGGTCCAGCAGAAGGACTAGCTTCATCACAGGTCACATAATGTTGGAGGGCGTAATCCGATACTGAATCTTCAGTGGCTTCTTTTACCTTTCTTGCTTTTTATTATGTATTTGACAGGTCATGCAGTTGACCTGAGAGGGAAGGAAGAAGTAAGGCAAGCTGACAGTCAATCCTCCACGATGTTGGAGTAATCAATGCTGGTCAGGGATCCTTCGGCCGGACGGAAGGAAGCGTGAGTGGGTTTCATGATGTAATATTTTATCCTGACTTGCCAGTGGAATAGGAACCGGACTGATGCTCCCCAGAATCGAAATGGAGCGGGGGCCATAAGGACCTGTTTTTTTGGGAAAAAAAAAAAAAAAAAGAGGACACTGTTTTGTGTCCTTCTGCTTTGTCCGTCTCTTTGCCTCTGTCCTTTGATTTTTATTTTCTTCGCTCATCTTATTTCTTCTTCTACTCCACGTGCTTATGTATATAGATTTATGGCTGCTGGACTTTAAAAGTAACTTTGGCGGCGGGTACTGATCGTGTGTCTGCAGGTACCAGGTCTTTCAGCAAAGTACAACGGAGTGGGTCATGCTCTGACTACTATTCTTGCAGAAGAAGGCATCAGTGGACTGTACAGGTCAGCAATTCTGAGAACAAATCAGTTGTTTGGTTGTTTTATTCTGTATGTCCCTCCATACCACATCACTAGCTGTACCAATGGGCCTAGCTTAGTTGGTACATCCATGAACTCTCGAAACATGATGGTAACAAGTTGAGAGAAAAAAAGGAGCTGTGGTTGCTGTCTCCATCTGATGTTATTTCGCTGGCCTTAATTCTGTCTATTTATGGCACTCAGTTTCTGACAGGTCAGATTCTTATCGCTGTTCGAGTCACGTTCACACCTCTCCTCGCTTGAGAAGATGTACATTCACCATTGCGGGCTGTTTTCCTGGAAGGTGTCCAATTTCGGGAAGAGAGGTGCTTGTATTCAGAGCGGAAAGAGGCTCACTCTTCATGCAGCGGCGTGTGTGTTTTTGCGATTCAGAAGCTGAGTTTGGGTACCCTTGCCATCGTCTCCACTATTGCTTTATGCAATCTGTTGCAGCTAAATGAGTGTGCTGTTGTTTTCTCTCTCAGACACGTCTTAAAAGTTCTCCACTTGCTTACAGCTGCCATAACCTAACTCTCAATCTGCTATCGCTCTGTTAGCTATCATGCGACTGTTAAACCACCAGTACCCTCCAGAGCACTGCCGAACCTTTTTTTTCCCCATGCGACGAACCTCTTTGTCTCATGGGAATACAGCTGATAAGTAGTAGTCGTGATATAGGGAGCTACCGGTCCCTCGGCACGGGCGACCAGTACTTCTGTGCTGTTTTTTTTTTTTTTTCCGTTTGTTTTCCCCCTTCTTTTATTTGTTTATTCCTGTGGTTTTCCTTTTTCCCGATTGGGCACTCTGCTATTGGCAGAGGAGCCGTAGAAGGCGTGAATAGCGGACTCATTGTCAGTAGAGTGCGCAGCACAAAAAAAAAAAAAAAAAAAAAAAAAAAAAAAAA
>BFEA01000374.1:1216515-1256924 GCA_003427395.1 Chara braunii
CTCTCTCTCTCTCTCTCTCTCTCTCTCTCTCTCTCTCTCTCTCTCTCTCTCTCTCTCTCTCTCTCGCGCGCGCGCGCGCGCGCGCGCGCACGTGCAAGGGCGCGCTGTCCTTCTTTTTCCTCCTCCTCCACTTCTTCAACCACCTCCTCCTCCTCCTCCTCCTCTTCTGCTCGTGTCTTTGATACAAACTTGTGTTCATAGTCGTACGCATCTAAACAGGCGAAATGCGTCGGCCCTTTTTTTTTTTTTTTTTTTTTTCGTGTTGTGAACCATTCGATCAATCAACCAACCAATCAATCAATCAATCAATACATCAAACCATCAAACAATCAATCAACCAATCAATCAGTCAATCAATCAATCAAGCAAGCAAGCAATCAGTCGACCGATTGATGAATTGATTGATTGATTTATTTGATCAATCAATCAATCAATCAATCAATCAATCAATCAATCAATCAATCAATCAATCAATCAATCGATCAATCGGTCGGCCGATTGTTTGATTGATTGATTGATCGATTGTTTAATTAATGGATTGATTGATTGATTGATTGATTGATTGATTGATTGATTGATTGATTGGTTGATTGATTGATTGATTGTACTCATTGTGTTCATTTGGTGATGCAGCTTGCAATTTGGTTGCGTGGTTGAGCGAGTGACAACTCCACTGCCGTTTTGTCAAGTTCACGCCGTTTGTTCATTCCGTTGATCTGCGTCGCCTTTTTTTGCGGACTCACTCGTTCCTGCATCATGACATTGGCGAGCAGACGCCGCTTAGGCACCGCCTATCCGGCCTTCCAGTCCCTTCCGGAGTCGAAGCAGTTGGACTTGAGGCGTTCGCACGTGGTGTGGCAGTGGGTGTTGATAGGTCAGGAATGGGGTATGCTGGGCGGTGGCAACTACTTGATGCGTTGCCGCCTACGTGACAAACTCTTCCCCGGGTCGTGGTCGAGGGCAGTGGAGCACTTTACGAAAACGAAGGTGCACTGTCCTTGACAGATCGGGGACATATTATGGCAATTGCAGTGCGCAGGGGCAATGTTGAAAGACCCACTCTCACAGAGGTTGGCTGCGGAGCGTGCCCAAACACTGGAGGAGGGTCTGGCGACAGAGGATGAGCTTGAGCGTGATGTAGGGGGCATGCCGAAAGTTGCTGCAACACAAGCACATATTGATGGCGAGGACAATCACGGGGAGGAAGTGCCCCCACAGAGAGATGCTACACATGATGTTCGCGACCGCTTGCGAGCAGATGTTGGTATGGGGGCTGAAGGCGATGAGGCGGCCATAAGAGTCACTCCGAGTGCGACGGCTGCCGCTACGCAGCTCATTGCATGATCGAAACAGTTGACATTGGATCCTTTTTTGGGGGGAGAAGGTGCAGAAGGATCTCGATCGTCTTCTGGCTCTGGCTATGTATCGAGGAGGTGTGCCATTCAACTGGCTACGGTTGAAGGAGACACATGATTACTGGGATTACATAGTCACACTCCTGCGCCCCTCCATCGTGCCAGTGCCACGCCTCCTCTCATATGAGGAAATGCGGACGAGGATGTTGGACATCATTTTCCATGAGGTTGCGGCGCTTATAGCCCCAAAGAAGGTGAAGTGGGCAGATACCGAATGCACGCTATTGACAGACGGGGCGACGGACCAGACAAACAAGTCGATTATGAACTTCATCGCAGCAGGGAAGTCAGGGTCGGTCCTCATTCGCACCATTGATATGTCGGAACGAGAGAAGACTGACATCAGTCTCGCTCAGATTTGGGAGAGCGTCATTCGCGACGACATTGGAGTTGATCATGTCAATGCGATATGCACTGACAATGTCAAGGTGATGAAGACCGTGACAGCGGCGAGCATTCTGCAGTCTCACTCGGACCTCGAGATTGCACGCATTCTTTGGATCCCGTGTGCAGCGCATTGCTTGAGCTTGCTGCTGAGGGATATTGTTGCGCAACCTTGGGCGCAACTGGTCATGAAGCAAGAGCACAAGATTGTCAAGTTCATGAGAAACAAGCAAAAGGCGCAGACACTTCATCGCAAGGTTGGGGTTTCGTTGAACCTCAAGCGACCTGCGGACACGCGCTTCGGGACCGCTTATATGATGTTGGAGAGGCTGTGGGACCAGAGGGAGGTGCTTGATTCAGTGGTTTCATATGATGCTTGGAAACGACTGCGGTGGGCAGGGGATGCACGGGCGGACGAACCAGAGGTGCACAGACTATGCAAATCTGATAGGTGGTGGAAGGAGGTGAAGAGGATAATGGACGTGATGGAGCCGTGTTACACTTTCCTCAGGGCCATGGATCGTGACGGATCGTCACCCTCAGGATTATGGGATTTGGAGTCCATCCTCATCCGGATGATTGACACTTTGCAACTGCCAACGGGTGAGAGGGCTGATGTAATGGAGAGAGTGGCCGATAGGTGCACAATGATGCGTCAGCCTGCCCACGCAGCAACTTATCTGCTAGATCCTCGTCACCGCTTGTCATTGTTGACGAATTGCTCAGCGCCAGTTGTTCAGAGTGCGCTTCACCACTTCGCACGACATTTGGGAGCGCGGTGGAACACAGAGGAGATGCATGGTCTCTTGCATGCGTTGTAGACTTTCCACAGTGACGACCCTCGGTACTGACCCCAAGATGGCGGCCCTTATTGGTGGGACGACATTGCCATTCACAATGCAGCGGACCTGACCATGCACTCGATGTTGTGGTGGCACCTTCATGGCGGCTGTCACGAGAAGTTACAAAAGATTGTGAAGAAGGTGTTGGGCATGTGGTCAACAACGTCCCTCTGCGACCGCAATTGGGCGACACACGACTTCACCCACACAAAGAGACGCAATTGTCTCTCTGCGAAGAGTGTGGAGAAGTTGGTGTTCATCCATTGAAACATGCAGCTTCTCACGGCGACTAGGCGGCCGGATTATCGCTACATCGACGTATGGTTCGATATGGTGGAGGATCCCCCTAAGGAGGTGGATGATGCAGATGTCATCCCACCTGATGTGGACGAGCAAGACTGGGAGGTTGTGGACCGAGCCAACCGTCGAAAGGACAGTCGTGTCGAGTGACTTCTGGAGGAGGGGTAGACGATGACGGTTTTGGCATGGAGGTCTGGCAGGATGCAGCATGGATGCACCGCGAGATGATGGAGCAGTCGCAGGGGGAAAGGAACAAAGGGAAAGCGCTTGCAGAGGACCAGCATGACCTTCTGGACGAGTGGGCGGGGTTGGACCCTCACACAGACTTTGACGGCTACGTCGATGGTAGTTTCTAGACAGTGAGGGATCTTCGGGCGAGGGTGGGAGGTCATGTAGATATGGAGGGTCTATTGTCCAGAGATGATGCGGAGGACGAGGAGGAGCACCGCCATGAGGACGTAATCGCATCGACTTGCGGGATGGAGAGAGGAGGCGCCTCGAGTTCACAATGTCCCGCCACTTCAGACTGCGAGGTTATTCCTGAGCGGTCCCATGGTTGCGACGTGGGCGGAGAGGATGCTACAGTTGAGGACCCGCCTCGTTCTGTGACGATCGCTTCTGTTGCTAGCATCGGCCACGTAGTTGGGAGTGGGGGGTCTGTCGAGGGGACAATGCATCGTGACACGGAGGACAACGTGAGGGAGAGGGCGAAGGGTGACGCGGATCAGAGGGGGGCTGAACAGGTCGAGGACAGCGGCCTCCACCGGCAGAGGGTGGAGCAGACGAGACAACAAACCATACACGGTGTGGGGGTTAGACAGAGTGTCAAGCAAACTGTGCATCCGAGGATGGATCCCCTATCGGACGCAATTGAGCATCGCCCAAACTTCAATCGAAAGGATGTTTCAGAGCAGAGGACCGAGAAGAGGGCGGTCGACAATGCTGAGCAGAGACTACACGTGACTGTAGACCCGTTGAAGTCGGAGGGCGCTAATCCTGCGGTGGTGCAGTCAGCGGATCAGAGTGTGGGTGGGGGTTTGGACGCTGCGGTGGAGCAGAGGGCAAACTAGAGGGTGGACCCGTCTATTACCTGTACAGCGGTGCCGAGGGCACACTTGGCTGCTACCCCCACAGTGCAGCAGAGGGTGGAGCAGAGAGTGAAGGTTACGGTTGATGTTAGCGTGGATCAGCCTGTGGGAGCAGGGAGATCACACATTGCACGCAACAAGTCAGGAGAGAGGATTGACGAGAGTGTCGCGCATGTCTCGAACGGTTTGTCGACTAACAATAATCCAAACACCACAATAACGACTCCTCCCGTTGGCGAGCACCTGAAAGCAAAATGCTTCGTTCATACATGTTTTCGTCATGGACCCTATATCGTAACCACTGGCATCTCGATGAGGGGCGCCTTACTGATGAATGTCGTGAGGGAGGGCACCACGAACGGGATTGCACCTGTGACACCGAACAGTGTGAACACGAAGAGGAGCAAGCACCCCGACGCAGCTCACCTTACGCTACTCTCGTCGAATGGACAAGCAAAATCGAGTGAATCTTCTGCTGGAAAACGGTCGGATATACGACGCTTCAAAATCCCTTCTCCCATACACCGTCCTGCAACGTGCTGCATCGTAACCATCACCTCTCCTTCCAGATCTGACTTTACTAACGTGCTCGCCCTACCCTAACACCTCTTACTAACCCCTTTCTTCTTACCTAATCTCGCTAGGAAGTCATCGGAGCGAGTGATTCCTAACTAACCATAGCCCGCTCCTTACACTCCCGCGCAGCACGTCTACTCTCCCGCGCCAAAACTAACACTCTAACCCCAAATCTAACATCGGTAAACAACTCGCATTACTCCAAAACCTCAAGATCGCACCTCCACTCACTCGGTTATGATAAGGAACGAGTGAGATATTTATTCTCATGTTCGATAACATCCCTCCCTCTCCATATCTCCGTGCAACTTGAATTCTTTTCCTCCTAACTTCTACCACACTCCCTTGTTTGTTTTTCCGAGTCCCTGATCGTGGTCGCCCCACTCAAAAACCTTTGTTTCGCCTCTCTGCTCACCCGATTTCATTGAGAATCGCACGGGTAATGCAAACTTCCCTCCTCCATACTCGTGCTCATCTGTCTTTCTCGTTTTCTTAAGCACTAGATTGTGCCCAGGTTCACTCCACCCTCCTTTTCTCAGTTTCACTTTTTCTCCCTTTCTGCATTCGCTGCCTCAGTTCTCCCTTATCCACTCTCCTTCTCCCGAAAAGCGCCGTGTTCCGACAACAGTTGACCATGCAGCGTCCATTTCCAACCGGAAACGACAACTAAAAATTGAAGAAAACACAAGCGTCCGAGCTCTTTTCGTTTTTATGCGTGTCGTCCTTCTGCATGGACCATACTTACCTTCTCTGTATCGTCCCAATTTTAACGAATGTCTCGAAGGACAACTCATTAGTCCCCTTGTTTGGGATTTTACAGGCTGGGTCCGGTTTTGGCTGGTACGGACACTGCTTCCGAACTCAGGGCCCCCACCGCAGTGCCTTGGGCCCTCATCGGCCAAATTTCCGCACCAACGGCCGATCGTAAAGTTGGGGATACGGTCTGCTGCAAGCTTCAAGTGTGAGACTAGGCAGTTCATCCCTAGGGCAAACCTCACTGGTGATAGTAAGTATTCAAATGAGAACTTTGAAGTCCGAAGTAGCCAAAGGGCTTCCAGAGGGCAGTTGCTGCAGTCCGCAACCTCGTCCTGGTGCCCCTGTTTTGTTGTGCCTAGGTACGTCTCGCTCTTCGGCCTCAATCGTGCTTGTTCACGTTTCAAATTTCTTAACAGATGGAGGGCGGGCGGATAATATACCCATAGCTAGCCCTACCATTCAAGTTTCCTCCACCTTGTAAGCTAAATCACCCACCAGCTCGCACGCACGTTGACCTCCTCGGTCCGAACTTTAAAACAGGAAGGAGCATCCCGAACATGCAGGAACCCATAGGTCAACCAAAGGAGGTGCGCGCTCAAGGTCCTCAAACGCCGTGACGACCCCCTAAATCCGATGTTGCGTTCGATTCAAGGAACCCCCGAAGCATAAAAATAATAATAATAAGACGATAAATAATAAAATATTTAGATAATTTTAGTCGTTAGAGAACGACAGGCGAGGAAAATGAACCGCTAGTACCGCTTCGACTTTGCTAACGGCAAAACCAAAGGGGATAGCCCCGCTGGATGCTCAACCCCCTAGGCTCCTCATCACCGCTCTGATACTCCTGTTTTGTCGCCGTTGGCCTCAATCCCTAAATCTCTAATATGGAAGTCTGATACCGTAACCAATCTTGTTAGGCCCAAGGTTGAACCTAGTACTAGAGGACACCTATATAAGCGGGTACCACGCAGCTCGCGACTCTAAAATATTCCAAGGCCACACCCTCGGACCACGGTCGTCAAACCCTTGCCTACCGCGCGTTCATCCCCTCGCATACTCTGATCATTACTCAATGTCGCACTGTCGTCGATGCCGCCCTTCGTACGAGCGTACATGCCACGGTCAAACGTATTAATCAAAAGACAAAATCCTTTAATCCTAAATTAATTAAAAAACAAAACTTTGGTCGGCAACCACACCTATTTCGTAATCATCAACCAGAGGAGAGATTGCACACGCCTTAAGTCTGCGCGCGCTTACACTCTCTATTCTAGTCAACCATTCAGTCAGCCTAAACAATCAGACACAATTGCGACTCGCGCGGTGTACTCAAACTTTAAACTGAACTTATTTTCTGCCAGTTGCAAAAAAAAAGAGCGGATACCCTTGTAAGGGTATTCACACAGACAACGGTGGAACAACAAGAGGTACATCAAGAAGGAACGACTTCAAATCAGAGATATTGTACTTCTGCATGATACATTTCTCGAGACAAAGTGGACCAAGAGATTGGAAGCCAGGTGGATGAGACCATTCATGATCATCAGAGAAGTGAAAGGCACGACTTATGAGCTGACAGAGATGGACGGTGCAAAATCCCTTGGTTTAGTATTCGACTCCAGACTCCAAAAATTCATACTCAGAGATGCAGAGTTGATTCCGAGTTCGAGCAGAATGCTGAGGCAAGGCCAGTGAACTTTTAGCTTCAACCTGGACATGCTGGGTCGTGGCCCGTGTGCCCTCAGCATAGGTTGGAACGTGACCTGTGTGCGACCAACATCGGGATCATGATGCTTCAAGTTATGTACTGGGATGTGGCCCGTGTGCCACCAACTATGGATGATGCTTATGTGTTGGGACGTGGTCCGTGTGCCGCCATCTATGGATTATGCTTATGTATTGGGACAAGCCTACAAGGCCCGTGTGCCGCCAACTATGGATGGTGATTATACACTGGGACGTGACTCATTTGCTGCCAACTATGGATGATGATTATGTGTTGGGACATGACCCGTGTGCCGCCAACTATGGATGATAATTATATGTTGGACGTGGCCAGTGTGCCGCCGACTATGGATTACGATTATGTGTTGGGACGTGACCCGTGTGCCGCCAGCTGCAGTTGACGGTCGGTCTGACATGCTTATGGATGATTATGCTATGATTTCGAAGGCCGGAGCTAGATACGAGCAGCCTATGATGACTCAACTCTCAGAGGAAGACTTAGGTTGTCTACCAGACCAAGATGGTCCCAGGGATTTATTGACCAGCATTCAATAGGAGACTCATGTGTCTACTGGACCCAGATTGGCCCCGGTTTTGTTATGACTGTGATTAAATTTTTAAAATTTCAGTTCCTTGCATTGTATCTGGTTTGTCATGTGTCGAGTCCTGGGGATGTGCTTGGGGGATTGAGAGTCAGTTTATGGGATTTCAGTTCTTGCCTCTGGTTGTATTTTATTGGTTTGAATGACATTATGACAATGTGGAATGAATGGTTGTTAGATAAAGTAAAAATATGTTTCTTCCTCTCATAATTCAACGCTTAATTGATGGGGCAACCTTCTCGTACGATTACATAAGGAGGATTGCCAAGCATCATCTGACACAAACTGATTGGTTCATCCCTGAAAAAGGGTGGTGCTTGACCCAGTGAAGTGTTTCTGTGGCAAGGGATTCAGCATCGTCGGGATGGGGTTCCTCTCCGAATAGGCTTTTGTTGTTAGGCACAACCAGACTCTGAAGGGATAGGTAGTCAGTAAGGTGTCATAGTCGATGAGGTGATCTGTTCGACCCCTTGCGGCCGAAACGAAGATCACCAAGCATCACAACGGACTGTAACTTGTTGCATCCTTCACACTGGTTGGGATGTTCTCACTGCAGCCGCCCGATTCTCGCAACGGTTCACCGACGAAGGTCTAACATCAGTGGCGTCCACTGCGGTATCAACACTTAGAACCATAGTGAAGGGGCCAAAAGTTTCAGTTGCGCCTCTTGAGCAAGAAATGATTCCCTGAAGCAGGATTTCACAGGTTCCGAGGCTAGTTGGGTTGACGGAGCGTCCGAGCCATAGCGGTTGCCAGCTTCGAACCCTAGGGTGGTTAGCGGTTCCTGAGCATCCCGACCACGGGTTTGCACTCGTTGGAGTGAGGGGCTCATGAAGGGGTGTGCGGCTCCCCGTGAGATGTTCTGAGCAAGGGCTCTAAGGGTGGTCGGACTGCCATGACTAGGAATCACGACTGACTTTACTCTGCTTCCCATTTTGGGTCAGCGGGGGAGCCCACCAGGGTAAGAGGTAGTGCTCTCAGGAGGTCGAAGGGTAAGACTCTGAGAATGAAAGAGGAAAGGGGTGTTGGCAAGAATCTTTAAGGGATACCCTTTTCTCGTTTTTTTTTGCCTGATCTTGCAGGTACCCTACAGCCAGATGAAGACAACGGGGTTTGGTATGACCCGACACTGTGCGGCACAGAGCCGACAGACAAAAAAAAAGGGGTTTGGTATGTTTCCCCCTTATGAGGCAGCTTTTGGCCAAGTTGGCCTGGATGATCCTGAGTTCGATGATTGGTCCCATATCCACTTGTGATTCGACCGTGATGCTGATGAAGGTTGTGCCCGCTGATGATGATGCACTGAGAGCAGAGGGGCTATATGGATGAGTCATGTGCGCTGGATTGATGCATGAATTACTAGACTTAGTGGTATGAGGGGTCTGGTCTGACGGTTGGGACTGACTAAATGTTGCGCAAAATAGGATGAACACTGTGATCAGACTGCATAGGTTGATATGACCTGGATTGTCTCTGAGATGATAATTGCGTACGGTAATCTTGCCATGCAAAATTGAGAGGACTGATCCTTCTTGAATTTGATGGTGGCTTGGACTCGAGGTCCATGCCTTATTGAGTGAGTACTACTTATGCCCTTACAAGCAAGCACCTTGATGAATAGGCGTTATTTCATATGATGCCTCTATATATTAAGTAACATACGAGTCTGCATAGCTCGATTTGGCATATAAAAAAGAGAGCGAGCAAGATACACAGACGATGGTCGGACGGCGCAGCTTGATGAACGATGGGTGGATCGCGTGGAGGCGGCGGCGGTGCAGGGCGAGGTGGTTGTGGAATGACAACAAACTAGCGAGGGGAAGGCTGGTCAGAGGAAGAAGGAGGATATGGCGGAAGGCAAGATCTTGAGGGCGGCTCGAAGCAAGGAGGCGAAGCGTCGTAGTGCTGTTCATATTTATACGCATAATATATCATCCTCCTCAGCGATGGCGTGTGTTCATGCAAGTCATCTGGACGACAGCGTAGCCTTATCCCTTCCCATCTCTCCTCCTTTTCCTCTTCTTCCTCCGACCTCTCCCTCTCATGGGTGAGGTCTATGGGTCGATCGACCATTTTTCCTTAACGATCGCCTCTCCCTCGACAGACGCCCGATCCGTGTGTCTTCGGCAGCATAGCAAAGGCAAACTACTGAGCGGTGACAACGCGAGAGCAGTGAGAGTGCAAGCAAGCAGAGAATGGCGAAAGCGGTGGTAGTAGTGGAAGCTCGTTACCGCTGCGCACCCGAGTGAGGGAGCTCATAAGGGAATGAAAAGAATGAGTGAGCGGTCCATTTTATAGCCGCGAGATCCTGGCGAGGACGCCATGAATGAGTTTTGGCATGGTTGTCGGAGGCTGCCGCGTCATGTCAACGGAAGTTGACTCGACACCATCAGCCCCCAAATCTGTGCCAAGGGTTGCACGCGGTCATAGTCAACAGGGCCCTAACACGTCGGTTAATTCCCCGAGGCCGAAATTTCAAAAAAGACGGTGCGGCTGTACAAACCTTAGGTGGCCTCGTCGATCCCTTTGGACTGGACTGTCACGACTGCAAGGGTCGAATGAGTGGGGTTCGACCCAAACAACACTTGAAACGGACCAAGGGTTAATGAGATAATTAAGTTTGACCGTTCGGGACTAGACCAACGCGATCGCATAACTCGGTCGAGAAAGGACCAGCCCCAAACGACCACGTAAATTAATAATTGGTCCCTAGTAATAATTAAAAGGGCTCATGTGCTATTTTAAGCGTCAAACTTACTCTTCGTTTCCCAAAGTCGGGCCTGTCCCAGTCCCATGCTAAACTTAGCACAGTCCCACACTATTTTAGCATGGAACTGACTGTTCGATTACGTGGGACTGGGCCTGTCCCAATCCCGTGCTAAAATTAGCACAGTCCCATGCTAACCCACACTATAGTTTAGCATGGGACTGACTATTCGACTACTTGGGACTGGGCCTGTCCCAGTCCTGTGCTAAAATTAACTCAGTCCCACACTATTTTTTGTTTGGGACTGACTGTTCGACTACTCGGGACTGGGCCTGTTTCAGTCCCGTGCTAAAACGAGCACAATCCCACGCTATTTAGTGTGGGACTGCGTGGGACTGACTACTTGGCTACTTGGGACTGGGCCTGTCCCAATCACGTGATAAAATTGGCACAGTCCCACACTATTTTTAGCGTGGGACTGACTGTTCGGCTGCTTGGGACTGGTGCCAGCCTGGGCAGTGGGACTGGCCGACTACACCAGCCTCCATTATATAAGAGAGGCTAGTGCACGTGCAAGAGAGAGATCCATTTTTTTTTTTGTTGCATGAGCCACGAGAGCTGCAATGTGCAAGTGCTGGCTGGGCGGTGAATGAGAGGTGAGGCTGAGGTCACGACACTAGACACGGGAGCAAGGCCAACACGTAGGAGGTAAGAAAAGAGGAGGCGAGGGAGTGGCGTGGGGGGGAGTGGAGCCCTGGGCACTAGCTCAGGTTGCCATCACCACACTGTTCCCCCTCCTCCTTTTCCCCTTTTCTCTGCCTGCACCATTCCCTCGTCTTTACGCTTGTCTCTCTCTCGCGCCCCATCTGAAGAAAGTTCTCACTTTCCCGCTTCTTCATGCACCGTTGCTAGCTGAACACCCTTTTGTTGAACCTCACCCACCTTTGCCTATGTTGTGCGAGCTTGTGCGGACTGCATATTGCCCTCCGTGGCATGTTGTATTGGGACCTACCCGTTTGGCAGCGCGCACAAGCCCACACCTTTCCTGATCTTTGCTATTCGGAGGTGCTCATGCGGGCGTACCATGTCTGATTTCTGCAAATCGAAGGTGCGCGTGCGAGGGCACAATGTTTGATCTTTTCTATTCGGGAGCGCCTGATCTCTGCTATTCGAAGATGCCCGTGCGGGCGTGACATGTCTGATCTCTGCTAATCGGAGGTGCGCGCACGATCGTGCAATGCCCTAATCTCTGCTATTCGGGAGAGTCTGATCTCTGCTAATCGGAGGTGCACGCACTATCGCGCAATGCCTGATTTCTGCTATTTAGGAAAGTCTAATCTCTCCTAATCGGAGGTGCGCACACGGTCGCGCAATGCCTGATCTCTACTATTCGGGTAAGTTTGATCTTTGCTACTCGGAGGTGCGCGCACGGTCGCGCAATGCCTGATCGCTGCTATTCGGGAGAGTTTGATCCCTGCTATTCAGAGGTGCGTGCATAGGTGTGACGTGTCTAATCTCTGCTATTTGGAAGTGAGAGCATGGGTGCGCATTGTCAGATCCCACCTATTCGGAGGCACGCGCGTAGGATTGCATTGTCTGATCCCGACCGTTTGGAGGTGCGCACGCAAGAACGTGTTTTCTAATCTCAGCTATTCGGAGACGCCTCTGCCAGACCTCTGCCACTCGAAAGTGCGCATGGGTACATACCATCTGATTTTGGCTACTCGGCGGTTCGCACGGGTGCGCGGTGTCAAATTTCGGCCGCGTGTGTGATCCTGGCTGTATTGGCAGAGCACGCGGGGCAAACTGTTTGATCCCGGTTGTTTGGCAGTACGCTCATGTGGGGGGGGGGGGAGATGTCTGATCTCGGGCGTCGGCAGCACCTGTGGACGCTCGGCGAACCCGCCTATCTTATAGCACGTGAGGAAGTTCCCCAGTCAGTCTTGCCCTTCCAGGTGTAGTGGTCTCCGTTGAACCGATTCCTGGGGACTACGCACCCAAGTGCTCATGTTGATGGATTGGTTCTCGGGGGCGGCGCACTCAAAGCGTTAGGTAGACTTTGGGACTGCGTACTCGCGTGCTCACATTCCCTTTTTGGGACTATTGCGCTTAAGCGGGCACTATGCCATGAATTGCGTGGTATGCTTGGTTGGTGATCGTTGGCAGTGCACCCTTGCGTATCGGTAACACCACTCAGGTTAATAATGTCGTGCAGCGTGCATTCTTTGATTATGCTTGCAGCGGTACCCTGGCCTTAAGTGAAGGCTGAGGGGCACTCAGCTGCCAGACAGCAAAGGATTATTTTGTCCAGCACTTGCTTGGCTGGTCACACACGCTGCAGGCAGCTGTGGCTTAGCCCTAAATGAAGGCTAAGTGGTGCACTCAGCAGACTGACACAACAAAAGATTATTCTATTTAAATTTATTTCATGACCAGTACTTGCATGGCTGCAGGCGGCAGTGCCTCGGCCTTAAGTTAAGGCTGAATGGTGCAGTTAGCTGCTGGGCATAGCGCGGATGTTTATTTATTCTGTGATCAGCACTTGCTTGGCTGATTGCACACGCAGTGGGCAGCAGCTGCCTGACACAGTTATCTCATTATGCACTTGCTTAGCTGATCTCATACGTTGTGGGCAGCGGTGCCTTGGTCCTAAGTGAAGGCTGAGGGGTGCACTCCGCTGCCTGCCACAGAGGGAATTATTGTCTATTTTAACAGCTTCTGATCACACACATTGTGGCCAGTGGTGGCCAGGCCATACGTAAATGCCGAGTGTCAAATATTGCAAGCCAAGTTATGTGCCTTCTGATCCCTGTGCGGACGGTAATTGCAGTTCAGTCTCTGTTGTGCAGGATATTTGCGTTTTATTCCCCGCACGGACGGTATTTTCCCTGCACAGATGGTAATAGCAGTTTAGTCCTTGCTGTGCTGGATTTGGCGGTTTATTTCCCGTGCGGACGGTATTTTCCCTGCACAGACGGTAATTGCAGTTCAGTTCTTGCTGCGCTGGATATTTTGCGGTTTACTCCCCGTGCAGACGGTATTTTCCCTGCACGGACGATAATTGCAGTTTAGTCCTTGCTGTGCTGGATTTGGCGGTTCATGGACGGTATTTCCCTGCTCGGACGGTATTTTCCTGCGCTGACGGCATTTACAGTCTAGTCCCTGTGCAATCGGTATTTGCGGATCAGTCCCTGCGCAGACAATCGCATGCAGTCCAGCTATTGCCACAACTCTTCCCATGCTATCCCAATGACGTGCAGCCTCAGTTTCCTCGTTGAGATGATTCTCCACGCCCCCTGTATTTGCTGATTTGCTGGTCCACCCATTTTGGAGGGCATACTACCTCTTGGACTTGAGTTGGTGCTGTTTCAGCCGGGCCCTCTCAGGCGGGCCCAGATATTGTATTGCCACTGTTCAGCCAAACCGATTCAGGCGGGTCCAGACACTGCATTGCTGCTGATCAGCGAAGCCCATTTAGGCGGGCCCAGATACGGCATTGGCCCACTCAGGCGGGCCCAGGTATTGAGTTGTTGCTCGTCAGCCGGATCCACTGAGGCGGGCCCAAACATCGTTTTGTTGTTGCCTTTTCAGCCAGGCCCATTCATGCGGGCCCAGACATTGTTATCACTATTGTTCAGTTGGGTCCATATTGTGAGTTGCTGATTTGACGTGGTTGATGAGCTCCTACTTGTTCTACTCTTGGGACCATTGGGGAGGACTGTGTACTTTGCATTATTGATCGTGTCATCTGGAGGACCCGGGTGTCTATGCTCTTTGAGGCGCAGTTATTGTCCAAGCTGGCACGTCAGCGGGGGGAGCCCCGAAGTGAGGCAAAGTTGTTGAGAGGTTCCGTTATCGGCATGACGGTCACCAAACTTTCCACATCAAGGCTAATGAGTCCCCGACCTCCAGACACACTCTGGTAATTGCCTACTTGGTAAAGGATGCAGAAAAGGGGGTGAACAACACCACATATGACAGGATCGCCGACTACATATTCCGCAGGGAGAGCTATTCGACAGACAACTGACTTCATGTGGTGTTTACTCAGGTCCCCTCCGGGCCTGGTGGTATCTTCTTCGATTTTGATGGGTGCAATCCTAAGCCTCTTAGTGAAGCACGCAACAAGGACAAGAGGCGAAAGGATGACCGGATCAGGAGCAAAGTAGCCAAATCATGGGTCCCAATTACTACTTTCACGCAGGGACCAGAAACCGATGAGTTAGACCTTGACCCTTGCAGTGTGAGCGATGTCGATCTTGGCGATTATTTCGATTGGTACACCCACAGAGACTGATCCCACTGTTGAGCGTGATGGTAACACTGGAAACTCGTAAGCGGCGACAATAGAGAACGACATCACGACGGATTGCATATCTCCTTGCACGATACTTGCTAAAGGGAGATTGATTTCTACATGTCAGGCGAGCCGAAGGCCGAGGCGGTTGTTGGAGCCCCAAGAGGGGAAGGTTCGGTCCCATACCTAGGAGATGGATTCAGTTACCTGGTTGGGCCAGACTTTGCGATGTAGGCTTTTCAGAAGCCACTTTATGGAGACCGTTTCCTAGAAGTTTCATATGATTACATCTACGACAAAGGACGGATTGAGATTCTGATTGGTGCTACTAGCGATATCACCCTTGCCGAGAAACTTTACCTTAGAAGTATTGCAGATGAGGAGATGGCGAGATGCATGACATACATCAACAAGATTGATCCTGCAGCGCCTCTTGATATCAATTACTGGGTGTCAGAGTTTATTGTGGCTCAGGTTATCGATGTGGAGCAGGAGTCGGAATAGTGCGTGCCAGAGGCGGAGTCCCATACAGTAGAGCCTACTCATGAGGGGGTACCACTTGTTACCATTTATTGAGACCCATTCCTTCTAGTCATTGCGATGTATTTATTGACATTATTATTATGACTCATCAGTGACTGCAGCCCTCCAGTGGCTGCTCCCTGCATTATCTGTGTACTACTTTTCAGTCTCATGTCTCTGGTCATACTCTTGCAGAGTCTGGTTTCTGGTCTTATGGTCCTTCAAGTGTCATTTGTTTTGTGATGCATGATATGTCATGTTATTTCCCTTTCCCACTACTTAGGTTACACTCAAGGCTATTTGAAGGACTCCTGGATAATCGGAGCTCCAGTGACTTTCAGTTTGATCTTTGTACGGGGTCAGGTGCAGGCGACAAACTCGAACGCCTCACTCTAAGTCGTGTCGCAGCTGGTAGAAGGAATAACCCTGAATACTCGACTGTATGACTTAGAGTGACAAAGGCTGTTTATGAATGCACTTTCATTTTATATGATTCCTATACCTACCAAAATCATGCGTGACAGCCTGCCAGTCCACCAACCCACTGTACTTGGCTCGGGGAGGGAGACCGAGCCAGGCCCTGGACGCGGCGGGGGCGCAACAACGTGTCGCCGTTAAAATAAATGGCTACACCTGCGTCCTATTCATGGCCACACGGTCAGTAAGGCAAGGTTGTCCTATGTCCCCAGCCTTATACATTTTGTATATCGAAGTACTACATTATGTGCTTCGTGCAAATCCGCACATTCACAACCTGCGCATACATGGCCTGGATGCCCAGGAGGGCGGTGAGGTTAAATCCGCGACATTTGCAGATGACACAGGGCAATACTGGAGGCATCGATGGAGCAGCTCATACCCCTCAGGAGGGTTATAGACACATTTTCCCTCTAGATGGGGGCAGGGTTCAAATGGGGGAAGTCCTGCGTCATACTCCCGAACAAGATCACTATGGAAGACACACAGGGAATCCAGGTACTCCCAGAGGGGACATGAATTAGTTACTTGGGCATCATATTCGCAGCACCAGAGATTGGCACCCGCCAGATTGATGACTTGATTGTGGGGGTCATAGCAAGAGCCAGGAGCTGGTTGGGCCGTGTTGCGCCAGGCCCGTTGGGTCAGGCTATCCTCATCGATAACTCGCTACTAGCAATTCTTTGGTACATCACGGCCATGTATATGCCTAGTAAGAACCAGTACAGGGCCCTATGAAGCGCAGTCACTGCCTTCATGTGGGCAGGGGACGCGGCGACAGAGGATGTAATCAGATAGGTCACCTATATCAAACTTATACAACTGAGGCAGGATGGCGGGATGGAGATCATCGACCTGCAATACCAGGCCAGGGCGCTACATGCGCGGGCGCTACATGCGCGCCTCATACTGCGGCTCATTATGGAGGATAGCGATGCTGACTGGAAGAAAGTGGCCAGACCGCTATTAACAAACGTGCTAAGGGTGGATCCCTGGGTGGTTTTTCATACGCTAATGCATCCTCAATTGCTCCGGAATCTTAAGCAGGGTGCACTATGGGTTCCCTGGTTGGCAATATGGACGGGTATACACTTCCGACCACTGCCGCGACGCACAATTGACCAGATACGCAACCGCTATTTGGGAACAGCTTCATCCTTGAGGAGGATGGCCGACTCTGGCCATGGCAAGGGGCACCTGGTGCCTTCGACATACAATGGTTAAACAAGGGAGTCTTTTTGGTACACCATCTATGGGATAGGGAGAATGGAACCTGGAAGGCGGAGGGCAAAGTTATTGCCGTGCTCCCCCACGAGGTGGCCAGGTGGCAGAGGCTTTGAGCTATTCAAGAGGCTATCCCCCGGATCTGAGTCCAGAAGCTCGCCCGGGATGAAAAGGGTGAAAGGGGGATGGGTGGCCAGGTGGGGACTGCCGGAACCGGTAATGGCTTACCAAGTCACGGGGGGGAACAGGCAGCAAAGGTATGGAGGGAAACCCTCGAGGGCGGCGGACAGGACTCACGGGCTGGGCCAGCCACTCCAGCCGTTGGCAGGAGGGGGGGAGCACCCGCCCCATGATGACGTGTACTCCGTAGCAGTGCTGCAGGACAAGGGGAGAACACGACTGGTACCACAAAGACCCTTCTGCATAGCCACTGCCGCCTGTGACCTGGAAATTGACCCCCCCAACTGGGAGCTCTTTCTGCAGGGCAGTTTGACGCGGCCTCACACCCTGCATCAGACTACCACGAAGAAACTATATCGGGCACATTTGCCGCAGTACGATGTAGCAGAGGAAGTTCAGAGGCGGTGGGCCAAACGACAGTGGGTGCAAACGCCGAGCTACGTACCTGGACACACACTGAGTGGAAGGCCTGCTGGGTATTGTGAAATAGGTGAATGGAGACTCGAGAGAGAGGCTCATAGGACACACTAATAAACCCAGTGATTCTCCTTAAAGGACCTGGATGGGATGTGTGAAGGACCGCATGGGCATGAAGGGCCTCGAAGGTAGGTATACATATCATAACCCCGGGTATCCGGGTACTTTTGACATCACAGGAGCTGTATACACAATAAATTTGCAGAAGGTCAGCCTATGGGCAGCCCATAACTAACGGGGAAACTGCACTGGCAAGGGGATTTTGCGAACAGATAATGCGATTATAGCAGACAGAAGGAGGAACACGAAAAAGGCCGCACCTACGAGGGACCGTTGCAAACACATGATGGGAACATTGCAAGTACAGTACAAACAGGGCAAACAGAGTGCAGACATAGGGAGTTTTTTAACGATTTGAGGAGGCGTAGGAACCTATGACAAGGGGAGGGGACAGGGGGGAAGGGAATCGTTGGATATTAATGGGGTAGAACTCTGGTAGCAGAAGATGCTAATGCCTGGGTACCAAGGGGAGTCTCCCGATTACCCGCTGATGTTGTCACCTTCCCCATTTGTACATTGATGCTTTTCCTTTGCTTGCAGGGGATAACTAACCAGACTGGTGCCCCCCAGAATAGAAGAGGCTGTTTGTGGTTGTGTAAAAAAAAAAAGAGATATCATCATCGAAGTGATCGCCCCCAGGCAAATCAGAATTATTCATTCTATTCGTCCAGGTCCATCAGGACTCCAACACAGGTCCGTATGTCAACAGTTCATCGGTGTACCGACGGGCCCTGCCTCCCATTCCGGATTCCCAAGCAGCTGCTAGGATTCAAGCCCATTACCTCTGCATCACAAAACCACCGCATGAAAAATAGGAACGAAAAACGACAAAAAAACAAAGATAAGCAGACAGAACAAAAGAGAGTGAGGCTCACTCATTCTCAACATTCTAGCTGGCTGGAGGGAGGCAGTGCTGCCGGAGCGCTCACACGCTGGAAGAGAGTCGGGCAGAGAGAGAGAGGGTGCTTGGGGAGGACGAGGAAGAAGCTGCCAGGGCGCAGAGGCCATAGCCGAGTTGCTGACCCATAGCCAGAGGAGGTGTGGCTGACGTCCTTGGGCCGGGGACTGTGGAAGGAAGAAGAGGCGTGGGCGATGTGTGAGGAGGTGCTTACCTGGTGGTAAGAGGCAGGCCGCTTCAGTCGGAGTTGTCATTCGTCATTGGGCTGCTGCATTTCCTGAAGATCTGTTGTAGTTAGGAAGTCTAGGTTGATAGGTGCTGTCTGGTTGTAGTCTGGACGCTGAGCGCCATATGGGGAGTGACATTGTGGACATTGGTGTTGGAGGGCTTTCATTATCAATTGACTTCAGTGCTTGGCTCCTGCTTATTTTGTGACAATCTGCTTTCAGTTGGTGCACAAAGTTATCTGGATTTCTATGGAATGCTGCAATTTGGTTTCTGCCATTCACATTGCTCATTTTCCCTGCACCATGATCAACGTGGTCAGATATTTTATAAAAAATGGTTGACAGAACTAACACTTAAACCACCAGAATATCAGAGCCTCTTTTTGCCGAGGCGGATTACCCCTGCGCGCCAAGCTTTGCTAAAACGCCGTGGCTTTTTGTTTTGTCTTTTGGCTGGCCAGTCATTTTCATCTGATAGCACTATTCATCCGAACTTTTCGGAATGACTCATTGTCGATTCTCAAGTCTGCCTGGGCTGAAAGACTTGCAGTTTAACAGAATGCTTCCTCGTGAAAAACACCCACTCTATAGAATCCTTCCTCACAAAGCCTGTCTTTTTTTTTTGTGCAAGAAATCCCCCTCTTTTTTCATTAACAACACTGGAGAATGGGTCCAGCGTCCCTTACATCAGAAAACACACTCAACGCCTCCCTTCATTATGGCCAAAGGATCCTGAGACAGAAGCATTGGTTCCTTCCTTTCACAGGAAGGATGTACAATCGCTCTGCCCCGGCTTCCATAAACCTGATCGAGTTCAATTTTTTAGGACTATGCTCTCTCTTTTAACAAACGTACCATGCTGTGACCCTAATCTGAAAAACAGTGAGACGAGTCCCTCTCAGACCACTTTTGTGAGCTGTTCATATTACTAATAGTATTCCGGAAGTAACAGACCGCTCTCACTTCTTGCCCGCCTGGCGTCCCTCTCTTTGTTACTTCCTTACCCTGATTCCCAACTTGGTTACCCTGTCGTTTATACACTGTCCAGTTCTACTTTTGCCTAATGTTGCAGTGTTTGTCAGATGCTTACCAGGTTCAAGATTTCCGTGTTCTCTATTGTGTGTGCTGTACTCAGAGTGCTGTCCGTATTGTTTCAGTTCTGTGCCACATGCTAAAGATAATTGCTCCCTCAGGGATTTGTGCGATTCTCCCTTCCGCTAAAAAACTAGTTTGAAATTCCTTTAAAATGTCCTGTGCTTTGTCAGGTTTCTTTTCCATTTCCCTACTCGTTTTCCTCCAGAGGACTGTTATGTCTGTTTCTACCTGGGTCTGAAGTAGGGCCCCAGATTCACTTGTGGACATATTTGTTTTGGGTATTGTTTCTTGACATTTTTTTTTCCATCTTACTGAGAGGACTGCTTTTCTTAGGATTGTGAATATGTTTGTTTCCAATTTAGTCCATGTTGCTGGTATGCTGAGGTCTTTCGGTAGAATGACTTCGTTCCCTGGCCATGTGCTGTTTGATACCCTTTCCCACATTGCTTTGCCCTCGTTCGATAACTTCTTTGTGCCACTACACTGCAGGAGGCAGTGTCTGATATCTTCAATTTCTCCCTCAGGCCAAATCGCACATCTCTGTTTCAGAGGGTCCTAGTTATCCTTCTTCTTTTATTTAGCCGTGTGCTTACTGGTACAGCTAGGAAGTAAATTGGCCATTGTAGGCTACTTGAAGCAGGGTGGCCTGTTTACCGCAAGTTCCTGCCATGGGACCTTGGATACACTTTCCTTGTCTATGCCCAAGTGCTCATGCCATCTTTGTGCTAGTATCTCATGCCATCTTGGTTACACTTTCCTCGTCTTTTTAGTTTGTAGCTCAGGGAGGTTGTGTAATCTAGTAAGTTGTGCCTTCTGCTCAGGTTTAATACGTCTCCTCTCATGTTCCATGGACATTCAATTGGGTTCACCTCCAGTCTTTGGATTTCCATCTGTGGCTGAAAGAGAGTTATGTGATCCCACTCTATGACTCTGACTTTTCTGACGGACTCCACCCTAACGCAACCTGTGTGCTAGAATAGCGGCCACTTTGGATATTTCCTGCTCTATTTCCTTCTCATTCATTGTGAAGATTATCCAGTTGTTTCTACCTCCTTCTTATCCCTGGACTTGTAGTGTGTGTTCTGGCCACTTAAAGGTTATCATCACTCCCCAGTCCCCTTGTTCCAACTTCTGTTCCTGTTTGAGGACCTGTTCCCATTCCTTCGGGATTGTTGTAATACTCTTTTAGGTTCTTTTCCAGGTTGTAGCATCCTTCAAGTTCTGTTCGTAGCTATTTTACCGTTTTCCATTCCTTTGTTCCATCTGCGAGGAATGAGTCCTCAAGGGGCCCTTGTCAAGCATGCACATGTTCTGGGCAGAGGCCCCCAGCAAGTCAAGTGCCCGCCCTAAGTGAAGGAGGGCCTGAATAATCACTGAAGGCCAAAATTCAACATTTTGCATATGTGGGTACTCAGGCTGTTGCAGCCCGCCAGTTGGTTGAGTGGACGCGTGAACCTCCCTAAGCTGCGTCGTACAGTTTGGCCCAGGCCTTGGCAGTTGTGCCTGGGCACATACACACAATGCAGGGCCGATACATCATGAAGTGGCCACAGGCCTACAAAAAAGCAGCACTGTCGACGTACATACCCCAGGTCCTGCGGGCACGTGTGAGGTGAAGAGGGGCGCCACTGGCCAGCGGAGTGCGAGCAGCCATAGCCGGGCTGCAGGGCGCTAGGGGGTGAGAGAGCGATCGGTGGTCTTCAGGAAGGAGAAGAGTGTGGGTGGACAGGGTCTGATGAGGGGAGACGAGATACGTACCTGGTACACGAGAGAGGTCGGCTATGGTGTTGACGTCATGTACATTGGTCTTCGAGAGTCGAAGTGCGGCTGTTGTGAGAATGCTGATGTAGGTAGGATAGTCGAGTAGTGTACGCTGGGCACTGGGCACCAGACAAAGAGGAGCGACTTTGGATACTGTGTTGGTGTGGGCTGAGGGCTTGAACATTGGCTCATTACTTCGTTGTATTGCTCTTATTTGAATGGGATCTCGGTGCATTTGTGCTCTCTGCTTGTACACGACTACTAAGATCTGTGTGATTTCGCAACTTGGCTTTCTTTTTTTTTTTTATAACAAAAACAGGCCCTTATGGTCCTGGCTCCATTTCATTCTGGGGAGCATCAGTCCGGTTCCTATTCCACCGGCAAGTCAGAATAAAAAGTTACATAAGTACTCACCCATGCTTCCTTCCGAAGGACCCCTGACCAGCATTGATTGCTCCAGCATCGTGGAGGATTAACTGTCAGCTTGCCCTGCTTCATCCTCTTTCCTCTCAGGTCTACTGTGAAAACCTGTCGTATAAAGCATGACTAGCGAGAAAGGTCCTAGAAGCTGACAAAGATGACAATTTTGTGTTAACTATAAATCCCCCATGTGAGGCACCTGATAAGTCTGCTATTCTGAGCCGTATTTACCCTAATTCTGACCAAACCCTAAACCCTAAACCTTCAACTGTAGGTTTTCTCATCCCTCTGTCCTAAACTTTTATTTCTCCCCTAATGTTGTCTTCCGAACCCATTTCCTATATTCGTTATACCTTACTACCCCTTCACTTAACCTTCCTTGCCTTGCCTCACTTTAATTCTTATGGCTGCCTCAGTTACTGTGTCAAAGGTTGATCATCTATAGTGACCTCCTGGCACTCCTCTTTGAACCAATGGAAGATAAGTCTCTCTCCTTCCATAGTCACTACTTTGCCCTTTCTGGGTTAAGGGCCACTTGCTTCTTTGTCCTTCTCCATAATGCCCTAATCTCTGTCTCCAACAGGCTATAGAGAATTGCCTTAGCTTCCATTCTAGTCATCGGAATCTTACCCACCACCTGCTGACATCTTCGTTTCCAGATTGTCCATAAAGTATACTGTCTCAGAAGCTGAAAGATAAATTTGTGTCCTGCCCGCCATCCCTTAGGCACCTCACTTCCTATCAATATTAGTTTTCTGTTTCTTGGGAAGGGGACCTCCGTAGTGTGTGTTCATAATGAACGAGCTAGGGACCAGAGATGTTCTGCTTCCGGGCAATGGAGACAGCAATGGACCAGTGTTTCCTGAACGCCTGCCTTACACATAACACAGTCTTGATCTGCGTCATTCCTATTGAGCCTGTTTCGCTTATCGAACAGCCAGATGTTGACTGAGAGTGCTACATGAAAGATGAGCCACTACATGCTCCTGACCTTGGCCAATCTGATACTGTGCAAAGATGACCATGGTGACCTTTCTACCTGTTCCCTTGATATATCCACTCTCTTTTCCCATCTTATCGACAAAATGTGATGCAAATGGCATGATCTCCCCCTCAGACGGTAGCCCAATTTAGTGGTGTACTGAAGTATGTTAAATTTCCTGGTTACTGTTGATAAGCTTCCCTTAATGTTCCATGCCCACTCTGCTGGATCGATTTCCGGATCCCGAATGGCTGTCAGTGGCTCAAATATCGTGAAATCTTCATTCTCCACCACTCTGACCTTTCGTAAGGTGCTTTTCTTAATGGTGATCGGAAATCCTTATCCTGGAGATAGTATTTTATACATATCTGCTTCCACCCAGTGGTTAGAAGGTCCAACCTCCTGTCCTATGTGGAAGGCTGCCTCCGGTTCATTAGTAGAGCTTATTGTTGCCCAATCCCCCCATCTCCATTTGTTTGGTTCCTTCAATATCCTTGTCCACTCATTCGGGATCGAGACAAGAATGTCATTCAGGTTTTCAGTTAGTCTGTGACAACCCTTCATTTTCTCCCTCAGCTCCCTCCCTGTTTTCCATCTCCCCTTGCTGTCTGACCAGATATGTTTTACCTGCCATACCCCATGCTCTAACCAATTCCCCCACTTGGCGTCCTTTGCTATTAGTGTTCTAGGTCTTCCTTGAGAGTCTTTTAACCATGGATTACAAAAACGCGGTTGTCTAAGTACTTCATCCTTTGTCTTCGGTTGTCTTACTCTTGCCGGGAAGACCTCCGCCCAAAGTTTGCGCAATTGAGCCCAATATGTACCCCTCGTTGCATCTTCATCTGCGACTTGTTCCCCCGTTCTATCTTTCTTAGTCCAACCCTTGTAGAATAGCCAGAATGTACCCTTCATATTGGAAGGCATTTTATATCTGGCCATTTGTCGTATGTGGTCGAGTACCAATGGGACCCACCTAAGGTGAGGCTGTGTTAACAACTCAATGATCCACTTAGTTTGGAGTGCCGTTATCTGCTGTCCCGGATCCAAGACTCCCAACCCTCCCTTGTTCTTTGGTTGAATAACTTGGTTCCATGCTATCTTAGATATAAAGTTTTGCCGTCCACAAATATGTTGTCGCCACCCTCCTCAGTTTTTGTAGTGTATATGCTGGTGGTGACCATATTGTTCCCACATACCATAACATAGAGAAAATGGATGCATTTATGACTAGTGCCCTTCCGAACAGTGAGGTGTGTATTTCCAATCACGCCGCTAGTTTTAATTGCATTTTTGTCATCTGTTCTCGCGCCATGGAGTGGTGGGGGTCTGTGTCTGCCATTCTGATCCCCAAGTATCTCATTGCCTGATCTGGCAGGTACCAAGTCATTCCTCTATAATTTTGTGGCCGATACTGTGGTTGTTGGTCGTCATGAGATAGCCACCACCCCAACGTCTTCGGCCAATTGATTCTCATCTCCGATGCCAGCTGGAATGCCGCCATTGCTCTCGTAAGGGCTTGAAATGACGAGTCCGTTGCTCTAATTAGTATTGTGAGATCATCCGCAAATAGAATCGTTGTCGGTAAATTTGTGGCGCGTCCCTGCTGATGCGGTTGAGCAATTAGACGATCTATCGAAGGGTCTTTCCTGAGGAACGAGGCAATAGCCTCCATTATGAACAAGAAAATAAGAGCCGCTAAGGGGTCCCCTTGCCTCACCGACCTCGTCATTTTATACCGATCTGAGAGGTGGCCATTAACTTGGACCTGACCATGTGCATCATTATACAGTACCCTAATCCATTTACGAAAGTTAGGACCCACTCCCATCTTCTCCATACATTGCTGTGGAAAATTCCAGTTGACTTGATCATATGCTTTTTCGAAGTCGACGAAGAGGATCGCTGCGTTTATCATTTTATTTGTAATGTACCTAACCGATTCTGATGAAGTCGTAACATTATCCAAAATAAATCTTCCCGGAATGAAACCTGTTTTATCTATGTGGAAACAACCTTCTATAACTTTCCTGAGACAGTTAGCTAGTGCTTTACCCACAATCTTATAAGGGTCAACAGTGTAATTGGTCTGTAATTTCTAATATCCCTAGGGTCTCCCTTCTTATATTGCAGAGTAACAATGCTTGCCGCCGACTCTAACCCCGAGCCCTCTTTCTGCCAGGCTTGATTGAGAAAGGATTCGTACTCTCCTCCTAGGATAGGCCAAAACTCCAACCAAAATTCTTTAGTCAATCCATCTCTACCCGGCGTCTTGTTAGGAGGCATAGACTGTAGGGCTTCCCTCAATTTCTCCTGGGACAGAGGGGCGTCCAATTTTCCTGCAAACTCCCTCTTCACCATACAATCCAAGTATGAAAGAAACTTATTTCTGACTTCCTCCAGCTGATGAGAAGTATAGTCACCTTCCCTTGAACTGTATAATGCACTGTAGAAGTCGTGAGCCACCGACAACGTCCCCTCCGGACCCGAAACCACTCCTTGCATACCTTCCAACTGCTCTATTGGCTTGTTTCTTCCTCTTGCTTTGATCTTTTGAAGAAGTACTAGTCACTTTTTCCCCCTCCTCCCATTCTTTCACTCTCGCTCTCATCTGCAGACCCCTAGCCCTCCATCTCTCCCAGTTCCCCAATTCGTTTTTTGCTGCTTCTATTATTCTCTCGTACATCTCCGATCCTGGTTATTAATTAAGTTCCTTTCTGCTATACGCACTGCTCTTTGCAGTTCGCTTTCCCTTGCCGCCCGTCTTGCAGCCAACTGTTTGGCCACTGCTGCTGACATGACTTCTACTATAAGGTCTGTGAAAGATTGTGTGTCTGGATTGTGTGTTAGGCACACTTGCAGAATAGCTTCCCTCAACTCCTTAGTTCTTAATAACGAATTATTAACCTTATAGAAACTCCTTCCTCTATGGACATGTTTATCCATAATGAAGTTAAGAAATACAGGTTTATGATCTAGGCACGTACAATATGATAAGTCCCCTACCGCCACCGAGTGTAATAATCCCACGGTGTCTTGTGATATGAGGAAGTAGTCTATCCTAGATGCTAAAATATGTTGACTACAATTCCTTCTGTAATACGTGAACTGTTTCCCTTCTGGCTGTTGAAGTCTATATGGGTCTACCAGATCTCCAGCCGCCATAAGGTTATGAATAGGTAGGGCTTCGTCCCACATCACTCCTGGGTCCAAAGTAGTAGTCTGTCTTTACTAGGGTCCAAAGTAGCATTCCAATCCCCAACCAATATGATATGTCTAGACGGGTCTATATGGTTTTGTAACGTATCTATCATCTCCGACCTTTGATGTCCTTCGTTCGGGCAATAGACAGTAATGAGCGTAAACTGCTCATTCTCATAAGTAAAATTAAGTCTTATCCACCGACCTTCGTCTTCATCTACAATGACATCCTGTACTATTATTCTATCTGCAGCTAGCGATCTTTTATTTAATAAAATTACTACGCCTACTGAATGTGACATGTTAGCCGCTGCCCAAAAACTTGCCTTAACCCACCTTAGTTGTCTTACTATACGCTATTGAATGTTCTGATGCTCTGGTGATTCCATAAGGTGAGTTTCCTGCAGACATAAGTATTCTGGCGGTGTCTTCCCAACCCAGTTTGAGTACCTCATTACGTTGTCCCACTTGTCTTTGTTTTCCAAAATCTGTACCATTCCATTGATGTTCCAAGACATGACCCTAAGGTCCCACTCCCTACGTTTTGAAGTATCCGATGTCCTTCTACGCTTATACACACCCTCTCTCAATCCCGCCTCCATGAGCTATGATGTCTTATTTGACTCTATACAAGCATCCTACTCAGGATCCTACCCGGATCCACTCTACTGTTGTAGCCAGGTCTCGATCTTTCCGTCAATGTAGTCCGGATGCCATGCAAACACGTCACTTTTGGCCACTATAGCCGCTCCCCTTGCCACCCATTCTGCCGCCTCCGAACCCCCCAGCAGTCCATACGGGATCGTCTCCACTACTTGCCATGGCATCCAGATCAATCCCTCAGCCAACACTGCCTTTTCCTGCAACTTAATCATGACTAGCCTATAGTCCATCATGTGCACTATCCCCGCCACGTCTTCCCATTCTTCCCTATCATGCGTGAGGTCCCCAATGACATGTGCCTGCGAAGGCAGATCTTTTGTGATACGTTCCTTCAATATCTCAAGCTCGCAATGACTGTCCTTCGCTGTACTTAGTGCTAGAGACCTTTGGATGACCACCTCCCAATTCGTGTTGCCGTTGTTCCATCTGTAGGGCAAAATGATTTTCTTACCTGGGTCTTGTCTTGCGTACAATTTGGTCGCTGCATTGATGTCTGTGTGTGGAGTGTAGGCTATTTTCAGCAAATTTATATTGTCTTCCTCCAATTCCCTGTTCTGATCCCTGAGAGCCTCGACTTGTGCCTCCAAGATCACTGCTTGCCTCTTTTCCTCTTCCATCTGTTCATCCACACCTAACCCCTGGGCAGAATCTGACAAAGCCTGATCACTACTTCCCAATTGCTCTGCTTCTTGCTGTTGGGCCCTTCGTTTCTATTCAGATCTCTTCAAACCATGTGGCTGGTAAGATTTGGGCCAGATGAACTGCTTGGCGTACCCAACATTGTGCACCGTGATGTCATTCTTGTCCAATCACGCCTTCCATCTACATTGCGTAGCGTAAGACTCATTAACCTCCTGTTCATTCTTCAGTCTCTCGAATCTGTTCGCTGTTGTAATGCCATCCCCCGCTGCTGTGGCTTGTTTCAAATTGCACAGATGCTTGTGGTGTGCCAGACGAATTTCACATTCAATGTGTCTCTCCCACTTCAGCTTGTGAACGTGTTTGATCCACTGTGCTAGTGACTCCGGTTCGTCCTCCCCTTCTTCCTCCTCCCCTTCCTCTTCCCCCTTGTCATTGTCCCCATCCAAATTTGTATCTGAATCCGAATCATGTTACATTTTCCCCGCTCCTTCATCCTCCTCCCCCCTCAAATCCTCTATTGTGTTTTCCGTATCACCTGAAGGTGATCTATTTGTAGAGCTGGTTCGACCTATTGAAGGCCCATGTTCTGTTTGCTGGTCCATTGAAGTTGACGCTGACGTATCGTCGGAAGAGGCTGTAATTTCCATTTCTTCCCCTTGAGATCCTTGCTCCCCCTTGCCTTCTTCTTCCATATCTGCCTTGTGCTCCTGTTCCCCATGTGTGGAAGCTTCATCTGCTCCCTTCCCCGCATGTGGTCGCTTAGGCCCTTGGCATGAGCTATCTCCCTTCACTGATTCCTTGTCACTGATTTTCCTCTTAAGAGAGGCTGATGATTCTCCCCCCTTCCCCTCCCCTTCAGTGACCCTGTCACCCTCATCCTCTTTCGTTTCTTCCTCCCTCGATCCCTTACTACTTGAATCGGTCTTACTTCCCTGTACAACATCGTCCCCCTTTTCCTCCGAACCTCCCTCTGCTTCTGACTTTTGTGCCTCCTCTCTTGCTCTTTTGTTCTCCAAGAAGCCCAGCTCCGCTGCTTGG
This sequence comes from Chara braunii, assembly GCA_003427395.1. Classification (NCBI taxonomy): domain Eukaryota; kingdom Viridiplantae; phylum Streptophyta; class Charophyceae; order Charales; family Characeae; genus Chara; species Chara braunii. The sequence goes on from BFEA01000374.1 coordinate 1,245,075, forward strand.
CCCACCTTGTGTAGCTCTGCCATGGTCTGTAGCCTCTGCCTGTCTTCCAACAACGAGGCATCATCTATCATGGGCTTAGCGCCGACGGGTTAGCGCATGACGAGAGAACTATTCGGGCGCTATGTCGGGGACTTAGTCAACGAGGGTGACGTCAACGGCGGGAAAGTGGAAAGCATTGTCGGGTGTGACGCGACGACGTGTGACATCAACAGGGAGGCGAGTGTACCGGGGACTTAGTCAACGAGGGTGACGTCAATAGCGGGAAAGTGGAAAGCGCTGCCGGGTGCGACGCGCGACGATGTGTGACATCAACAGGGAGGCGAGTGTAAAGCGCTGACGACGAGGATCATACTAGGGGGGAGGAGCGGAGGCGAGTGTAAAGCGGTGACGACGGGGATCGTACTAGGGTGGAGGAGCGGGGTTACGGAAGGGGCTAAACGGGGCGGGACTCGCGGGTCCCTCATGTTGACACACACAACAACCATCGCGGGGGGGTGGGAAGTCCGTGGAAGATGGGAGTTCGCCACGACGGGTGAAGCCTAGACAAAGCGAGTGGGAGTTGAGAGTAAAGGGGGTTCGATACTGGTCACAAGGGAGAGGGGGGAAGAGAGGGTGACGTGTCATAAAGGGAGGGGATGACGTGGCGAAGGAAAGGAAAGTGATGTCAAGGTTGAACAAAGTTGACATCATCATCACGGGGTTGTTGAGACATTGACACGCTGGTGGCATGGCGCTGTGATAGGATTCAGGAAGAAGGTTGGGTCATCTCTACGGGTGAGGCATTCCACTAAGGTTGGATTCACGAAGGCGGTAAGTCAACACTTCTTTATATCGTAGGGGGATTAACCTTCACGAATACATCGGCTCTACATTGGTAAAGTAAAAAAAAAAAGGTAAAAGGACTTCTATTCTTACACGGAGAGGGGAGTCCGTTACTGGCCATAGTGGAGAGCGGGGGAAGAGAGGGTGACATGTCACAAAGAGAGGGGATGACGTGGCAAAGGAAAAGGAAGTGACGGGACAAAGGGAAAGAAAAGGGGGAGGAAGATTGACGAAGGGATGACGTGGCATAGGAAAGAGAAGTAACGGGCCATAAGAAGGAAAGAGAAGTGAAAGGGAGAGTGAAAGGGAGAGGGACAAAGAGGGGACGGGGCATAGGAAGAGAAAGTCACGAACCATAAAGAGGAAAGGGAAGCGGAGGGGTGAGAGGAGTAGAAAAGAAGGAGAAGGGAAGGTGACAGGGCGTAAGAAAAGAGTGGGAAGGGGAAGGGAGCAAGTAGTATAGATTAGAATTCGAATCAACCAGGAGTAATCACTTGGGARAAAAAAAAAAAAAAAAAAAAAGGGGGGGTGTGAAAGCGGCAGGACAAGGGGAGGGGACTGGACGGGGTGGTGCGGTCACACAAGGAAAGACTAAGTGAGTAAGGAGCTGACAGTGGAGGGAGGTTGCCTAGACTCTGGTTCAGGGGTTAGCACAAGAATTTCGAAAATGTCGTTCACATACGTAATGGCAGCCCAAAGGGCTATGACGGAAAAGGACAGGAGGGAGAGCGAACAACTGAAGGTACAAGGTGTGGGGGGGGGGGGAGGAGTCGAGTAGAGCTTCAATCAGCATCACAAAGCATGACAAACTCAGGTGTTAGGGTTAGCCAATCTAGAGCGTTGGGACAAAAAACTCTTGATTTCCTGATGGAAAAAACAAAAATTACGACACTGGTCAAAGTCACAAAAGAGGTGGTCACGCGACAAGATGGAAAGGAGGAGGAAGTGGATGTATGGGAATACCCGAAACAAGATCTGCAGTCACTTCACGATCTCTATGCATGTCATGCTGTGTTATTTAATTTTTCAGGCAAAAACAAGGAACTCTCACTCAACGAAAAAAAAAAGTGGGTGATGGAAAGGCTCAGGGAATTCCAGCACATTCCAGGCACGGAACCAGAAGTGTCATATCACAGAAGGGGAAGATTTACGGTAATGATAGTTTGTGTGGATCCAGCGTATGCACAGTTTTTACTATCTCTGGGTTCTCTAAAATGTCATGGGTCCGTGGTAACCATTCAAGCTTGGAAGCCTCCTCAGCCACCATCGTCGGAAGCATCTAGACACAGACAGTCTATGCTTAGAGATCATTTTTGGGTACAATTTGACCACCTGTCGGAGGGTGTGCATAGCTTTGTTCAACAACGTCTGATGGAGGAATTCCCAAATAACCCAACCATAGAGTGGCTCCCTGTTAATCCGGACTTTCTTGCTCCGAACCATGATTCAAGGGTGGTATGTTTGGAGGTTAAGTCGGGAACTCCACCAAAGTTTCCATAGGTCTGGATTTTTCGCAGGCGGACAGAAAGAATTACTGTTTTTATTTCCACAAAAAACAATCCATTTTGCTTTAAGTGCAGGGGCAGGGGGCACTTGGGAATGCACTGGCCACATTTTGGGTCGGGGTCAGGAGGTGGTCGGCCACAATTAAAGCAATCAATGCTAGTTGAATCAGGTAACAAACCAAGTGTTTGGTTTATCAATTCAGCACAATACAGGGGCTGGATATTCGACGACAACCTGGACATTCCACAATGGGTGTGGGTTCTTCGAAGCGCACCAACGGTGAAACCGGACATCTACCCTCCATATGACAGCAGATGGAGGCAAATGGGCGCAAAGTGGATGGTGGATAGGGACGTGGGCTTTATAACTAAGCCCATGATAGATGATGCCTCATTGTTGGACGATAGGCAGAGACTACAGACCATGGTAGAGCTGCACAAGGTGGGCCAAGCAGCGGAGCTGGCCTTTTTGGAGAACAGAAGAGCAAGAGAGGAGGCACAAAAGTCAGAAGCAGAGGGATGTTTAGAGGAAAAGGAGGACGATGTTGTACAGGGAAGTAAGACCGATTCAAGTAGTAAGGAATTGAGGGAGGAAGAGACGAAAGAGGATGAGGGTGATAGGGTCACTGAAGGGGAGGGGAAGGGGGGGGAATCATCAGCCTCTCTTAAGAGGAAAATCAGTGACAGGGAATCAATGAAGGGAGATAGCTCATGCTAAGGGCCTAAGCGACCACATGTGGGGAAGGGAGCAGATGAAGCTTCCACACAGGGGGAACAGGAGCACAAGGCAGATATGGAAGAAGAAGGCAAGGGGGAGCAAGGATCTCAAGGGGAAAAAATGGAAATTACAGCCTCTTCAGATGACACGTCGGCGTCAACTTCAATGGACCAGCAAACAGAACATGGGCCTTCAATAGGTCGAACCAGCTCTACAAACAGATCACCTTCAGGTGATACGGAAAACACAACAGAGGATTTGAGGGCGGAGGAGGATGAAGGAGCAGGGAAAATGTCACATGATTCGGATTCAGATACAGATTTGGATCGGGACAGTGACAAGGGGGAAGAGGAAGGGGAGGAGGAAGAAGGGGAGGACGAACCGGAGTCACTAGCACAGTGGATCAAACACGTTCACAAGCTGAAGTGGGAGAGACACATTGAATGTGAGATTCGTCTGGCACACCACAAGCATCTGCGCAATTTGAAACAAGCCATAGCAGCGGGGGATGACATTACAACAACGAACAAATTCGAGAGACTGAAGAATGAACAGGAGGTTAATGAGTTTTACGCTACGCAATATGGATGGAAGGCGAGGTTGGACAAGAATGACATCACGGTGCACAATGTTGGGTGCGCCAAGCAGTTCATCTGGCCCAAATTTTACCAGCCACATAGTCTGAAGAGATCCGAACAGAAACGAAGGGCCCGACAGCAAGAAGCGGAGCGATTGGGAAGTAGTGATCAGGCTTTGTCAGATTCCGCCCAGGGGTTAGGTGTGGATGAACAGATGGAAGAGGAAAAGAGGCAAGCAGCGATCTTGGAGGCACAAGTCGAGGCTCTCAGGGATCAGAACAGGGAATTGGAGGAAGACACTGCAAATTTGCAGAGAATAGCCTACACTCCACACGCAAACATCAATGCAGCGGCCTTTCTGTATATCGTTCCCACTCATATTCCTTGCAATTTGGTATCGGAGCTGGTTCGAGATTGCGACTTACCTGACGCTGGCGACATTGTTACTTGGTGCGCTGACGATGCTTCTGTGCAGCGCTTGATATAGCAGGGCCCGGGTAGAGGGGCCGGCCACAAGAAGGTTGTGGCAACAGCGTGGGAACTCTGGTAAAAGCGGATGTATGTATGATGATGAGAGCATGCTGATGTGGCATTTTGGCTGAGGTGGCACTGCATTGCGTTGTGGGTGGTACCAAAGCTATGATCGGTCATCAAAATGCACATCGGCTCAATTGGTGAGAAATCTGTGGTTGGGGGCAGCTATCTCCAGGTACGTTGTGCCCTTACCTTATCTACCCTCTCAATCTCTTCTTACCATGAGGAAGTGACTCCAACCTTGAGTGTCCTCTCTTCGGTGTGAGGAGTCGTGAGCGCTCTACCTTGAGAGATGACATTCTTCCCGGTGGCGCATCTGGCAGGAGAGGGCGGTGCCTCTGAAGGGCCCTGGTCAAAGCACGGGTCACAGTCACCATGCCAACCCATGGGAGTAGTACACGCAGGCCATGCTGCTTTGTCCTTTGAGGCTCTTTGCTGCGTTGATAGGAGGGGTGGGGTGTGCGGACTGACCAATCCTTTGCAAACGCTACCCAAACCATCTATAAACATTTCTGGCAGGTGTCTGATTTGTCGACTGGCTGTGATCGTCGTCCTGATTGCGATGTTAAATAATTCCTGAGGTCCGTGGGGGTTGTCCGTAAACTGCCTCTTGATCAGCCAGATGAGTCAGACGTAAGGCTCGTTGCACGTGAGGATAAACAACGGGCAGTTCTGGTCATAAGCATATGCCTTGGGCACAGGGGTGGGCCGCTAATGCACACCTTAGACACTGTCGCTTAATGATGGCTACAGGCACGTTGGATACAGGGGAGGAAGATACCAATTGAGACTCAACTGTCAGACACAACTATACCCAATGTGCATACATCTGCTCAAATAATTTATTTTTATTTTGATTAGTTGGTCGACAGACTGCTAACACCTCACAGACAGCCTAAACTAGAACTGTAGTGTTCTACCATAGCCAGTTCTCCTCGAAGCTGCTGTAAGAGAACTAATCAAAGCAGATTTAGATTATGTGTACAGTCTGTGTGAACGCTGTTGATATCGCTTGAACGATAGTCTAGGTAACTCGTCGGATATTTAACCTTATTTATTTTTAAAACCGGTCAGACGCATGCTGCAGTAGTTTCCAGAGTGGATACTAGTGCAGACAGCGTCTGCCTAGCCGATGAGTGGATCGGAAGGTGGTGAAGGTACAACTGACGATAGAAGGCAGACTAGGCGTGATTCGCTTAGGGTACTTGTAGTGTTCCAGGTCCTACTAGGAGAAGAAAGAAGGCTAAGGGTCGAAGCAAGGGCCCGTAATCTTGAGATTGCCAAGGAAGTAGCAGCAACTGTAGAGAGGACGTTAGCGGCAGGAGAAGCTAGCGCAGTAGCAATGCCTACCTCTGCAGCAACATCTACAGCAACCTCGTCTGGTCAGCAGACCAGCTCGCAGTCCAGCTCCAGTACGTCAGGAGCTGGCACTAGTCACATGGCGGGCTTGCAGTTCTCGCCGCACCCGGGAGTAGATGGAGCTCCAACAAGTAGAGAGGATCCGCTTAAGGCTAGAGGAGGAACTTAAAAAGGCTATTGAAAGAGATAATCAAATTAGAAAGAGACGTGTCAGACTTGAGGGTAGGGCGGCAGACAAAGCTGCTTTAGAGGGGACTCAACGCTTGACGACACCGCAAGGATTCTCAAGGCGAGCATCCTGTCCATGCATGCATACATGGACAACAAACCGGACGCTATCTAGGACACCCTCGACCAGATCCTCAATGCCATGCACAGGCCAGGAGTCAGGCCAGCAGTTTTGCCATCGCTGCCATTCTCGGCGATGATAAGCTCGTATCCGCCTCAGTCTGGTACCACACCAAGCGGTACTTCAGCAGCAGCAGCACAAACTGTTGCTTCTTCATCTTCTGGTCCAACGGTTGGAGATACACCACAGTCGCCACCTGTCCCACCAGCGGGACAACAACAGCCTTGGTACCCCAAGACCCCATTGAAACCACCCCCAACCTTCTCAAGAAATAAGAAGGATGAGGCTTTCGACACTTGGTTGAGAACGGTGCCAGTGTGGGTGAGGGCGAAGAGGACGTTGGTAGAGGAGGAAGTGATAACTGCTGCATCCTATTTGGAGGGATCGACAACTCACTAGTTGAAAGGATTGGTTGCCTCAAAGAGGTTCGACAAAAATAAGACCCATACCCTAAAAAGCTTTATGGATTTGGTGGAAGCGAGATGGCACAACCCGCAACAGGCACAGATTGCCATTGATGGGTTGCTGAAACTTGATACTAAAAAGTTTAAGTCTGTGCGCGAGCTCACCTCTGTCGTAGAGCGTTTGATTGTTGTTCCCGGGGTACAATACAATCCACAGGCCTTATTGACCATGTTCTTGAGGTGTCTTCCCACAAACATCAAGAACTTATTAGCCAGCGAAGCTCGGCTAGAGTATCACAGTTTTAAGACCTCTAGCAAGAAGGCTTTAGATTTAGAGGCCACGCTAGGAGGTGTTGAACAACTCCCTACGGAAGAAAGAAAGAAGAGGGGTCCACAAGAATGGAAGAAGAAGGGGAGTTGATTGATGATGGTCGAGGCCGATGGTACTCAGACCGAGATCGAGGATTTCTCCGACCTTGTGGACAGTACAGAGATAGACAGCGAGGATGATGCTGAGGGTAGCAACCTCGTTGTTGTAGTAAAGGGTAAGGCAGGTGGCCGCGACAAGGGCGGTCAACAGAGGAGTCAGGGGCAAAACCCGAACCCGCACAAGATAGCGGCTTGGGTTCACGTAGGTTTGGATCAAGATGTGTGGTGGGACCGTTTTACGCGGGGTGCTTGCATTACCTGCGGTGAGTATGACCATCAGCAGTTTCAATGCAAGAACGCAAAGGTCCCGCAGAAGATAGCACCTAAAGGTGGGATTCCTTCTTCCTAGAGCGGTGCCTCTATGAGTTCCGGCTCCGGAAACACCCAGGGCCAGTAGAAGTTGTAGCTGCTTCTACTCTCATTGAAGCGGGTGATGTACCCTCCCCGTTTCAAGAGTAGGCCGAAGCTTTTGACTCCTTAGTCACCCCACAGACGCATCCTGACCCAGTGATACTCTTGTGAGTCCTGGGTGGCACTAAGTCAAGGTCCTAGAGGGGAGCACTTCGTTATGGTAGTTGGTGTAGTAGATTGCAAGTGCGGTGCCTTCGTAGATATCGGCTCCTCGCGAACTTTATAAGTCACGACTGTGTTGATAGACTGTGCCTACAGGACCGGGTGCAGCGCCTTAGTACACCGGTAGCATCTACTCTGGCCAACAAAGAGCGCATGTTGGTGGAGGACTACGTTTAGGACGTGGTCTGCACTTTCTCCTATGCATAAGATTTTGTTCCTAGTTAGCGACGACCTACCATTTGACATGTTGTTACTACCTTGAGGTTGCCAAGCCTCAGTTTGACTGGGACAGGAAAGTCCTGAAGCATGAGCTGCCTAATGGGAGAACCGTTAGACTAGCTAAATATAAGGCTAGTAGGTTAATTGACTCCTACGGGTGTTTGTGCTCATCGGCCTTCTATAATTACTATAAACAGAGCCAAGCGGAAGGTATGTACCTGGTCTTTATCTCTGAGAAAGGGGAAGCCGTTAAATGACCCCCAAAGATAGAGAGTGTGGTTGCCGAGTACCCTAATCTGTTTGACGATCCCACAGGTGTCATAGATAGGGAGGTTGTCCATGCCATAAAAATCATCCCTGGGTACCCAAAGGGAGAATCTATAGGATGGCTCCGACTGAGTTGGACGAGCTTCGGCGGCAACTGAAAGAGCTCATAGAAAAGGGTTGGATGCGGCCTGGCATCTCCCCCTTCGGCTTACCAGTTTTATTCGTACCGAAGAAGGGGGGATCACTGAGGATGTGCATTGATTATAGGGGCCTCAATGCCATCACCGTTAAAAACGCAAAGCCCCTACCACACATCGATGGCCTACTGGATAGGGTGCAGGGATGTAAGTACTTTACCAAGATAGACTTGAAGTTCGACTACCATCAAATTGCCATTAGACTGGAGGACCAACACAAAACCGCATTTCAGACCAGGTACGGTCTGTACGAGTTTGTGGTGATGCCTTTCGGCCTTTGCAATGCGTCGGGTACATTCCAGTACACCATGAACATGATCTTCCGTGACTACTTGGATAAGTTTATCGTCGTGTACCTCGACGACATTCTTATCTTCAGTAGGACTGTCGAGGAGCATGCTCAGCATGTAGACAAAGTCCTTTCTCTCCTTCGGCAACACAAGTATAAGATAAATTTAGAGAAATGTCCGTTTGGTCGTACTAAAATCTTGTACTTGGTCATGAATTATCCACAGAATGGATTAGGCTGGAAGATGCGAAGGTTGCTAGCATTAGAGACTGGCCACGACCCAAGTCTGTGTCTGAGGTCAAATCTTTATGGGGGCTGTGTGGTTATTGCCGCAATTTTGTACAAAACTATAGTACGATCGCATCTCCCTTGACTAATCTAACACGCCTTTGACACTCCATGGGAATGGACAGACGCATGTGAGGCTACTTTCAAAAGATTGAAGCGTGCCCTTACACATCATGAGGTTCTCATGGTTCCCGATCCTCGAAGGCCATTTGTAGTGACCACTGACGCAAGCCAATATGCCATTGGCGTAGTGTTGGCTTAGCAGGAAAGGAAAAAGTTAAGGCCGATCGAGTACATGAGTAAGAAGATGCCATCCAAGAAATTGGTGAAGTCTGCCTATGAAAGGTAACTCTACGCCCTTTACAAGGCACTTGTCCACTGGAGGCACTATTTGTTGGGACGGTTCTTCTATTTGAGGACTGACCATCAGACACTCAAGTGGATCAAGACACAACCTGTTCTCTCTGACGCACTCAAATGCTGGATTGAAGTCATAAATCAGTATGACTTCAAGTTAGATCACGTGAAAGGAGCGTATAACAAGGTTGCTGATGCATTGTCATGTAGGGCAGACTACCTGGGTGCGCTGATTACCGAGTTTGGCTTATCGGACAATGTAACTCGATCCTTAGTGGAAGCCTACAAGGAAGACCATGTCACGATGGACATCATCCACAAACTTGAGGCCCAGGACAAGGCCACAACAAATGAGTTTGTGATGGTGGATGGGTTGCTCGTTCTTGAGAAGGCAGGGTTCAAGAGACTAGTTGTGCCCTCTAGAGAGATTTTGCGTAGTTTATTTTTAGGCGAATGCCATGATGCAATAGGACACTTCGGCTACAAGAAGACTTGGTACAGCGATTCTGGTGGTCTAACATGCTTGACGATGCAAAGACCTATGTTCAAACTTGCCAAGTCTGTCAGCAGGATACGTCGTGGACTCAAGCCCGGCTTGGGTTACTAAAGCCTTTACCCATTCCCGCTGGTTCACCAAGTACGCTAGACTAATCGCCATGCCTGAGAGTGCCAAGACTGAGCATGTCATCAAGTTATTTATGGATAACTGGGTGCATGATTTTGGTGATAGAGATTTCTGGTTCACCAGCGAGATGTGGAAAAAGGCCGCTGAACAGATGGGCAGCCAGCTCCAAATGACATATGGGAGTCATCTTGAAGCCAATGGGCAGGCTGAACAGATGAACCGAGTGGTGCAGCATCTCCTGAGGCACTATATCAAGCCCAGCCAGGATGACTGGGATGAGAAACTACCTGTCATCGCCAGCCTGTACAATAATGTTGTACATAGCACCACCGGCGTTAATCCTAATCAGTTGCATCTGGGGTGGAAGCCTATATCTGCTCTAAACTTCCTCCTGCCTGAAAATTGAACTGCTGCACCTCCTGGAACCATTAAATTTGGTGTCTAGTATGAGAAATTGTTGCAGCAGACAATTGAGCACATCAAGAAATCTCAGGAAGCAATGATCGCTTATGAGAACAAGCATCGCCGACAGTCCACATTTCAGGTAGGGGAACGTGTCTGGGTCAAGGCTAGTGAGTTGGGACAGGAGTTTGGCATCTCTAGAAAACTAATGCCTCAGTATTTCGGTCCCTGGGAAGTCTTAGATATTGTGGGTAGTGATTTGGATGGTCCCTTGTACCTGATTCGTATCCCTGGGCACCTACGCACTTACCCTGTGTTTCACGCCTCAAAGCTTGCACCTTTCGCTGAGACAGAACGGTTCCCATCAAGGAGATCTATGCTGCCCCCAACCATGGATGGTCATGTGGACGTCGACGATATCCTGGAGCACAGAGACATGCCTGTTCCCAAGCCAGCTGGCAGGGGTAGACCGCCTAAACCTGCGAGAGAGTACAGAGTACGGTTCAGACATCATATTGATCCCAAGGAAGATCGATGGTCCACAAGAGAGGAACTTGTCAAGACAACTCCTCAGATCGTGGCCGAGTATGAAAGAAAATTGATGGGGAAAGCACCAGCATGAAGCATCTCAGCGGACTTTCGAAGCTAAGGAGGATGGAATGCGAGGAATGAGCCCTCGCGGGGCCCTTGTCAAGCATGCACATGTTCTGGGCAGAGCCCCCCAGCAAGCCAAGTGCCCGCCCTAAGTGAAGGCGGGCCTGAATAATCACTGAAGGCCAAAATTTGACATTTTGCATATGTGGGTACTCAGGCTGTTGCAGCCCGCCAGTTGTTTGAGTGGACCCGTGAACCTCCCTAAGCTGCGTCGTACAGTTTGGCCCAGGCCTTGGCAGTTGCACCTGGGCACATACACACAATGCAGGGCCGATACATCACGAAGTGGCCACAGGCCTACGCAAAGGCAGCACTGTCGACGTACGTACCCCGGGTCCTGTGCAGATGCAGCAAACGGCCCAAGTCTGGAGCCTCAGGCCGTGCCCAACTGTAAACGGCCCAGGCCCTCAACTGTAGCACCGGGCCTGGGCACAGGCACTGGGGCCCAACGGGAAGCTACTGGAAGCTTCCAGCCAGGCCACACGCAGCCAAACAGACGCTGCCACTTCCATATAGGAAGGATGGCAGCCAGGGTCAGGCATTCTGGCCCACACAGGCAATGCAGTCACGCTGTTGCGCTGCTGCGTTAGAGGCTGCGTGCTGCGCTGAGGCCAGAGCACGTGCGGGCGCGTGTGAGGTGAAGAGGGGGCGCCGCTGGGCAGCGGAGCGCAAGCAGCCATAGCCGGGCTGCAGGGAGCTAGGGGGTGAGAGGGCGATCGGTGGTCTTCAGGAAGGAGGCGAGTGTGGGTGGACAGGGTCTGATGAGGGGAGATGAGATACGTACCTGGTACATGAGAGAGAGAGGTCGGCTATGGTCTTCGAGAGTCGAAGTGAGCCTGTTGCGAGAATGCTGATGTAGTTAGGATAGTCGAGTAGTGTAGGCTGGGAGCTGCGCGCCAGACAGAGAGGAGCGACTTTGGATACTGTGTTGGTGTGGCCTGAGGGATTGAACGTTGGCTCATTACTTCATTGTATTGCTCTTATTTGGATGGGATCTCGGTGCATTTGTGCTCTCTGCTTGCACACGATTACTTGGACATCTGTGTGATTTCGCAACTTGGTTTTCTGTATATCGTTCCCACTCATATTCCTCGCACATCAGTCCAAACATGTTTGATCTGCCATATTCCTTTTTTGGGCCTGTCATGATGCCCGCTCAGTGCGATCTTGAAAAGGCATTTATTACTTTGCCCATGAAAAGATGCCTATCTTGGAAAGACATTTATTACTTTGCCTAGGAAAAGATGCCTATCTTGGAAAGAAGTTTATTACTTTGCCCAT
>BFEA01000374.1:1321674-1345424 GCA_003427395.1 Chara braunii
GATAATCCTAGCCCCCAATAATCCGGCCAGATAATCCGACCAGATTATCCGGCCAGGTATGCCGTGCTACATAGCTATAATATAGAGATCCCAACACACCTCCACACCTGCCCCGTGTTCCATGCGTCAAAGTTGTTTCCATGCGTCACAAGTCAACAGTTTCCATCAAGGAGATCCATGATCCCTTCAGACATGGATGGAAGGTATGACATTGAGGGCATTGTAGGTGAAGACGTATTCAGAACAGGAGGTCGAGGTCATCCACAGAAACAGTATAAAGTCAGATTTGCTTATCACGAACCTGAGGACGACCGCTGGTTTACTAGAGTTGAACTCCTAGAAACAGCTCCCGTCGTAGTTAGAGCCTACGAGAGAGAAAGGAAAGGTAAAGGTCCGGTCTTAGACTGAATTATTCTCGGAGAACCTCGAATTTAGGCCGGCGGGAGTGAAACGGTATTCACCTGTTAGCAGTAGCGAATGCAAATCCCAGGGCTCGATCCCTAGTTCTTACTTTACCTGTGTACAATATCTGTGTCGACCCCCAGAGTTGAACCCGTGACCTGTGTATTCACAACAGTTGGTAGGCTGTCGTAGGTCCATAGGTTGTAGGGGTTCGATCTGTAGACCTGTAGGATAGAGGTCTTAGTGAGTTCGAGAAGTCGTAGCTATAGCTCTTCTGAAGGGTCAAGGTCGTAGCTGCTACAGTCCTGAAAGGTCAAGTCGTAGTTGCTATAGTGTTCGAAAGGCCAAGCCCACAGACTTCTGGAAGGTCGAAAAGTGGCCTTTCGAAGTTGTCTCACATTTGGACAGAGGCAAGTGGGCAAGTGGTGAGCCCAACTGCGTTACGTCGGCAGTGTGACTGCATCGAGTTGGCAGTGCAAACCCATGCAGTCTGCGGTACCGGTCCCAGTCAGTCACAATCCAGTCAAGCAAGTACTGTGTGGGATTGTGTGCACCTAGGGCATGGGAAAGGGGCAGACCAACGAGTTACAGAAGTATAAATCAAGAGGCAGCACCCAACCATTCATTCATTCCTGCGTAAGCCATGCGGAAGTGCTGCTTGAGTGACTTGTGCAAGGTGGCCTGCAGGGCGCCCGAAGACGAAGTGGGCAGAGTAGAGGTTGCGTACCCACAGCCAGCAGTGTTAAGCGGCCATAACCGCCGTAGGTGGTAGGCAAGTGTAGTGTGTGCGCGTGTGGGATACAGTGTGTCGCGTGTGGGGTATCTAGGGTGATCCTGAGTTGAGTGTGTGTGAACAGGGGAGTTGAGCACAATGACGAGCAGAGAGTTGTACAGGCGTTGATGCGCCATAGCCTGTTGAAGCGAGCATGTATCTGAACTGTGTTTCCGACTTCCATATCTCTGAGCTTTGAGTGGGCGCTAAGCGCCAGGGTGACTTGCCATCTGTTTGTGTGAATGCGAAGTGGAAAAGAAAGCGAGTCTGATTGCAGACTGATTAAAGCATACTAATTAGCCCCCAAAATTGCAATTTTGACCTAGCTGCCGAAAATCGAATTTTTTTTTCTTTTCTTGGATTTTGTTTTCCTGCTATTTCGGTTGTGGAAAATTGCAATAGCGCAACACCTGAAATTTCTGTTTTCATTTCTCTTCTGAAAATTCAAAATGTCGTTGTTGGAAATCTGGAATATCTTTCTTTCGAAAAAAAATTGATTTCCTTTTGCGATTTCCCGTTATTTGGAAATCCAGAATATTTTTTTTTTCTTCTGAAATTCGTTAAAAAAAAAAAAAAAAACGGTACGGGAAATCCCTCTTGCAGTTACTGTTTTCCAAACTGCACGAATTCCAAATATTTTTATTTTATTTTATTTTCAGAATTCGTTTATCGGATAATCATTTGCAGTCTGAAAGTTCGAATTTGTTTTTCCTCATTGGTAATTTCGCACTTCAGGGGGAATTGGGAGGCCTACTGAACTCGTTTGCAAGTTCAAACTTTTCTTTTTGAATAGTGGCTCCTTATCTAGGCAATCAACCCACCCCTCCCCACCTATGTTGTTGCCCCTCTGGTCTTCTCTATCTGTCTTCGGGTACCCCCTGCAGCGGCATTGGTGAGTTGCCACCTCAGCAGGCCACGTCAGCAGGCCACGTCAGCAGACCACGTCAGCAGGCCACGTCAACCGACAGCCGCGCCACGATAGCAGTTGAGCAGTGCCACGTCAGCAGTCCTCCAGCCTGGTCTATGCTCACGCGCTTACAAACAGCCGGCATGGATCAGAAGTCCGGGGACACGGCCGAGGCCTATCAGGCCCGGATGCTGGCTTTGATTACCGAAGCCAAGAAACGGGGGGATGAGGTAGCAGTCGAAGAGAAGAAGAAGGCAGAGGACGCCGAGAAGGCACGTCTGTTGGCAATCGAACAGCAGCGCCAGCAAGACGAGGCCGCAGCAAAGGCTGCCGATGAAGAACGAAGTCAACGACGCGAGAAGATATTTACCAGAGAGCGAGCCTTGCTCACAATGGCTGCGGACTGGCGGGCCGAGGCCGAGAATGGTAAGATGGAAGAGAGTGAAAGCAAAATCGGTCTACTCCTCTCCCATTTCACGGATCTCCTGGTAATGTGCATTGCACAGCAGGAGGACATCCACAACCTTGACGACAAGGTTCAGACGCACAACCAGGTGTTTGATCAAGTCGCCTCCAACAGTTGGAGCAACGACCCGTCGCCGTCCCCGATGCCAGCTCCTCCAACACCTCCAATCGCCTCAATGCATTGGAGATCGACGTCGGAACCCTCAAGGACGACACGCAGTTATAGCAAACCGCCACGCAACAACTGGAGCAGCGGATTTGTGCTGCCGCCGCCACACCGAGTTCAGCACCGCGCGAGACGACTCCAAGGTTCGATGATCAGGAGATCTTCTGCGATGCGATGAAGACGGACCCGATTCCGTGGTTCCGCAAGGTCGAGCTCAAGTTGCAGCTACACCATGTCAACGAGGACAAGCATCACATGTACTTATACTCCCTGGCGGGGGGCGCGTGCCAATCATGGTTGGACAATCTCTTGTCCGAGTGCGGGGTGGTTGCTGCCGACTTGTACACCAAGATCATTTGGGATGATCTAAAGGCGGCGTGGCATAAGCGGTTCCAAGTAGAGCCACCAAAGATCAAGGCAATGGACAAATTGATGACCTTCGAATAAGGCACGCTGCCGAGTGTTGACTGGATTGCCGAGTACCAACGCTTGACATCCGTCCCAGACATTCAGATGGGCTTCAAGGCTGTCAAACACTACTTCATCACGAGGTCGTTTCCAGCATTGGGCAACGCCTTGACTCACGTCGAGGACACCCTGACGACAACAACGGAGCTTTTTGACAAGGCCGCACAGATCATTGTCACGAACAAGGAGGTCAAGAACCTCAACCGTTCGTTTGCGACAGGCCCGAGCAGAGATCAGCATCGGCCGAAAGTGGCCGTGGTCGCGGCGGCAACGCCAACCGACCCTTCTAGCGAGGCCGTGCCTGCCAATGAAGGGGACAGACTCGCAGCCGCCCGAGATGGTGGCCGCCCCGACAAAGGCCGAGGACGCGGCAAGACGAAGACAAACACCGCATCTATCCCCGGGCCCGGCGCAACAGCTCCAGCCCCATGGTCCAACTACGGTCTCTCCGAACATGCGTACAAGCTACGCACGAGATTCCGCTATTGTCTATGGTGTAACCGTGATCTCCACGACACAGTGGGTTGCTCGTCGAAAGGCAAGGGCAAGTCGGGTAACTGAGCACCGCCGGGAGTGAATCGACGACACTCTCGACGCCTTTGGAACTGGGCGCTTCGTAGGTGACCGCCCTTCATTCCGAGGCACATGCGGAAGTCAATAGTCCTTCTCTTCTATATTCTTATGAGTATGCTGCCCGGCTCGTTCCTATGCAAGGTACTCATGCTCAAGGACAAGACGTGTGTGCGGCATCTTCTCCGTCCGGTAGCGGCGACTTATCGTCTTCAAGTGGTTCTTCATGGGGTTCGGCGCGCGAGTTCAACATAGAGGTCTTGGACCCGCTCACGTCGGAGGATTTCGCATGGCTTCCTCTCCCGACCACGGGCCGCTTGTCGGGACCACAATGCGCAACACTATGCGCTCATCTTCACATGTATCTATCCTTCTATGCACCACCAACTTCGCCGACGGATGACGAAGCTGCGGTGGGGGTTATCCTTGCGTATGTTATTGACCCGCGAGTTTCGCAAGCAGAGGTACGATGACAACAACACACCACTCCTCTATGTCCACATCCAAGTTGGGCAAGCGTCCTGCAATGCTTTGCTGGATAGCGGAGCGACTCGCAATTTCATGAGCCAAGCCTTTATGCAAAAGGATGGCCTTGGCGCACAAGTTCGGAGGAAGGCAAACCCGACGGCGATCAAGTTGGCGGACGGAAGGACGCAACAACTTATCGATCGTTACATCGAGGCCGTACCGATGTAATTTCGCACCTCATGCATGCGAACCGGTGACGATCGACATTTTGGACATGGACTTCGATATCATTTTGGGAATGCCTTGGCTTGCAAGTGCGGATCACACGGTCAACTTCCACCAGCGGACTCTTACCAATCGGGATGCCTTCGGCACCAAAGTGCCATGTACTATTCCTCTTCCGCACCCTTCGATCCAGTGCCAAGTGGTGACGGCCAAGTCGTTCCGGGCTACTTGAGCTTACGGGCAGCCCGACGAGATAGGCCTATGCTTCCTACGGGGTGTCGCAGTATCCAATTCTTCCCCCACTCACTTGTCTTTGGACCCCCGTGTGGTGCGGTTGTTTGACGAGTTCACCGACATCTTCAAGTCACCTACTGGTGTGGTGCCGGATCGGCCAATCTCTCACGAGATCATTCTTGAGGCCGGTGTCGTGTCGCCGAAAGGGTGCATTTACTGCATGAGCGAGGAGGAGCTTACGGTCCTCCGCGCGCAACTCGATGACTTGTTGGACAAGGACTCGATCCGCCCTAGTAGCTCCCCACATGGAGCACCAGTTCTCTTCGTACGGAAGAAGAACAAGGATCTACGATTGTGCATCGACTACCGCAAGCTCAACGCGCAAACCGTCAAGAATGCGGGGCCTCTTCCTCGTATTGACGATCTCCTTGAGCGTTTGGGTGGCGCGAAGTACTTTTCTGAGTTAGATCTGAAATCAGGATACCATCAGATTTCGATCCGGCCGAACGATCGCTATAAATCCGCATTCAAGTCGTGGTATGGGCATTTTGAGTGGGTGGTCATGCCCTTTGGCCTCACCAACGCCCCGACGACCTTTCAAGCGGCAATGACCAACGAGTTCCGTGTGATGTTGGACCGGTTCGTGCTAGTCTACTTAGACAACATTCTCGTCTATAGCCGGACATTGGAGGATCATCTTGAGCACCTTCGACGAGTGTTGGAGACGCTCCGCAGTGCCAAGTACAAAGCCAACCGCGACAAGTGCGAATTTATCCGGCAAGAGATGGACTACTTGGGCCATTTTGTCACACCGGAGGGCATCAGTCCATTGTTGGACAAGATTCAAGCCATCCAAGAGTGGTCGGCGCCGTGGAACGTTATGGTTGTCCGTTCGTTCCTTGGCCTTGCCGGCTACTACAAACGTTTTATCAAGGGATACTCGAAGATCGCGGCCCACTTGATCAAGCTTCAATGCGGGATCGGCAGTTCGACTTCGGGGAGGATGCGCGAGAATCATTCTTGGCTCTCAAAACTGCATTATTGTCTGCGGAGGTCTTGCGAATCTATGACCTGCTATTGCCAACGCGCGTCACTATGGATGCGTCCGACTACAACATTGGTGTCGTCCTCGAACAACGCAACAGTGTCGACTAGCACCCGGTCAAGTACTTCAGCAAGAAAGTGCTGATGATGCACACAAGAAGGAGCTCCTAGCCTTCGTCCACACACTCAAGCGGTGGCGGCACTTCCTCCTTGGTAGAAGTCAATTCCGATGGGCAACGGACAACAATCCGTTGGTCTTCTACAAGACCCAAGACACTGTCAATAGCACCATCGCCCGCTGGATGGCTTTCATCGACCAATTTGACTTCTTTCCCGATCACATTCCGAGGAAGTCTAACCGTTTTGCGGATGCTCTTTTACGGCGTCCGGGTCATTGTACCGCCATCTATTCAACCTTCGAAATCAACGACAATTTGCGGGACAGTTTCATCCGCGGCTACTACCAAGCGACAAGTACGCGAATTGCTCCTCTCCTAATCTGGCGCCTTCTCACTACTGGATCCAAGAGGGGTACTTGCTTGTCCACAAGCGGGGGAAGGACCTTCTTTGCGTACCGAGTGACTCCCACTTGCGTACACGGCTTCTTGGCGAGTTCCACGATGCTCCCGCCACCGGACACTTTGGAGTCAATCGAACGATTGGCCGACTTTGCGAGTGCTTTTGGTGGCCTGACCTTCTCGACGACGTCACACGCTATTGCGACTCATGCGAAGTTTGCCTACGCTGCAAATCCCGCAACCATCGTCTGTACGGCGAGTTGCGACCATTACCGGTCCCCTTGCGATGGACGGAAGCGATTGCCATGGACATTACCAGGCCGTTCCCCAAGCACAAGACCGGTGTGGATGGGATTCTCACGGTGGTCGATCGACTCACCAAGTTCGCCATGTTTTTGCCTTGTCGCAATCATGCCAAGGCACCGGAGTTGGCCGAGGTTCTTTACGCCGATTGGATTCGAACCAAGGGTTACCCCAAAACCGATGGCCAAAGGGAGACGGCGCATCAGACCGCACAAGTTCTCCTTCGCACTCTCATCCGTCCCAACCAAAAGGATTGGGTTGAGCGGTTGCCAAACATCGAGTTGGCATACAACTCATCCATCCACCCGGCTATTAGGATGTCGCCCTTCAAGTTCGAGCACGCCTCGCCGTTCACTTCTCCGTTGGACACAATCATTCCATGAGCGGCCGAGAGCGACAACCATATTCTTTTCTTGTGTCGGATGCAAGAGCTACTGGTCAAGGCACGCGACCACATGGCTAAGACGCAGCAACGCATGAGCCAACAGGCTAATCGCCAGTGTCTTCCTTGTCCATTCCGCGCCGACGATCTCATTTGGGTTTCCGCTGCGGAGTTCAGCCTCGAACAAGATATCTCTCGCAAGCTCCTCCCGAAATGGATGGGGCCCTGGCCGATCGTTGCACCTGCTGGGGATGCACCCGAATGACCTTCCTTCATCATTCAGGTGCCCGCCCACTTGCCCGACTGCCCGGTCTTTCATTGCTCCAAGTTGGCTCTTTACAGGCCAACGGAACATGACAATTTTCCTGGGCGACGATCGCAAGACCCACCCTCTATGGACGGTTTTCAAGATGTCGGCGACATCATCTCCGAGTGATGCTACAGCAACAGGCCGACCGAATACTTGGTACACTTTGTGTACTGCACCCACAAAGTTGACCGTTGGTTGACCCGTTGTCGAGCGCATCGGTCCCGCAGGGGGACCCTCCCGGCTGCGTCACGCAGGATTTTGCAAGACTTCGTCGTAGAGCGCGGGTTGTCGCTCCGACCAAGTGCGCCAACCGTACCTCTCGCGGTTCCCTACGACAGGACAGGGTCAAGCGAGACACGTCTTACCTCCACCCGTGGGAGCTGTCACCATCCCTTGGGTGGGTGTATCCCCGCTGCGCTACTGAACCACGTGCGAAAGCTTTTCGTATGCAATCGCAGAGGTGGCCCGACCGAGGGCGTTTCTCATTCGCTGTAGCATAGGGGGTACGTGCGGTCAACGCCCCTCACCCCGGCCTTCTTTTTATTTTCTGAGGGGGGTGACAGGTCGTTCCCCGCACACGTCGTGCGCCGCACGGGATCAGTTGGGCTCGTGCGCCGCACGTCGGGAACCGGCCGCACGATGTGCGCTTGCAAGTATGGGTTGGATACGTTATTTCCAATACTGATGTGAGAAGGATGCAATCACGGCCTTCCACCACGGCCTTCCCCCACGGCCTTCCCCCACGTCCTCCCTTTCAATACAGCTGGTTCGTTTTTTTTTGTTTTGTTTTCGCAAACGGACCCACAAGGCCCAAACATTTGCTTTTGGCCGAGCCTCCTCTGGACCTCCGAAAATTGCACTGGGAAGTATATTCCCGTTTCCCCCAACACTCAGAAAGGGAGTGGTGGTTTAGGAATACGTGTAGTGGCCCTAAGGGCCCACATGCACAAAAAAGAAAACATATGGTGGCGTATGTTTGCATGTTCTAGCAAAAGATTCATTCTAATTTTGCACATTTGGTTAGTGCAACCAAGGCTGGATCCATATGGTGCGAAAATCAGAGGTGTTGGTGGAATAGTATGCCATTGGACCAAGGGGGAAGCTTCTTGGCTCCCGCAACCCCTTCACGTGGCGAGAAAAAACCGAGATGTTCCGAGTGCGTGTGCTACAGGAGGGACAAGACTCCACGGTCTTCTTCCCCCAAACACCAATAAGCGAGCTGCCCATTGACCCTGAAGAATGGCAATGGCAGACTGCCCAGGAAACAGCAGCGGCGATTGGAAAAAGAGTCCACCTTAACACCATATCTGTCAAATCCATGTATAGGATGCTTAGACCCAAGAGAGTGCTAAGGGACCAAATCAATGATAGATGGGCTCAACACCTGGACGTGGATCGGTCCCTCCTCAAGCCAATTAAATGGTTCAGTGGAAGCAAAGCGAGACCGACAAAAATCACGTTATTACAATGGCAGATCGCTCATCGATTTGGGAGGGGGGCTCACCACAACAGTAATACTGCCAATTAGCCCGTACCCAGGCCTTGACCACAGGATGTGCATGGCAGTCTGGACTGTTTGCAAAAGACCAGACCAAGGGGCTAGCTACTACAAACTCAATACTTCAGTACTCGGGTTCCAAATATTCCAGAAATATCTACAGCAAGCACGGGACTTCTGGAAAGACCAACGTCTCCATCACGACTCGCCAATCGCATGGTTCAACAACGGATTGTTTTTTCTATCTAAAAAATGTAATGAATATTCAAAACGCCTAGCCGCACAAAGACACCAGTAGGAAATCACGTTAATGCACAACTTAGTAGATGCAGAATAAAAGCAAATACCGCAAGGGCAGGAACCGATTTCCCCGAAATTACAAACTCACATACTAGACCTGAAGGCTCAACTCTTGAGACACACACATTATCGAAGGCAGGGAGCCCAAACAAGGGCAAGATTGTCTAGATACTCTACGGAAGGATCGATGAATTCTCATTTTTTCAGCCTAGCCAAAACACGCCTCAAAAGGACCACGGTCGAGGCACTCTATGAACCAAACGCCACGGAATCGGACCCAACCGTCTCCACGGCGCGGTGCACCAAATAACATATGACTTCTACAAAGACCTCTTCTCCTCGCATGTGGACAAGTCAAACGCGCCACAACACGATCGTCAACTAACGAACTTCCTACAACCAATTAACAAAACCCTAACAGTTGAACAACGGGAATCCCTGGAGGCCCCCCTCTCCAAACAAGAAATATGGATCGCCCTCCTTCAAATGAAGGAAGAGAAAGCACCTGGGATTGATGGCTTCCCTAAGGAATTTTGGGAAACCACATGGGATTTCCTGAGCCAGGACGTCATGGACTTCTATAAAGAAGTATGGCTCACAGGGGAAATGGGTGAAAGGGTGGGGCAAGGGATACTGACCCTCTTATATTAGAAAGGGGACAAAATGGATATCAGAAATTACCGCCCGATCACTCTTCTCACAGTATTATACAAAATGTTGTCTAAAACCTTAGCTAATAGAATGATTCCGGTCATGGAAGACATCATCCACCCTTCTCAAACAGGCTTCATGGAAAATAAGAACATACGAGAGATGTTGCATACTGTAACGGTGCAGACCAGAACAAGAACCGACCTCTCAATACAAAGTACAAGATAGCGTAGCGGAAGACTTAGATACCAATGATCCGAACAATCAATATTGCAATGCNCAAAGTACAAGATAGCGTAGCGGAAGACTTAGATACCAATGATCCGAACAATCAATATTGCAATGCAGCCCCGAACATACATCATCATCATCATTTCATGGTGTGAAGGGGTCTGGCGCTCACACATGAAGACTGCGCCAGCCCCAACCATACACAGACGAAGAAGAGGGGGGGTTAGACGAAGAAGAGCGGAAGATGGGAATGTCGTCAACACCAAGTCTTCGGAATCCCAATGTCGAGTCTGGATCCAATGTCGTCAAGTCTCAAGTCACAACTCTTTCTCTCTCTCTGTAGTAGTCTTCTGATACTGCGAAGTCAGGTGGTGAGAGGGTGAAGAAGAGATGGTGGACTTAGAAGAGGAAGAAGAAGAACTCTCTCTCTCTGTGTCCAGTACTGACCTGTGAAGATGGCGCCTTGATGCAGGTACCTCGTAGATGGAGCTGGAGCTATGGCGCCACAGGTAAGTACCACTGGCCTTCGCTAGCCATCTCTCTCCAACGCTACTACTACTAGCTACTAGCGCCTTGCGCTAAAGACTACTCCTGCAGCTATGAGCGCCCAGCGCTGAAGACTACTGCTAGCGCTAACTACTACTGCAGCGCTCCTCGTGAGTGCTGCGGCCGAATCCTGAAGACTACTCGTGCCCACTGTCCAACTACCTACCGTGAAGTGCATGGGAACTTCCTATGTGCTACTCGGCTTGCCTCCTGACTGCAGGGCGAGGCAGTCCAGGAGGCTGCTCTTGCCAATGCCGCAGGGAGTCGGGGGCTGCCGCTGCAGCTCCTGCTTGAGGCTGTCGTGGGAAACAAGCTAAAGATAGCCTGTTCCCGAAACCCTGGTTTTGTGCCTGAGTGTTAGGACAGGTCGATCTTATGAGGGCCCGAAAGTGGCCCTCCATTTCAGGCTGAAAAGCCTCAGGGCTGAAAAACCCTGTTTTAGGCTGAAACGACATAGGGCCTGCAGGCCCTCGTTTTTCAGTCTTTCAGGCTGAAACGACAAGGGCCAATAAGCCCTTATTTCTAGGCTTTTAGGCTGAGAATGCGGAACGGGCCCTGCAGGCCCGTGTGGCTACGCAGTATGCCACACCCCCCCCTCCTTGAAAGACCGAGCTTACCTGCGAGGGCGAAGCTGTCTGTCTGAGGGAGGGACCACAGTCCGGGTGGGAGGGGCAGGTCCTGAAGGTCCCTGATCTAACCTCTGTCGCTCGTAGTGAGCATAGATCAGCAGTGTGGATGCTTTCAAATCTGTTCCTGAAATCCACCGAGTGTCGTTGAGATCGCATGCTCTGAATGTAACTTTGTACAGGTGAGGCTTGTTGCTGTATTTGCGATCCGTGATGACGCGGTCAACTTCCTGATGAACATCCATAGATGGAGGGTTCTGCGATCGTCGGCCTGGGAAGTCGTCGCTCTTAGCTGGTGTATATGTTGCCAGCTTCGAGGCGTGAAAGACTGGATGGACCGTCAGATGCGCCGGGATGTTGATCACAAATGAAGGGCCATCGGGCTCATCGCCCGCGGCTGATGTTACGGGCCATGGTCCAAACCACTTGGGAAGCAGTTTGCGTGAAACATCCTGTTCCAGTGCAAACTCTTCCGCAGAGACCCAAACCAGATCACCGGCGCGGATGGGACATGGCACGCGACGCCTGTTGGCTTACTGCTGCATGCGGACTTGAGCCTTTTGCAGTTGGCTTGAGCCAACAATTCCCTGTACTTCCGGACGGAAGCGGGAGAGCAAGCGGCGTCGATGTCGGCTGGTCGTGGGAGGAGAAGGTCGGCGAAGATACGGCCTTTCCGTCCACCGTGGTGCAACTCGAATGGAGTCACGCCGATCGCCGGGTGCACCGAAGTGTTGTAGGCGAACTCGATGTTTGGGAGGCGGTCAACCCAATCTTTCTGGTCCGGACGGATGAGCGTACGAAGCATCATTTGAGCGGTTTGATGTGCCCGCTCCGTTTGCCCGTCCGTCTGTGGATGCCAAGTCGAACTTGGTTTCATCTTCGTGCCGGACTCCTGCATGAGAGAAGTCCAAAATGCCGACATGAAGTGAGTGTCGCGGTCGCTGACTATGTCTTCCGGTACACCGTGGCCATAAATCCAACTGGTGTGCAAGAGGAGTGCCAGCTCGGGAGCCGTGGAGTAGTACTTGCAAGGGAGAAAACACGCATACTTACTCAAACGGTCCACAACTGTGAGGATGCCGTCGTGCCCAAGGCGATCGCGGTGGGAATGGTCCGGTGACATCCATGGCAACGGAGAGGCCGGGTTCCCGTGGGATAGGCATTGGGCGCAACTCGCCGTAGGGGTTGCGATTGCGGGGCTTGCTTCGTCGACAAAATTCGCAAGAGTCGCAATACCGAGTGACATCGGTAATGAGGTCGGGCCATCGGAATCGTTGTCGAAGCCGTGCAATAGTGCGGTTGACTCCGAAATGGCCGGCGAGTCGTGAGTCATGGTACTCCCCGAGAAGGCGAGTCCGAAGACGGCGGTCTCGTGGGACACACAATAAGTCCTTGCCTCTTGAGTGGAGGAGCAAGTACCCGTTGGCAATGCGATAGTGGCTGGCCGGCGGGTGATCCGAAGATAACTGCGCATACAACGTGACGAAGTCCGGATCCGATTCATATCCCCGGATGAAGTGTCGCTGAAGTTCCTCCTCGAATGCGAAGGCATGATGTGTCATAGCGCAAAGATCAGGTCTTCGCGAGAGTGCGTCTGCTGCGCGATTGGAGAGGCCGGGAAGATGTTTCGGTGTGAAGTCAAATTGGTCGATGAAGTACATCCATCATCTGATCGTGCTGCTCACCGTATCCTGTGTCTTGTAGTAAGTCAGTGGGTTGTTGCCATTAACCCATGTGAACCTATGACGCCCAAGGAGGAAGTGCCGCCATCGCTTGAGAGCCATCACAAACGCGAGCAGCTCCTTCTTCCTTGCATCATCAAGCGAGTTGATGGGAGGCACTTTGTGGTTGAAATACTCCACAGGGTGCCAGTCGTCGCCGTCGTGTTGTTCTAAGACTGCCCCAACGCCATAGCCGAAAGTGTCAATTGTCACTCTCGTAGGCAGGGTGGGGTCATAGATGCTAAGGACGGGTGCCATGAGCATGGTCGTCTTAAGTGCTTGGAATGACCGGCGTGCGTCGTCATCGAATACGAATGGCACCTTTGGCGATTGTAATCTTGTCATAGGTGCAACAATTCTTGAGTATCCGGTGATGAATCGCTGATAGTAACCCGCAAACCCCATGAATGAACGAACGTCCGTGGTGTTGGTGGGCTCGGCCCATACTCGGATGGCCTCGATCTTGTCCGCAAGCGGACGGATGCCTTGCGGCGTTACATAATGTCCCAAGTACTCCTGCTCCTGCCGCGCGAATTCGCATTTGTCCCGGTTGGCTTTGTACTTGGCTTGTCGTAGCCGCTCCAAAACGGTGCGCAGGTGTTCCACATGCTCGTCCAAACTCCGGCTGTACACCAGGATGTCGTCGAGGTAGATAAGTACAAATCGATCCAGCATGTGTCGGAACTCCGTTGTCATAGCCGTTTGGAAAGTGGCTGGGGCATTCGTAAGGCCAAACGACATAACCAGCCATTTGTAATGCCCATATCTCGTCTTAAATGCGGTCTTGTAGCGGTCCTCCTGCCGGATCTCAAGTTGGTGATATCCCGATTTGAGGTCTAGCTTGGAGAAGAACTTGGCGCCGCCCAGCCGTTCGAGGAGGTCGTCGATGCGTAGAAGAGGGCTGACGTTCTTGACCGTTTGCGCGTTGAGCTTGCGATAATCGATGCACAACCGCAGATCCTTGTTCTTCTTCGGGCGAATAGAACGGGAGCACCGTATGGCGAGGAGCTAGGCCGAATCCAGCCTTTCTCAAGAAGGTCGTCGAGTTGTGCCCGTAGCACACTTAGCTCTTCCTCGCTCATTCGGTAGATGCAACCACGCGGAGGTACAACCCTGTCCTCGAAGATGATCTCGTGGCGGATGGGCTGATCCGGTGCTACTCCGTGCGGGCCTTTGAACACGTCGCTGTAGGCGTCGAGAAGCTCGGTGATGCGTGGGTCCGAAGATGAGTCCGTCGATGAAGCGTCTTGGGGCGGGAGGGCGTGGAGAAAACACACCCCCATCTCCTCGACGTCGTCTCTGATGATGGAAGCTCGCATGCTTGCGGCGGACACCACGTGACAACTGATTGAAGGGTGAGGAGGAGCTACCGTGCATGGGACTAGTACTCTGTTCCGATCACGAACGTGAACGGTGCGGCGGTAGAAGTTCACCGGATGATCCTCGCTTCGCAGCCATGACATGCCCAAGATCATGTCGAATTTGGTGTCCAAAATATCGAAGGACACCGCCTCCCTTGCATGCGGGGCAAAGTATACGGGGACGTCATCAATGCACCGGTCAATTGACTTGTGCGTATGACCGTCTGCCAATGTGACTTGCGTCGGTTGGGACTTCCTCCAGACGCGTGGGCCAAGGCCGACGCGTATCATAAAGTCCTGGCTCATGTAGTTGCGAGATGCTCCGCAATCGATCAAAGCGCTGCAGGTCGCCTCTCCGGTCTGAATGCGTACATATAACAAAGGTGTGTCGATGTCGTCGTACCGTTGCGTCTTGAACTCGCGGTCGATCTTCGCAATGTAGGCGTGAAGGTCGACAACCTCTACTTCGGCGTCCATCAACGGAGTTGGTACTGCAATGTGCATGTAATCCCGCAATTGTGCCATGAGCACGTTGAACATCGACCGGGCTGGTGAAGGCGCATCCATTGGAAGTCCGCAAATGTCAACGGGTCGAGCTCTTCAAGTCTTGACCATGGCGTTGAATCCCCGGTGGTAGATGGCGGCGAAGCTGCCGAATCGGTTGCCGATGGTGATGAAACCGTGCATGTGGTAGATTGTTGCACGTGGAGCGGTTGGTCCAACGGTGGGACCAAGTGGACAGCATAGTCCTCGTAAGCATACCGAGAACTTACGACATTCGCATCCTCCCCAGATGTGTAGGAGGCCGTTAGCAAGGCGGCCGAATCTGGCGGAGTGGGAGGTGGAGTCGCCTCATCTCCCGCGGAACTCAGTTTCCCGAGTTGATACGAGGCCGAACATCCTCCTTGCCCTGATCCTGGCAGAGGGAGGTCTTGTGCTTGGTGCTATTGCACCAATAGCAGCAGCCGTAACGGCCGCGGTACTTGTACTCGGCCTCGGTCAAGTGAAACTTGACCCATGGTGCTGGCTGTCCTTTTCCAGCTGGCGATGCGGTTTTCGCCTTCCCGTTTCCTCGGGACTTGTTGTTGCTTCACGGCTGGACAGCAGCCACCTGATCTCCCTCACGTGACGCTTGGAAGGCTGCCGGGTCTTCCACAATGTTGTCCGATTGGACTGCAGCGAACTGCTGCGGTCGCGGACCAGTTTTCACCTTCTCCACATAGGTTGGCTGCCACGTTGACTTCTCGTGTGCAGCCGCCCTGTTTGTCTTGATGATCTCTCTCGCCTTGTCAATGATTTCAGCGAAGGTGGCATATTGCTCACGATCACCAAGTGCAAGGCTCAATGCAGCACATGACCTGTTGTAGAACTCGCGGCGCATATGCGAAAATGGCAAGTCAAGATCGGGCGTTGCCGCGATCTTCTGCCATTCCGTGAGCCAGTCACATGTTACTGTGTTGCCTTGCGTCATGCCGAAGAGACGGTTGATGGTGAGTGTTGGCGCGTCGTCCACGATGAACCGCTTCTTCCATAGCCGTGTTAACTCTTCCCATGAGATCTTGTCTTTCAAATCTGCGACGTCGACGCCGTGGATGGATGTCAGGTGGCTTAACCAGATCTGGCATCCGCCCTTTGAGTTCAGGAACAGGGCGCCGATGAACGCGTGCTTGGGGACGAACAGAATCCGAAGTTGCGTCGTAAAGCCTTCCCACCAGAGGACCGGGTCTTGATGCGTGTAGTCATCGAACTTCTCAATTTGGAATGTCGGCATCTTATAATGCGTTGTGCTGTTGCCATCCTTGTTAGGCAGCTGCAGTTGTTGAACCTCGGTCTTCAAGGTATCCAGTTGTTTGCTGATGGTGGTTGGCGCAGCGAAGGTGCTGATGTCGCCGAGCATTGCGACTATGTGGTCGACGCGTTGCTCCAGTTGGCGGGCAGAGGGTGCACTGCTGGACTCGCCAGCGTCCGGTCTTGGTGCTACTTGCTCCAAGTCCAGTACACGGGAATCAAGTGCCCGTGTTGCATCCTCGTGCTGAGCCTTGTGGTTCCGTACGGCCTGCAGGAGGTTCGCCAACTCAGACTGCAGGTGGCTACAAGTGTAAACCAACCTGGTTATGAGCTTGGCCATGAATTCCTTGTGTTGTGCCTCCGGTGTCCGCGTCGTCGTGCCCCTCGGATGGTTCAAAATGCCAAAGCTTGAGCCTTTCAATGCTGGTGGTTTCATGTCGCTGCAGCAGATCCTGGGTTTCCTTGCGGCGTGCTTGGGTATCTGCGTCTGCTTCGCCCTAAAGCCGCTGCTTCTTAGTTGTTGCTGCTGCTTCAGCCTGTAGGCGGGCAGCCTCGGCTACCAGCTGGCGCTGTTCCTCAGCCTCGATCAGTGCGAGCTGTGTCTGGAACCGCTGTTTGTAGTCGGCAATAGGCTCGTTGGCCAGTTGGTCTGGCATGCCCAGAGCTGGGCCCGTCATGTTGCTGACGTGGCACTGCTTACGTGGCATTGTTGCTGACGTGGCACTGCTGACATGGCACTGCTAACGTGGCACTGTTGCTGACGTGGCACTGTTGCTGACGTGGCACTGCTGACGTGGCACTGTACCAACCCGGAATGCATTCAAAGGGGTGGGTGGGAGGGAAAATGCAGGTAGAAAACCAACCCAACAATACTTTCCTCCCGGCCCTAATAAACAGATAAAATATAAATAAAAATAAAAGAGGACTACTTCCTTTTTTTTTTTTTTTTTTTTTTTGTATATCTATCGATCTGTAATGAGTGAGACATGTCAGAAGAGTACTATGAGCGAGATCTAGGCTAGGTTCCGCAAAGTTTCGGCTTTCACAAAATGCGATCTTGAAATGTTGGCAAGCTTCGCAAGATTTTGGTTTTCAAAAAAATTTGCGAGATAGAATGAAAATTCGATTTTCATAAAAGAATAAATCCGGTTTCCGAGAATATGACCACTTCTATTGTTATCCTAATGTGCCTAGAAAACGAAATGTTAACCTCAGAAATTTTCAGCTATGTATGCAAAATATCAGAGAACGAAGTGCTACTATCGGGAATTTTCAGATAAAACGAAATGCGATTATCAGAAATTTTCAGATATTTGTTGCGTGAAAACGAAATACTAATATCAGAAATTTCAAGCAAAACGAAATGCGATTATCAAAATTTTTCAGATAGCTGTTGCGAGAAAAAAAGAAAAAATTTTCAAAGATTTGTCCTACTTGATTTACTAATGAGTAATCAATGATCAAGCAAGCTGGCAACTTGATTGAGCGGGTCCTCTGAATGAGAGGTCCGCTCCGATACCAAATTGTTGCATACTTTAACGGTGTAGACCAGAACAAGAACCGACCTCTCAATACAAAGTACAAGATAGCGTAGCGGAAGACTTAGATACCAATGATCCGAACAATCAATATTGCAATGCNCAAAGTACAAGATAGCGTAGCGGAAGACTTAGATACCAATGATCCGAACAATCAATATTGCAATGCAGCCCCGAACATACATCATCATCATCATTCCATGGCGTGAAGGGGTCTGGCGCTCACACAGGAAGACTGCGCCAGCCCCAACCATACACATACGAAGAAGAGGGGGGTTAGAATAAGAAGAGGGGAAGATGGGAATGTCGTCAACACCRAGTCTTCGGCACAAGCCCAAATAGTCCTTCGTCAAAATGTCTGAATCCCAATGTCGAGTTTGGATCCAATGTCGTCAAGTCTCAAGTCACAACTCTCTCTCTCTCTGTAGTAGTCTGCTGATACTGAGAAGTCAGGTGGTGAGAGGGTGAAGAAGAGATGGTGGACTTAGAAGAGGAAGAAGAAGAACTCTCTCTCTCTTTGTGTCCAGTACTGACCTGTGAAGATGGCGCTTTGATGCAGGTACCTCGAAGATGGAGCTGGAGCTATGGCGCCACAGGTAAGTACCGCTGGCCTCCGCCAGCCATCTCTCTCCAACGCTACTACCACCAGCTACTAGCGCCCTGCGCTGAAGACTACTCCTGCAGCTATGAGCGCCCAACGCTGAAGATTACTGCTAGCGCTAACTACTACTGCAGCGCTCCTCGTGAGTGCTGCGGCCGAATCCTGAAGACTACTCGTGCCTACTGTCCAACTACCTACCGTGAAGTGCATGGGAACTTCCTATGTACTACTCGGCCTGCCTCCTGACTGCAGGGCGAGGTAATCCAGGAGGCTGCTCTTGCCAATGCCGCAAGGAGTCATGGGCTGCCGCTGCAGCTCCTGCTTGAGGCTGTCATGGGAAACAGGCTAAAGATAGCCTGTTCCCGAAACCCTGGTTTTGTGCCTGAGTGTTAGGACAGATCGATCTTATGAGGGCCCGAAAGTGGCCCTCTGTTTTAGGCTGAAAAGCCTCAGGTTTGAAAAGCCCTGTTTTAGGCTGAAACGACGTAGGGCCTGCAGGCCCTCGTTTTTCAGTCTTTCAGGCTGAAACGACAGGGGCCTGTAAGCCCTTATTTCTAGGCTTTTAGGCTGAGAATGCGGGACGGGCCCTGCAGGCCCGTGTGGCTACGCAGTATGCCACAAGAGAACATCCTGTTAATCCATGAGGTACTTCAACTCACAAAACACTCCCGACAGAACGCAGCCTTGGTGTTCATAGATTTCGAAAAAGCCTACGACCATGTGGACTGGCTGTTTTTGGATAGATGCTTGGAAAAGAACTTTGGGCTAAACTTTAGACACTGGATACGAATACTGCATCAGAATGCAACGACTTGTGTCCACGTCAACGGAAGTCTAGCACCACCTCTACGCCTGGAAAGATCGGTCCGCCAAGGGGACCCAATCGCCCCCTTCCTCTTTTTGGTCATTATGGAAGCGCTAGCTGCCAACCTTCGGGCGAACAAAAACATTACAAGAATTCGAGTCACACACATCCCGGAGGATGCAATCCCAGTTTGCTCCCTTTTTGCAGACGATCTCACAATCCTGGCAGAGGCCACGCATAGCAACATGGGGGAAATCCAACAGATGATGGAACAGTTCGCTAAGGTCTCTGACATGACAGTCAACTGGGGGAGCAAAACACAGGGATGGTGGATCCACTATCAAGGGGGTCGCCCTCCGGAGTCACCGCGTATTGCATGGATGCCACTAGACAGCCCAGTAAGAATCCTAGGGGTAGCAATGACCACAAAGGGATGCCCGCCAACAAATGATGATTGGATCAGTGCCCCGGCCCAACAAAAGTTGAACAACTTGAGAAACAAGCACACATCCCTGTTCGGTCGCGCCCTAGTAATCAACAATGTTATCTTTGCATCATTATGGTATAAGTCACTGCTATGGCCCTTGAGCAAAACAGCCCTGAGGAACCTAAGGAAAAAAGTAGCAATTTTCCTATGGACAGGGGACGGCTAGCAGAGCAACGTAATAAGCCGAGTAGCGTGGGACTCGATAATCCAACCCAAAGGGAGGGGAGGTCTGGGAATAATCGACCCAATCACACAAGTACAAGCATTACGACTAAAATGGATTAAAAAAAACATTTTCACTCCCCAGAATCCATGGTGCGTACTAGCTTTAGAACATTTGGCCCGGCTGGCCCCGAAAACCCCCCAAATAACTCACCCCCTGATATGGTTAGAGGACCGATTCTGGCCAATCCCACGTAAACTCTCCAAGGAAGGGAAGGGCTGGAGGGCGGGCAGACAATGGACACCTTCTGACCATCTCTGCTAGAAACCTGGCGCAAACAGCCGCTCCTTGACCAAGCTCACCCCAACAGATGGGAGGAAGTCTACCGCCAACCCCTTTTTGGAAATCGGTGGGTGACAAACTCGAAAGGCTACGTACTGATAAGCTCATCCACGCCCTGGCAAAGCTGGGGAAAAAAAGGGGTGCTCAAGGTGGGAGACCTATGGGACAAAGACAGACGGGACTGGAAAACAGGAGACCAGCTGAGAGGAACTTTGCGGTACTGCCACCACATAGAGGAGCTTTTGGACAACCTGATAGAAGCCATCCCACTGGCATGGTACTGAGTTTTGAAACAAGGCCCCACCTTGAAGGAAGGGGACTGGGTGGCGAGTACAGAGACCCCATTAAGGATGGGCCAGGTACACATGGTCTCCCCCCAAACGGTCTTGGTCGAATATTACGCCATTACCAAAAAAGGCACCCTTCAAGGAAACAGAGCCCCCTTTGAATGGAAAGAGAGATCATCAATGTACCGTGTGAGAGTGATAGAAGAGAAGGGGCAGAAGTCTGTGTTCCAGCCTTCCATACCAATCCAGGACTTGGCACTAGACCCAGCCGAATGGATTTGGAAGCTCCCTCAGAGGAAGGGTGTCACGGGCAACATCAGTTTACATCAGTTGCAGGTTAAATCAACCTATAAAATGCTCAGACCTAAAAGATGTTTGAGAGATACAATCAACAACCGGTGGGCCAAACACTTAAATGTGGATCGCTCTCTTCTGACACCAATCTGATGGTTCAAAGAACAAAAATCTAAACCCATGAAGATCACCTCCCTGCAATGGCAGATTGCTCATCGCTGTCTACCAACAAACGATTGGCTGACTGATCGCACTAATTTAGAACAAAGAGGTCTGCTACTTCCATGGTGCCAAAGGTGTTTGAGTCTTTTCCCCTTCCACAAAAAGGCGGAGACTATTGAACACATCTTCATGCAATGCCCGATTGCCCAATTGCCCAATTCACATGGAGATGGTGGGACCACATATGGAGGAAAATGGAAGTGGAAATCCCCTGGCCGTGGTCCTGGCAAGCCATATTGGCTGGCCATTGGCCGCCGCTAGCAGCAGCCACGACCTTTGCARAAAACATGTACAAACTTGGAAGAAGAGCAGTGTTATGGGCACTTTGGTGGCAGAGATGCACCTTAACCATGGAAAAGGTGAGAGTAGAAGGGCCAGAAATCACAGAACAGATCCAACAGCAGGTGCAAGCGGAACTCACACAAAGATGGTTARACACAAAAGCACARCTAGACCGCTTTAGGCAAATCGGAGATGTCAGGAGACAAATTTCAGTCTTTTGCTCAGATTGGATAGGAGGGGAGAGAGAGGGATGGATAGCAAGAGTAGAATGGAGTGGAGATAGGGGAGAGGAACAGAGGGATTKGGAAGAYATGAGAGATTACCRTCYKTYTTTTAMAGAATGGACTAACATAGAGCCCACATTCCCAYTGCGCCCTCCCTCARACTTCCCAGACCCGTTCCCTCCCCATGCTCGTTCCCTGGCTGAGATTCTCTCCTGATTACTGCAACCCTTACTGCAACCCTCAGTCCAAACACCCATATATACAACAGCCAACACATGCAGAATTTGCAGAATTTATAAACCCGGGAGGATCCACTGGTGCCCCCCAGTGACCCCTTCCAGTCAGATAATGGGACGCCGAGTTTCCAGCTAGCAGTTTGGCTCATCACGACACAGAAGAAGGGAGGAACTAGGAAGTAGTGATGTATCTGGCACCCAAGCAGGGTGAAGAGGTTCCCCCCTGCGCAGTCAATCCCCTAGAATCCAAGGTAATCAATGCTGGTAGGACCCTCTCAAACTATGATCTCATGTCCTTCATTTTGTCAGTCTGTATAAGGGATGCTGGACCCGCTTTCCAGCAGGTGAAGCTCCCCACCAATAGACGGAGCCCCTCCCCCGATGCTAGCGGTGTCTGCTCTTATCAGCACCACTAACACTGACGAGACGAGGGTTTCTTAAACAACAAAAAAAAAAAAAAAAAAAAAAAGATCGCTCATCGCTGCCTTCCAACGAATGCTTGGCTGATTGACCATACACACCTGGAACAAAAAGGAAAAACGCTCCCGTGGTGCCACCAATGCTTGTCTGCCTTCCCAAGGCAAAAAGGAAACGAAACCATTCAGCATATCTTTATGCTATGCCCGGTGGCCTTATTGACGTGGCGGTGATGGGACTGCATTTGGAGGAAAACGGTACCGGACACCCCCTTGGCCATGGTCTTGGCAAGCCATATTGACAGGACACTGCCCAACACTGGAAAGCGCTCCTACCTACACCTGCAACCTGTACAGGTTGCATAGACAATTTGTCATATGGGCGCTCTGGTGGCAGCGCTGCCTCTTAGTCTTGGAGGGGGTTAAAATCGAGGGCCCCAAATTGACAGGACAAATAAGGGAGCTGGTACAATTGGAGCTGAGGCGTAGATGGAGAGATCTTAAGCCACAGTTAGATATCTATCAGACAGAGCAGGATATTAAGAGGGCGATTACCGGTTTCCGTAGGGAGTGGGTAGCAGGGGACCGGGGCGGATAGATGGCTCGAATTGAGCGGACAGGGGATCAGGCCGCTATAACAGAACAAGAAATCCCGAGAGACTATAGACTTGTTTTCAATGATTGGACTCAAATTGATCCATCTTTCTCGATGAGACCCCCATCTGATTTCCTGGACTCGTTTCCCCCTCACCCCCTTGCCCTGATGGAAGTTTTTGCCTAACATTGGAGCATACAAGAATGAGATAAGCCTCCCTGGTGCCCCCCGGGCAGCGCTAATCAAATGGTCACTTTTTCACAAGATACATCACCTGCTCAGTCGATCCCCTGGTAATCAGGGCAATCAATGCTGGCAGGCTGGTAGTTGGATAACGACGGCTGGGTAGGGGTAGTGGGGGATGGAGGAGCTTCTCAGCAGCAGGTATTTGGCGACTGGCACAGGGCGATGAGGCTCCCTCCCGTTTCTCAACAACCTGCACAGTCAATCCTCTGGATGCCAGAGTAATCAATGCTGGAAGGCTT
Source organism: Chara braunii (assembly GCA_003427395.1). Classification (NCBI taxonomy): domain Eukaryota; kingdom Viridiplantae; phylum Streptophyta; class Charophyceae; order Charales; family Characeae; genus Chara; species Chara braunii. The sequence goes on from BFEA01000374.1 coordinate 1,344,608, forward strand.
TTCTCAACCTTTTTTCTTGGTATCTTGTGTATGGGACGCTGGACCCATTTTCCAGCAGGTGAAGCTCCCCACCAATAGATGGAGCCTCTCCCCGAGTGCTAGCGGTACCTGCTTTTATCAGTGCCACTAGCACTGCAGGGGGTGTTGTTAAAAAAGAAAAAAAGAAAAAAAAAAAAGTGCAGCCAAGCCCTGAGAATCATGTGCAGAGACCAACAGGGCCTACCTAAGTGAGCAACCCATAACTGCTGAAACACAGACCTGAATTCGAATCCAGACTATATATTCGGCCAGCTCCTTCTCCACTTCATACTCAACGCCTGCCTCGATTTGGCGGAGGGTCTACGCTAATTTGTTGCAAGGACCCTTCAGATTACCTGCAGGGGCCCTCTGATGTGTGTGAAAGGGGTCCTGCTCTCTCTCTCTCTCTCTCTCTCTCTCTCTCTCTCTCTCTCTCTCTCTCTCTCTCTCTCCAGTATACACACACGCATCCCTAAAAAAAAAAGAAAAAAAAAAGAAGAAAATTGAACTCTTCACTAATTTTTGCATGGCGCATCGTGGAAATGCGCCGCAAGCAGGGTTGTGGAGCCCTGGCCCCGGGGCCCCAGCGGGGGTGCAAGGGTGCGGGGGTGCGGGGGTGCAGGGGTGGGCACCCCTGACCCCGGTTTCGGACCTCCCCCCAAAAACGAAAAAAGAAAAAAAGAAAAAAAAAAGTGGGGGTTGAGCAGCAAGAGCGCGCACCTTGAATCACTTAATTGAATTACAGCCACCACTGGTGGGCCCAGGGTAGCCGCAGGTGCGGGGCCAGAGGCGGGCCAAC
>BFEA01000374.1:1345827-1361564 GCA_003427395.1 Chara braunii
CCGGGGGTGTTTCCCCTAACCCGGATAGGGCCGCGGGGCTACCCACATGACAACCCTCGCCGCAAGTATGACACAAACACACACACACACATGGGACATCATAGGGTTGAGAAGAGGTATGGACCGGGAAAAGTTTCACCCAAAAAAACAAAGGGAGGATAGGTCGGGAAAGAAGACTTTCTTCGTTTCTTCTGGTACAGAGGAGGACTGGACGATAGGAAGGGAACATGTAATGGATGCTTTCACCAGACTGAGGTGGTGACTCACCTATGCATAGCAAAGATGTCCACATAGCATGTCAAAAGCAAAAGAAATACGTATGTAAATGTGAGAAAGAGATGGCACACCAGACCCAATCAGATAACCAAGTAATACCAAGCTTCGACCCCACACTGGAGCTCTTAATCTGAATGTCAAACAACATCGAGCAGCATGCCACACACCAGTCTCACGATGATTTTCAATTGCTTAGTAAATGTGCAACAAGTAGAAAGCCTAAGGGCCAAAGAGACTAATATAAACTTGAAACTGGTAGTGTAGGAGGAGGGGGGGGGAGGAGGAAGGAGAACTGTCCCTCACATGTCAAAAACACAGAAGTTCAGTGCTATGTAGGGTGCAATTCCAAGTAGGGAGGGGCCCAGACCTCGATAGAATGCCCCAATGCCCTCCTCACGCAGCATCAGTTCTAATGTCTGCTCAGCGAAAGTGGAAGAGGATCATTCAACCACAAACAGAATAAACAGAAGAAGTTAAACACATACAATATCTCAGAGTCACCGCCAAACTTGCAAAGAAACATAACTCAGAACAAACTTCAGGGGCGAAGTTATTTCAGGGGCACAGGAGCTGGCTAAGCACTCCATTTTCAACAACAAAGCAGTCTGTGGTCCAAGAGTTTTACATGATCAGCAATAAAGAACGAGAGTATTGCCCTCTCACGTGAACTGTAGCCACAGACAAGACAGCTGCAAGGAATATGAGTGAAAACGTTATACAACAAGCCAAGTTGCAAAATCACACAGATGTCCAAGTAGTCATGTACCAAGCAGAGAGCATAAATGCGCCAAGATTCCATCCACATAAGAGCATTACAATGAACTCATGAGCCAATGTTCAAGCCCTCAGGCCACACCAACGCAGTATCCAATGTCGCTTCTACTGTATGGTGCCCAGCGCTCTACCTACTCTACCCAGCCTAACCTACTACAGCCGCATTCATGCAACAGGCTCACTTCGACTTTGAAGACCAATGTACATAAGGTCAACACCATAGCCGACCTCCCTCATGCACCAAGTACGTATCTCGTCTGCCCACATCACCCCCTGACTGCCCACACTCGCCTCCTTCCTGAAGACCACCGATCGCCCCTCACCCCCTTGCGCCCTGCAGCCCGGCTATGGCCGCTCGCACACCGCTGGCCTGCAGTGCCCCTCTCACCTCCCTAGCGCCCGTATGTGCCCCTGGCCACTAGCGCAGCAAGCAGTCACTCACGTAGCAGCGCAGCAACGTGTCCGCATGGCCTGCGTGGGCCAGAGTGCCCATCCCTGGCTGCTCTCCTTCCTATATGGAAGTGGCAGCCTCTGCTCGTCTGCGTGGGCCTGGCCGTGGAGGCTTCCAGTAGCTTCCGGTCGGGCCCCAGTACCTGCCCCCAGGCCAACTTGACAGTTGTGGGCCTGGGCCCTTTTTCAGTTGGGCACACTCAGAACATTCCAAGCTTCAGATGTTTNGGCCCCAGTACCTGCCCCCAGGCCAACTTGACAGTTGTGGGCCTGGGCCCTTTTTCAGTTGGGCACACTCAGAACATTCCAAGCTTCAGATGTTTGCTGCACTTGCACTGGACCACAGGATAGGTACGACAACAATGCTGCTTGCTTGTTTGCCTGTGGCCACTCCGTGATGTATCTGCCTTTGAATGTGTGTGCCCTGGGCCGGNGACCACAGGATAGGTACGACAACAATGCTGCTTGCTTGTTTGCCTGTGGCCACTCCGTGATGTATCTGCCTTTGAATGTGTGTGCCCTGGGCCGGACCCAGGGTAGGCCTCAGATTGCTCGTCAACCAACTGTCGTGCAGCAACTGCCTGAGTACCCACATATGGAAAATGTCAAATTTTGGCCTCTTGTGAATATTCAGGCCTGCCTTCACTTGGGGAGGGCACAGGGCTTGCTGAGGGCCTCTGCCCAGAACATGTGCATGTCTGATGAGGGGCCCGCGAGGGCTCATTCCTTGCATTCCATCCCCCTTAGCTTTGAAAGTCCGCTGAGATGCTTCAAGCAGGTGCCTTCCCCTTCAGTCTTCGTTCGTACTCAGCCACTATCTAAGGAGCTGTCTTAACAAGTTCCTCTCTTGTGAACCAACGATCTTCCTTGGGATCCGTATGATGCCTGAACCTAACCCGTGTTCCAGGATATCGTCGACGTCCACGTGACCATACATGGTTGGGGCCAGCATTGATCTCCTTGATGGGAACTGCTGTGTCTCAGTGAAAAGTGCAAGCTTTGAGACGTGAAACTCAGGGTAAGTGCGCAAGTGACCAGGGATTCTAATCACGTACGAAGGACCGAAATACTGAGGCATTAGTTTCCTAGGGATGCCAGTTTCCTGTCCTAGCTCACTGGCCTTTACCCAGACACGTTCCCAAACCTGAAATGTGGACTGTCGTCGATGCTTATTCTATGAAGCAATCATTGTTTCCTGAGATTTCTTGATGTGTTCGACAGCCGGCTGCAACAGCTTCTCATACTGGACACCAAATTCTATGGTTCCAGGAGTTGCAGTGGATCAATTTTCAGGCAGGGGGAAGTCTAGAGCAGATCTAGGCTTCCACCCCAAATGGGGCTGATTCGGACTGGCACCGGTGGTGCTGTGTACAACATTGTTATTCAGACTGGCGATGACAGGTAATTTCTCATCCCAGTCATCCTGGCTGGGCTTATGTAATGCCTCAACAGATGCTGCATCACACGGTTCATCTGTTAAGCCTGCCCGTTGGCTTCGGGATGATTCCCTAAAGTCATCCGGAGTTGACTGCCCATTTGTTCAGCAGCCTTCTTCCACATCTCGCTGGTGAACTTGACATCCTTGTCATTAACAATCATTTTAGGTAGCCCAAAATCACACACCCAGTTATCCATAAACAACTTAATGACGTGCTCAATCCTTGCTGTCTATGGCATGGCGATTAGTCTAGCGGACTTAGTGAACCTATCAACTATGACGAAGATGTGCCGCTTGCCACTCCTGCTGGTCACGACGGTGTCCACGACGTCCATGGAAACACTCTGTCCCGGACTAGAGGGAATGGGAAAGGGCTTGAGTAACCCAAACGGAGCTTGAGTTTGCGGCTTGTCCCGCTGACAGACTTGGCAAGTCGGTACGTACTTCTTTGCATCGTCAAGCATGTTAGGCCACGAAAATCGTTGTACTAAGTTAGCAGAAGTCTTCTTGTAGCCAAAATCTCATGTTGCGCCGTGGCACTCTTCTAAAAATAAACTACACAAAATCTCTCCAAATGAGACAACTAATTTCTTAAATCCTGCATTCTCAAGAAAGAGCAACCCATCACCATCACAAACTCATCAGATGTGGCCTTGTCTTGGGCCTCTAGTTTGTGCATGATGTCCACCGTGATAGGGTCTTCCTTGTAGGCTTCCACCAAGGATCGAGTTACATTGTCAGATAAGCCAAACTCGGTAATCAGCACACCTAGGTAGTCTACCCTACGTGACAGCGCAACGGCAACCTTGTTATACTCTCCTTTCACATAGTGTAGCTTGAAGTCATATTGATCTATGACTTCAATCCAGCGTCTGGGTGCATCAGAGAGAGCAGGTTGTGTCTTAATCCACTTGAGTTCTGATGGTCAGTTCTCAGATAGAAGCACCTTCCCAACAGATAGTGTCTCTAGTGGACAAGTGCCTTATAGAGGGTATAAAGTTCCCTTTCGTAGGTGGACTTCGTCAATTTCTTTGATGGCATCTTCTTGCTCATGTACTCGATTGGCCTCAACTTCTTCCCTTCTTGTTGAGCCAAGACTGCGCCGATGCTATATTGGCTTGTGTCAGTGGTTACAACGAATGGCCTTTCAGGATCGGGGACCATGAGAATCTCATGATGTGTGAGGGCATACTTCAATCTCTTGAACGCAGCCTCACATGCGTCTGTCCGTTCCCATGGAGTGTCAATGCGCGCTAGATCCGTCAAGGGGGAGGCAATTGTACTATAATTCTTTACAAAATTGCGATGATAACCACACATCCCCAAGAATGATCTGACCTCAGTCACAGACTGGGGCCGTGGCCAGTCTCGAATACTAGCTACCTTTGCATCTTCGGGCCTAATCCCTTCCGCGGACACTTCATGACTTACGTACAAGATTCTAGTACGATCGAACTCGCATTTCTTTAAGTTTATCTTATACTTGTGTTGTCGGAGGAAAGAAAGTACTTTGTCTATATGATGAGCATGTTCCTCAACAAACTCACTAAAGATAAGAATGTTGTCGAGGTACACAACGATAAACTTATCTAAGTAGTAATAAAAGATCCTATTCATGGCGTGTTGGAATGTACCCGGCGCATTGCAAAGGCCGAAGGGCATCACCACAAACTCGTACAGACCGTACTTGGTATGAAATGCGGTTTTGTGTTGGTCTTCCGGTCTAATGGCAATCTGATGGTAGCCGGATTTTAGGTCTATCTTGGTGAAGTACTTACATCCCTGCACCCTATCCAATAGGTCGTCGATGAGGGGTAGAGGCTCTGCGTTCTTAACGGTGATGGCATTGAGGCCTCTATAATCAATGCACATCCTTCGTGATCTCCCCTTCTTCGATACGAATAGAACGGGTGAGTCGAAGGGGTAGATGCTAGGTCGTATCCAACCCTTCTCTGTGAGCTCTTTCAGTTCCAGTTGAAGCTCGTCCAACTCGGTCGGAGCCATCCTATAGATTCACCCTTTAGGTATCTTGCTACCGGGGATGATCTCTATGGCATGGACAACCTCCCTGTCCCAGTCGAACTGGGGCTTGGCAACCTCTAGGTAGTACATACCTAACGACACATCAAATGGCAAGTCGTCGCTAATCAGGAATGAAATCTTATGATTAGTTCCCCTCCTCAAAAGGAGAAAGTGCAGACCACGTCCTTGACGTAGTCCTCCACCATCATGCGCGCTTTGTTGGCCAAAGTAGATGCTATCGGTCTACTAAGACACTGCACTTGGTCCTGTAGGCACAGTCTGTCAACGCAGCCGCAAATTATAAAGTTTCACGTGGAGCCGATGTCTACGAAGGCACCACACTTGGGTCCACCTACACCAACTTCCACAACGAAGTGCTCCCCTCTAGGACCTCGACTTAATGCCACCCAGGACTCACGAGGGTCCCTTGCCAACCACTCACTTTGTAGGTCCTCTAAGGCCTCAGACACATCCAACGAACAGAGTATCGTTGAGTCAAGATGCGTCTGCGGGGTGACTAAGGAGCAATAGCTTCGGCCAGCTCCTGAAACGGGGAGGGTACATCAACCGCTTCAACACGAGTACAAGCAGGTACAACTTTTACTGGCCCTATGTGTTTCCCGAGCTGGAACTCATAGAGGCCCCACCTTGGGAAGAAGAAGGAACCCCACCTTTGAGAGGTATCTTCTGTGAAACCTTTGCGTTCTTGCATTCTGCTAATGGCCATACTCGGCGCAGTATAACTGTCCCGCCACACATCTTGATCCAAACCCGCTCTCACCCAAGCCGCAATCTTGGTTGGTTTCTGGGTTCGCCCCTGACTCCTCTGTTGACTGCCCTTGCTACGGCCACCTGCCTTAACTTTTACCAATGCAGCAGGGTTGCTACCCTCAACACTATCCTCGTCGTCAAACTCTGAACCGTCCACTAAGTCAGAATAGTCGTCGATCTCGGTTTGAGTGCCATCGACATTAACCATCATCAATCGACTCCCCTTCTCCTTCCACTCTTGTAGACTCTTCTTCTTTCTTCCGTCCGTAGAGGGTTGTTGAGCACCTCCTAGCGTGGCCTCCAAACCTAGAGCCTTCTTGCTAAAGGTCTCAAATGTGTGATACTCGAGGTGAGCCTCGCTGGCTAACAAGTTCTTGACGTATGTGGGAAGACATCTCAAGAACATGGTCATTAAGACTTGCGGATCGTAGCGTACCCCGAGAACGACAATTAGGCGCTCAATGGCAGAGGTGAGTTTGCGCACGGTCTTATACTTTTTAGTATCAAGTCGGGTCAATGCATTAGTAGCAATATGTGCCTGCTGTGGGTTGTGCCAACGCGCTTCCACCAAGTCCATGAAACGTTCTAGTGTATGGGTCTTTGCCCAATCTGTCATTCGCCTACCGAACCCTTTTGAAGCTCCAATCCATCTAGCCATCTTGTTGCCGATCCCTCAAGATATGAGGCAGCAGTTATCACTTCTTCCTCTACTACAATCCTCTTCGCCCGTACCCACACTAGCACTGTTCTCAACCAAGTGTCGAGAACCTCATCCTTCTTATCACCCGAAAAGGTTGAGGGTGGTTTCAAAGGGGTCTTAGGGTACCAAGGTTGCTGCTGTCCCACTGGTGGGACAGGTGGCGGTTGTGGTGTAGCTCCACCCGCTAGACCAGAAGATGGAGAAGCAATAGTATGTGCTGCTGCATCTGAAGTACCGCCTCGTAGTGTGTCAGGTTGAGGCGGATACGGGTCTGTCATCGCCGACAACGGCAACGATGGCAAAACTGCTAGCCAGAAACCGGGTCTGTGCATGGCATCCAGTATCTGGTCAAGGGTATTCTGGATAGTGTCCAATTTACTGTCTATGCTCACCTTGACAATCTTTAGCGTATCGTCAAGTGCTGAGTCATCTAACCCTTCTAACGCAACTTTGTCTGCCGCTCTACGCTCAAGTCTGACACTTCTGTTCCTAATTTTTGTTTCTCTTTCGGTAGCCTCTTTAAGTGTCTTCTCTAACCTCAAGCGGATCAACTCCACTTGCTGGAGTTCTACTTGTTCCCTGGTGCGTGGAGGCGGCGAGCTGAACTGCGAGCCCACCATCTGACTAGTACCAACTCCTGGGGTACTGGAGGCGGACTGCGAGTTGGTCGAGTTGAGCGGCATACCGAGCGACTTACCAGACGAGGTTGCTGCAGATGTTGCTGCAGAGGTAGCCACTGCTACTACGCTAGCTGCTGCTGCTGCTAACGTTTTTTTTGCAGCTGCTGCTGATTTCCTAGCAGTCTCAAGTAAATGGGCCCTTACTTCAGCCCTGAATCTTCTTTCATCCCCTGTTAGTAGGACCTGAAACACTACGGGTATCCTACGTGTATCCCGCTGTGTCTGCCTTCTGTCGTCAGCTGTTCCTTAACCACCTTCTAATCCACTCACCGGCTAGGAAGACGCTGTCTACACTAGTGTTCTCTTTGGAACCTACCGCAACATGCGTCTGACCGGTTAAAAAAAAAAAAAAACTAAAAATAAAATAATATCCGGCAAGTCACCTGGGCTAACCTACCGCAGCATGCGTCTGACGGGTAAAAAAAGAAAACTAAGAATAAAATAATATCCGACAAGTCACTTGGGCTACCGTTCAAGCGGTATCAACAACATTCACAAAGACTGTACACATAGTCTAAGTCTACTTCGATTAGTTCACTTACAGAAGCTTCGAGAAGAACTGACTGTGGTAGCACATTACAGTCCTAGTCTAGGCTGTTTGTGAGGTGTAATTGATAGTTGAGCTTCAATTGGAATCCCCCTCCCCTGTATCCAACATGCCTGTCTGCATTATCAAGCGGCGGTGTCTAAGATGTGCATTAACGGCCCACCCCTGTGCCCCAGGAATATGCTTATGACGAGAACTGCCCTTTCTTTATCCTCGCATGCAACGAGCCTTACGTCTGACTGATTTGGCTGATCAAGAGGCAGTTTAAGGACAACACCCAAGGTCCTCAGGAATTATTTAACGTCGCAGACAAGACGACGATCACAACCAGTGGACAGTTCAGAACCTCGCCAGAAATATTTATAGACGGTCTGGTAAGCGTCTATGTAGGACTTGTCAGTCCGCACACCCCTCTATCAACACAGCAAAGAGCCTCAAAGGACAAAGCAGCATGGCCTGCGTGTATTACTCCCATGGGTTGGCATGGTGACCATGACCCGTGCTTCCACCAGGGCCCTTCAGAGGCACCGCCCTCTCCTGCCATAGGAGAAGAACATTATGAAACTGCTCAAGGAGTAAAAGAAACTTTGCAGCGTCGTCTCTCGAGGTAGAGCACTCACGATTCCTCCCGAGAAGAGGACACTCAAGGTTGGACTCACATCCTCCCTGCAAGAAGAGATTGAGAGGGTAGATAAGGTAAGGGAACAACGTACCTGGAGATACCTGCCCCCAACCACAAATTTCTCACCAATTGAGCCAAATGTGCACTTTGATGACCGATCATAGCGTTGGTACCACCCACAACGCAATGCAGTGCCACCTCAGCCGAATGCCACATCAGCATCCTCTCATCATCATACATACATCCGCTTTTGCCACAGCTCCCACGCTGTCACCACAGCCTTCCTGCAGCGCACCCCTCTACCTGGGTGCTGCATCAACAAGCCAGCACCAAGTATCCTCATTGAACAGAAGCATCATCAGCACACCAAGTAACTATGACGCCAGCGCCAGGTAATGGCGATCACAAACCAGCTCTGATACCAAATTGCAAGGAATATGAGTGAGAACGATATACAGAAAGCCAAGTTGTGAAATCACACCGATGTCCAAGTAGTCATGTACCAAGCAAAGAGCATAAATGCGCCAAGATTCCATCCACATAAGAGCGTTACAATGACCTCATGAGCCAATGTTCAAGCCCTCAGGCCACACCAATGCAGTATCCAATGTCGCTCCTACTGTATGGAGCCCAGCGCCCTACCTACTCTACCCGGCCTAACCTACGACAGCCACATATCTTGTCTTCCCTCATCACCCCCTGACCGCCCACACTCGCCTCCTTCCTGAAGACCACCGATCGCCCCTTACTCCCTTGCGCCCTGCAGCCCGGCTATGGCTGCTAGCGCACCGCTGCCCTGCAGCGCCCCTCTCACCTCCCTAGCGCCCGTATACGCCCCTGGCCACTAATGCAGCAAGCAGCCACTCGTGCAGCAGCGCAGCAGCGTGTCCGCATTGCCTGCGTGGGCCAGAATGCCCATCCCTGGCTGCTCTCCTTCCTAAATGGAAGTGGCAGCCTCTGCTGGTCTGCATGGGCCTGGCCGTGGAGGCTTCCAGTAGCTTCGGTCGGGGCCCAGTACCTGCGCCCAGGCCAACTTGACAGTTGCGGGCCTGGGCCCTTTTTCAGTTGGGCACACTCAGAACATTCCAGGCTTCGGATGCTCGCTGCATTTGCACTGGACCACGGATGGATACGATGACAATGCTGCTTGCTTGTTTGCCCGTGGCCACTGCGTGATGTATCTGCCCCTGAATGCGTGTGCCCTGGGCCCAACCACCCGGACCTAGGGTAGGCCTGAGGTTGCTCATCAACCAACTGTCGTGCAGCAACTACCTGAGTACCCACATATGGAGAATGTCAAATTTTGGCCTCTTGTGAATATTCAGGCCCACCTTCACTTAGGGTGGGCACAGGGCTTGCTGAGGGCCTCTGCCCAGAACATGTGCATGTCTGATAAGGGCCCCGTGAGGGCCGTGAGGGCTCATTCCTCGCACATTACACACACAAAAAAAAAGAAAAAGAAAACTCACAAGAACTGTTTTACTGCATGTTTTTGAATTTCAATATTCTCTATCTCGATAAAGCTTAACCTCGGTCTCGCATAATGGGCCCGGCCGAGGAGGGGCCTGCAGGCAGGGGAATGGCGGGCCTTGTGAGAAGAACCGTGGGCCGCGGCTGAAGTGGTGGCAGAAGGATGCAAGTCGGACCCAGTCGAACCGAGGTTAGAGGGGGACAGGTCTGTCGGTCAGGGGGGAAGTGTCGGGACACAGACAAGCACGCGTACGCGGTACAATGACCACGATAATGATGGTGACAAGGACGGCAAAGGTCTGCAACTGTTGCTGTAGGACTTGTATGTCTGTTTGATGGTTTGAAACTGTACTCACCGTATCTGGAGCGTCCTGCTGTTCAAGTTCAAGTTGTTGAATTTGTTGAAGTATCTTTACCTCGCGTTCATGTCTGCGGACCGCTAATTGTGACGAGTATTTTTTGCACTTCTTGTTGAAGAAAACCAAACCATTATTAAACCACCAGTACACCCGCACCTAAAATCCCGAACCTACCTGCTCATTGTGCACCACTATTTTCCGAGCCTTCTGCGTGAGGGTACGTGCAGTTGGAATTTCGGAAGTGGCACTGGTGCCGCCAGTCTGCCTGAACCAAAAAAAAAAAGAAAAGAAAAGAAAGGAACAAACATGCCAGAGAGCAATGATGTCGTGAAAGGATGTCATGGAGGCCATAAGCAAATGATCATTTTCCTGAATGCATCCGACCACTATTACGACGAGAGGGAAACGTTGCTGTTTCTCCTTTTTTTCTCCTTTTTTTTTTTTTTTTTTTCCCTGGCACTGCCAGCAAGGCAGCGCATATTCCTCTTGCTCAAAACGCCCTCGCTGAGGGCATACTCACACTAGCCACGTTGAAATGCATCCAACCACTTTCACGGGCAAAGCGTTGTTGGCTTTTTTTCTTTTGTTCTTTTATTTGAGAGTCCGACTGTCCTACTCCCCGTGTTCTACGTTCTGCTGAAGTGCCCTCACTGAGGGCAAACTCACACGAGTACTCCAAAAAGTGTATCCAACTGCAATCACGGCCAAAGGCTTTTGTTTTTCTTTTTTCTTTTTTTGGGAGTCCAACAGTCCTACTCCCCATGGTTGTTTTTTTTTTTTTTTACTGCTCCCCATGTTCTACGTTCTGCTGAAGTGCCCTCACTGAGGGCAAACTCGCACGAGTACTCCAAAAAGTGTATCCAACTGCAATCACGGCCCAAGGCTTTTTTGTTTTTGGGACGTACGAATTTGAGATGGGCCCAAAAATTCGAAAACCTTCTGATGCTCCGACCCTGCCCCGAGCCCGCCTTTTACTTCGTGTGGCGACAAGTTATTTTGCTGCAAGGCTGAGGCCGTGTACTGGTGATTTAAACCAGTCGATTTCTTGCGGTATGTGTTGCTTTTGGGTGTGCCAGAATGCCCAACGGTCCTTTATATACTCTAGGAATGACTTCTGTTGAAGAAGAGAAACATTTAGTTTGTAAAACCCAGTCCCTTAATAAGGTTTCTTGTGAAACGTCAGGGTAGCTGTACACATCTTGTGATCCAGCCCCGGATATGGGCTCCGTGGTAAAATGGTTGCTAAGAGCAGCGAGCCCTGCAAGTCCTCTGAGATAAGAATTAGGTCAATCCTAGATCTGGATTGACCCTCTGTTCCTTCCTTCCGGAGGCAGTAGTACCACCTCGTATCTGGGTGAAGCTTCCGAAAAGTGTTGAAAAGCTTCAGTGATAAGCATAGGCCCTGCATCATTCGTTCATCTTCCTCAATGTACGAAGGGGCACGGGAGGGCGTTCGCCATCTGTCCATCCATCGGTCCGGGGCCGCGTTGTAGTCTCCCACGATTATGACCGGGACCCCGGTCGGGATCTGTGATTTGAGCCTCTCAAAGAAACGCCTCCTTTCCCCCACCCCGTTGGGGGCATATATACTGACAATACATACCACTTAAAGTTTTATCCTGATAAGAGTCGATACCCATCTTCCTTCCTCTTGGTCAGCTACCCAATGGATGGTGTCTGCCTGAGACTTTGGGGGAGCCAGATGGCAACCCCTGCACTCCTGGGTTTTGGGGCGTGTGCTCTGAAGGCTTTATGTGGCCAGACCAGTTTGTAAATTCTGTTGTGTTCTGGGGAGTCCATGAGATGGGTCTCCTGCACACAGATGATGCCCGGCCAGCTTCTACCCCCCACCCCCCTAATTAGGTCCCAGATCGCTTGCTTTTTCTCCGGTTTTACCGTGGCTAGCCCGTTCACATTTAGGGACCGCAAATCTTGTCTTTCCCATAGACTGCTTTCACCGGGTCCATCGTCTCCATTTCGCCTGTATGCACCTGACCTATTACGATGACATTCGCTCCTACAGTTGTTTCTCCCAGTTCCAGCCCTTTGTTACCATACCGTTACGAAGGAGGGCACACAAACTTTTCTGCACATCCCGTTCTGTCCATGTCTCGTTCAACTTAATCTTGGCAGTTGTAGGTCCAGCAGCTGGCTATGGGTAAACCATTGCAAGCCTGCTTCCTTGGTCGGATTGAAGCGGATGAATACATCAATCTGGGCTATTTTAGTGGAGCCCGCCGTGACAGTTAGCATGGCTTGTGCACCTGGTTCAAAAGATTCCACAATATGGGTGGACAGATGCAATTTCAGAATCTCTCTCGCTTCGACCGAGCTCCTATTAGTCGGGTCCGCCCAGAAAGAAGTCCGCCCCTGTAGAGTCACCCCCCCCCTGTCGACTCCCTCCCGCCGGTGAAAGACCCACCTCCCATTTCCCTTCCTTTTGCCGTATCGGTATTCGGTAGCACCGCTTCCTTAGATAGTGGTCCCGTATCTTGGCCCCTTTCGACCAGATGCCTGAGTCGCTGCTTTTTTATCGGGGCCAATGGCGTATCTTCGTCAGCATCTGGCGGTGCTGGATCCGGGGGAGGGGGCGCCGGATCAAGCTGAGTTGATTCGTTATTTGAGGGATTGGGGGTGTCGGGAGGAGGGGTTGTGGGGGGAGCCTTTGCTTGGGCTGAGGTTGCAGATTGGTCTTCCAGTGGCGGCCGGAATCGGGCAAAGACGATGGTAGCCAATCTATGCCATGTCTCTGTCCATGACAGCCCTGGCTGTGATCCGTGTTCGAGCACATTTTTGAGGGAAGCACTTGTGTCCAACATGGCAAACAGCTCTATAAAGGTGCGGTCCCAGAACATGTCTGTGACCGGGCCATATTTGGCCCTCAAATGTGTCATTAGCCACTCTGGCACTGCAACCAGTTTTTGTTCCAGGGGAAGGTGTTGTGGCGGAGCCCCCTCTTCTCCTCCCTCTAGCTCGTTTCCAGATGCTAGGCCCACCAGGGTTTTGCTGGCATTACTCGGGAGAGGATCGACGTCCATTGGGTCTTGTCTGAAAGCTACGTCGAAGGGGTCTGTATGAACTGTGTGAGCTGTGGTGCCCAAATCTGTCTGCCCCAGTGGTTCCACGCTCGCCGTTCCCTCCGGCTCAAGACAGATATGCGGATCTTCAACCATTGCCACCGGTTTTATGTTGGTCTGGTCCTGGGGAGGATTGGGTACTAGTTTGCTGGCTGACCGTTTTGGGACAGGCTGCCTGGGGGGCCGTGCCATCTGTTTCACTGTCTTACCCCCCCAGCCCCAGTGTCACCACCCCCCTCCGCCTGCACATATTTGCTCGCTGGGGGACCAAAATCTCCCGGGGTACCCACTCATGTCCGCCCCATATCCGTGATTCCTTTGTCTGTTGGCTCTTCCTACCCGGGCCTCAATTCCCCATGGGTATTCTCTATATGTGAGGAGTCTGTGTCTTTTGATGCCTCTGTTCCTTCCGGTCCCTTTTCGGGGCCTGGGGGGTGTTTTGGAACCCAGATTCCTTTCCCTTCCTTCCTTGTCACAGTTTTCCATCCCCCACTGTCCAGATCCCCTGCATCTATATTTGGTCGTGGTTCTTCTCTTTGCAGTTTGTCCTCGACAGGGGTTGGAGCTGTCTCTTATACACATCTAGATGTGTATAAGAGACAGCTCTATATGTGAGGAGTCTGTGTCTTTTGATGCCTCTGTTCCTTCCGGTCCCTTTTCGGGGCCTGGGGGGTGTTTTGGAACCCAGATTCCTTTCCCTTCCTTCCTTGTCACAGTTTTCCATCCCCCACTGTCCAGATCCCCTGCATCTATATTTGGTCGTGGTTCTTCTCTTTGCAGTTTGTCCTCGACAGGGGTTGGAGGGATCCACGAGTTGGGGGGGCGTGTTTCCCAATCCGGTTCCCCAGCCCTCTCCCATCTCCATCCCACCAGGACTCCTTCCTTCGTGTGGTCGTCCACGTAGACCCAGCCTTCATGGCCCGGGTCTACAGCCCTCCAATGTGTTGTCTTGATTGGATCCCTCAACAGCCTCCCTGTCACTTCATTTCTTTTCTGTGGGTGGAGAGGACAGCAGTACTCAGTGCACAGGTGGTCGTATACCCGACATTTGTGACACCACGGTCTCATTTTGTGTGCTGTGTGAATCATGTACTCTCTGCCCCCCACCCGATATGGGATCACATCGTCCAAGGAAAAGGGTTGACCTTGTGGAAAATCCAGGGCCAACATGAGATAGTCGTCCCTCTTTGCAACATATGATTGGAAGGGGTCGATGAATGTGGCAATGTCATACAGCTGTCCAAAGTCGTGTAACAGCCTACCCATCTGAAACCTGAAATACCATCCTCCACCTACCCCACAGCTTCGCATCCACCGTCAATGCCTCTCCCCGATTGTGTACAGATTCCCCCTTCTACTCCTATGTCTCCCAGACTACACCTTTCAGTTGCAACCCACATAATTGGCTCACTAGGAGTAACTGTAAACAGTTCCCCTGTGTTAAGAAGTAACATCTAGCCAACATCACGCCATTCCAGTTGCAGATTAGGGTAATTACGCACGAGATGACAGATGGCCGTAATAGTTTGCACCATAGCACCACCATTCCATAATTCGCAAGAACCAGAAGCAAGAACAAGAGCGGTGTAGTGGCCAGGAGTATGTAGAATATAGGCACGAATGTGCGAACAGTGGTCCGGGTCGCCACCCGAAAGGGTATGCTGCATATCAACTTGGCGCCTTATCAATGCGGTCTCCAAAACAGAGACATTGAATCCCCCATGTCGGGTGTAGTTACTATCGTGTGGGGGATGCTGAGTCGGGTTATCGCCATATAACTCATGCTCCTGAGCATCAAGATCGGAATCGATGGCTAAGAAATCAAAGTGAGTATACCGTTCCCGACGATAGGCTTGTAGGCATATGTTAGTAGCAGTGAGGCCACACAAATTCGGTGGAGGGCGTTCAGGCAGATTTTCCACAGAATCCTACAGTCCCCTTGCCAAGTTCATCCTCAAATGGTCCCTCACCATCATCCCTCCTATTTTGTGCTTGTCGCGCTGCAGAAAGGTCTGCAGCCGAAGAGCGTCGTAGTCGTGGCACGGATGCTGGGGGTGGCAAAAGACGGGGGCAGGATGTTGGGGAGGGCTGTGATAGGGAGAATGAACAGGTTCCTCTTCATCCAAGAACAGAGATGGAGGAAAGGGGAGTAAGTTGAGGTTGGGGAGTAAGCCTAGGCCAGCGTCCAAGACAGGAAAGTAGACATTCACCAGGGGCAGATGAGACCGATGGAGAACAGAATGACGAAGTCTGTGTGGACAAAGCGGTTTGTGGATCAGGAAGAGGGGTAACGGATGGAGACCAGGGGAGGGAGGAGTGGTGAAGACAGGGTATATATATTGTCACATCACTACAAACTAAAAGAGCGCACTTTGCGGAACAAAGAATAAAAGCAAAAAACGGGCACAGTAATAACATGCAAAAATAAAAATAAAAATAAAAACAAAAAGAAAAAACAAGGGCAGATTGAAACCATTAAATTTCTCATTCTTCTTTGAACTCCACCTCCACTGTGCCTCTCACGTGCAAGGCTCACCACGTTGATGAAGTT